>CM072869.1:2260000-2322500 GCA_036937835.1 Pampus argenteus
TTCTCAGTTTTCTGAGCGGAAGCATCACTGAGTTACCAGATTTCACCGGAACCAACAGACTGGAAACCCTGTAAGTCCTGTTTGATGATCAATTTATTAATAAAACGCTCGTCAATATTAATAGTTGATGATGAGGTTTACTGTAATGAGACCAGACGTTGTGTTCAGGTCCATCACAGGCAGCCACGTCTTCTCACCCAGCAGCGTCTGTGAGCAGCGTCCCGACCTGCAGACACTGTAGGACGCCACACGTCTGCTCTCATTTCATTTTACACGTCTGAAGTCTTTATAGCTCTGAAACAAACGTCCATGTCTGTCTGCAGGGATTCATCACGTAACCTGATCCAGCATCTGTCCAGCTTCAGCCGCTGCAGAAAGACACCAAACACGTGAGAAGTTTTCTCTCTTCTGCTTTCAGAAAGCTCATTTAAAGTTTAATGTTTCTTTAAAAACAAACAAACAAAAACAGATGTTATCCTGAACAGAAGCAGATATTCATATTGAAGGACTGAAACATGATGAAGGAAATTATTTTGATTTTCACAAACAACAACAACACTGCTGCGAGTCTCAGTATTCTCGGTTTTTCTCGGGTTGTTTCCTGTTTGCAGAGTCGCAGATCAGCTGTTCGATCTCCAGTCCTGCGTCTTTCTTCACTGCTTCACGTTAACAAGTCCTCAGGAGAGCGGCGGTAAGACGTCACATGACAGGCGTTAAAGTCTTAAAACAACAGTCAGTGAAAAAGGTTCCTCCGGCTCATTCTGAATGAGTGAAATGTGAAAAATGGTGAAATCGTCCTTTAAGCTTGTCTGAGCTTTGATTGGTCTCCACCTGCAGGTCTCTCCATGTGTTGTGTGGACCTGCTGCGCCTCAGCGTGTTCCTCCTCTTCATCCTCTCCGTCTTCTTCAACCTCCTGGTCCTGGTCTCCTCCTCTTCCTCCTCCTCCTCCTCGGTGCTCCTCGTTCTCCTCTTCTGGTTTCGTCTCCTGGCAGGTGTCTCAGGTACCTGCGTCCTCGTCGTGGACTGTCTGTGTGGATTGGACCTGCAGGCGGATGCAGGACGGGGACTTGTGAGCGTCCTCTTGGTTCTGTCCTCCGAGTCCTGCGTCTTCCTCGTGATGTGTGTGCTGTTTGAGGACCTCAGGTGTTCTCAGGTCACCTGTGCAGTTTGCTGCAGCCTCGCTGTGGCTGTCACCGCCTCACCTGCGCTTCTCCTGCTGTTTAACACTTCCTGCTTCCTGTTTGCGACCGTCCTTCACCTGTCCCGTCGCTGTCGTGAAGAGGACGTGACGTTAGACCTGATGTTGACCTTCCTCCTCCTGACAAACACTGTGCTCTCTCTATGCGCCTCCCTGCTGCGGCTCCCCGGCCTCCTCAGTCCAGGTGTTTCCTCACCTGCAGCGCTGCTCTTCATCGCGGCTCTTCCTTCCTGTCTGGACCCGCTGCTCTTCATCATCTTCAGAGCTTCAGTGTTTCCAAAGCAGCAGGTGAGAGGTAAATAAATAAAACACACCTGAACTTCAATGACGTCCTTTAACTTTTTGTTCTCTTTGATTTGAAGCGTTTCTGTATTTGCTGTTTATTACAGAAAACATATTTTTTGATCTTCAGTAGCTTCATAGTTTCTGTATTTGTTTGCAGCTTTTTTTTTCTAACCTTTTCCAGCCACTAGAAGTGAAATAGTTTCAGCATAAACCACTTCCTGTTTCCCTCCAAACTACAGAAGCCTGGAAGTCCAAACAACGATTTGCAGATTTACTAGAAAGAAGAAGCTACTTGTTAATTACAGATATAAATGTCTTTAGTCAATTATTATAATACATTAAGGCCACTCATTAAAGGTCATTCTGCGTAATATTTGTGATACTTTTTTCTGGTGTTTTTACTGTAAACATGATAAAAGTGTTTCTGATCATATGCTGATACACACAGTGCTTTATTTAATCTGTGTTTTAATAAATATTTTTGTTTTCGTGATGGGTTGTTTTCTGTTTATTCATATTCTAAACATATTTAATTACATAATTAAAGAACACAATTCTTCACAAACTTAACAGTTGGACAATAATTTAACAAATTGTTTTGTTTTTGCTTCAGGTTAAATCTGTTGATGATCCAGAAACACTTGTCTTCTTTCCAGTGTATGAAATTATATGTGCGTTTAAATCTTCCACATTTATAAGCAGCATTTTATGATTTGATGCCTTTGTCTCGGCTCACAGAAACATAAAAATGATCAAAACTTGTTGCTAATCTGTTCCAACTTTTCTTAAATAATCTTTACTGCCCAAATTAAAATATTCTCTCATCTGTTTAAAGTTAATAAATTAATCTTCGTCTTCTTCACCTCTTAAAGCAGCAACACTTCCAGCTCAGAGGCTCATTTCTCAAAGTACTGAAACTACACATCTGTTCATCTTTAAAGAGGAAAAAAAAAAGTTTTTCCTTCCACCAATGTTTCATCTTTTAATGGTTTTAAAGTGTAAATAAATAACTAGCTGTTGGTAATTTTATCTTTTAAATGATTTATTACAGAATCACAGATGTTAAGTCATAATAAATTATGATATTAAGACTCTTGGGACACAATAAAAACTCCGGAGACTCTTTATCTTTAGAAAATAATTTAATAACATTTAAATCCAACATATAAAAACAACAGTGGAAGGACTTGATTCTCCTCTCCTTGCGTTAATACTCTTTAATCATTATATAGAAGAATTTTGACAAAAAAAAAAACCAAAAAACGACAGATTGCACATGAGAGCATGTGAGCGGCGTCTTCCCGGCGGCCGGTCGGCACAGCGTCCATCAGTCTTTGTGGCCAAATAGAAAATACTAGCAGGCAGCCATGCTCCACATGGACTCCAAATTTCAGTTTGTTGGTTTGTTTTTGTTTTTTTGATCAGTTTAAGAAAAATTAAAGTCCTGTTTTGTTTTTGTTTTGGTTTTTTTCCCTCGGGATGAAAAGAAAAAGACAACATGCAGATGTTGTGGCATCACTACAGGAGGGGGGAAACATCCTTTAAAACACACACAGGGGGTCAAACACCACAGTGAGGTCACAGCCCCCACCCCTCCTCCCATGACCCCACCCTCCCCCCAACTTCCCTCCCGGGCAAATGAAATTAAAACAAATAATAAATAAAAAAGGGGGAAATCCAAATGAAAAGTGACAGAAACAAAACAGGGAAGACAAAGTAAACACTGTCACTCAGTAGGTCTATACTTACGTACATGATGTAAGGTGATATAAGGAGGCAGCAGTGACCTCCGTGCAGAGGGTTTGTGTTCTCCTGGAGGAGGGGGAGGCGCCCCCACACCCCTCTGTCTTACCTCTGTCTGCTCTCACTCTTACTTTATTTTATGATAAGTTGCTGTTGTTCAGTGTTGGAGAGTCAGAGATCTTCTGTGTGAGCAGCTCTTACTTCGACTAAACTCACTCCCACCTCCTGACTCCTCAACACAAGCCTCCTCAGTCTATCTGTGTTACCTCCTTCTGCTGACTCAAACTGCAGCAGCTGCAGGGGGAGAAAGGGGGAGGAAGGGGAGGAACGATAGGAAAATTAGAGAGGAGAGAGACAGGAAGTGGGGAGACAAAAAACAAAGAGGGAGGAGGGAGACAGAGAGAGGAGGGTAGTGGACAAGAGGGAGGAGAGAAAGAGGGGGAGACGGACGGGGAGAGGGGGTGGAGAGACATGGGAGAAAACAGTTGTGGGAGACAGAAGGAGGACACAGGAAGAGAGGCAGGGCACAGATGAGAGGGGAGACAGGAGGGAGGCAGAGAGAAAAGGGGAGAGGGTGGAGACAGAAGTGATGGGGGAGGGGCAGCAGGTGAACAGGTGTGTAAACAACACAAAGGCTTCATTTCAAGGGTCATTTACACTCAGTCACATGTCACGCCTGTCGATCAGAATCATTGATCAGATTATTGATCAGACTATATTAAAGCTCATCAACTACATCCAGTCTGCTGCCGTTTCATCGTGTCTTTAGTTGGCTTTTATGTCGTCGTCATCAAGATTCATAAAATCACGTCTGCTGGCGTCAGAAATTAATCGGAAAAATGTTTTGTACGTTATCGTTTGTTTTAAACGTATTTTCACGTCCTATCGTCATCGCAAGCGCTCGCAGTGGCTGAGTGTAAACGGTGTCTGGTTTGTGTGTTGGAGGGTAAATTACATCTTTCCACAGGGCAGCACACAGTGGAAGGTTCTGCAGCGCTTGTTGATGAAGAAGTCGCACCTATAAAAAGAAAGAAAAGAAGAGAAGGAGAAAAAACAAACAAAAACACCAAACACCGGAGCGTCGTGTCAGTGCAGCGAACAAGGACAGAAAAAAACTAAACTACACGTGGAATGAAGTCAAATCAAGAACAGTATAAACCGCCACATGTTACGTGTGTATGTGGGCGGCGATATGAAACCTGCAGGAAGAAACGAGATTCAGACACGAGCAGTGATGAAGAACAAGCAGGCAAACGTTCCTCGACTGGTTCAAGAAAAGAAAAATCTGCTTTCAGTTTGATGATTTTCATCATTGCAGCTTCAGTGTCTTTAGAGCCGTAAAAAAGAAAAACTAATTTGAATAGTTTACATCAAAACTTCAATGATTTGTTACAAATTACTGTAAATAAAAAAAATTAATCCTAAAAAATATAAATAACACAGAGGGGTTCAGTTGTTCAAGTCAGTCTTAAAACAACAATATCAACATTTTGTGCAAAAAATTTATTTAAAAGTGTATCTGAAGCTAATAATGAGTCAAATCCAGCAGATATGTTTCAGTGTTTTTAGAGCCCTCTTTTTGTTCCTATACTTCCACCACAGCTCAACAGGGAAACACAAAGAGGGAATTTGATGCTAAACAGACTGTAAATGTGTCATTTTTATACAAATGAGCATTCACATAAGCTGATTAACTGCTGCAGGCCACAGATACAACCTGAAACCCCGTCAGACGTCCCTTCATCACCGACTCACCTCAGATCGCTCCTTCAGCTCCCGCTCCACAGCGATCGCTCTGCACAGAAACACAAACACTGGTTTTAAAAGCATCAGCCTGACGCTGAGCTTCAATGATGAAAACTACAGCAGGTCAACATGTAGAGGAACAGTTTACAGCATCTTTGGGTTGAGGACAAACTAAAACATTTGATGATGTCATCTTAATCTTTGTGCAACAGCAATCGCCACTTTTCACCATTTTCTTACATTTTAAACAACAACTAATTGACTACCAATTGATAATGAAAATAATCACTAGCCCTAAACGTTATAATCACAATAACTTCAACATCTTTGGGTTTTAGACTTGTTGACAAGAACAAACACAGAATATCACCATCTTCATCAATTAATAACGATACCGTTTACTGATATCTTTTTTTTAAACTTACATTTTCCAGTTGACCAAACACTTCGGAGCGTTGTTAGTCAACATCCGAGCCTGGAATTTCAGATGTTCGATGTTTCCGTCCTGCCACTCCTGGTGCAGCAACCTGTGCAGCAACGACAGCGACAAAACTGATCCGACTCCCCGTTCTTCCACCGCAGCACAGAAGCTCATTTATTTATTAATTGTATTAAAAAACCGGACAGATCAGAATCCCGACGACATCCCAAACATGACGCCAACACAGAGGCTTCAGCATGCAGGAGACTCAACACATATCAGACTTACTGTAAAACATGATATCTGAATATTAATTAACTTGACTGATTATTATTAGTGGCTGTATGTTGACACCAAACATCATTTTACAGACTAACCTCCATCTGATGTGTGTTTATAGTTTCAGGTCCAAGTGTGTGTGTGTGTGTGTGTGTGCGCGTGTGTGTGTACCTGAGACCCAGTTCAGTGTTGTTGGGCATCGTGTATCGCAGTCTCTCCAGGACAAGTGCATGCTGGGACTGCGGCAGGCAGCTCAGATAAAGAGACACCACCTGAAGATCCAATGAAGAGTGTGTGTGTAGTTTTACTATTATTAGATTCATGCTGTAACTCGGAGTCCATTTATATCCAGAATCAGTGAGAACTGTGCGTCTTTTCCAGTAAATATGAAGCTTCCTGCAGTCGAAATGTTTTCTGGAGAGTTTTGTTCTACTAACTATCTACGGACAGCTTTGTCTTGCCTTGTTATGGAAGTGGTAGCAGCTCCAGAACTCTGCAGGATTGAAGGGAACCTCCAGGCGAGACGGGACCGTGCTCAGGCAGCGCTGGACCAGATCTGAGAACCTCCTGGACTGACGAGCCTGCAGACTGCTGCTGAACACCAGGTAACTGCGGACAGACGGCACAGCTTTTAGTTTCCAGGGAGTTTATCAAAACACAGATCATCCTTCCTGCAGGTGACACTCACTCTATCCAGAGCTTGTGAAGCTCCGCCAGCGGCATGGCTGAACCCAGCGCTCTCTCGAAGGCGTCCACCGTCTCCTCCACAGAGCTGTGCAGCCACTGCCAGCGACTGCAACAACACAAACAGAGTCACACAACACGTGTTCAAGGATTGTATAAAACACGACGGTTCACTTGGTCTATAAGTACAAAGCATATTTCATGAAGCTGAAAGGACAGGATAAGACGGAAATGCGAGTCAGGTAACATAAGAAACTTTATAACAACGTTGTTTGTCATACTGAGGTCTTTGCTACCCGAATATGTTGGTACTCAGTAACCTGGGTAGATAATTTATGTCATAAAATAATCTCAGTCAACCGCAGAATGTTTATAGGACGTTATTTATGGACTTCAACTAATTATCTTCAGGTCTGTTCAGATCAGGCGTCTGGTTTTCTTAAATCAGCTCAGCTTCAGGTCAGAACCTGTGAAATCCTTTTACTGAGTAACAACACACACCAGTGGACCAGGTGCAGGTAGGGCATCTGCTGGCTGAGCTGCTCCTGAAGCTCCTTCCTGATGACCGGACCTGACGGGACCTCCCCGGTGGAAAAACCGAGGATGTGCCTGATGAGAAGAAACAACAACAACAACTTTAAATCTAGAGCTGCAACAATTAACAGATGGACAGAAAAGTCTGACTGTCCAAAGTTATTTTTCAAGCAAGTTCCAGCCTCTCAAAAGTGAGGATTTGATGCTTTTATTTGCGATTTGTCAGAAACTTTCTTTGTCTATTTTTTGGCAGTTTATAGGCCTGACTAAGTCTTTCATACTCAGTTCAACCTACCGCAGAACGTCTACAGGCTTCTTCTGACTCTGTTCGTCCTCACACAGAGACAAGATGAATCCTCGAAACAGAGGAACGATGGCGCTGGACTTATCCTGAGAAACAAAGACACATTGATTATAGTGAGTGCAACATGGTTAAAATACAACTGACAGAGTACAGCTAAGCTATAAAAGCAGCTCAGATTTTACCTGAATATTAGACATGAACAGTTGGTGGCGCCGATTCTGAGAGATTTAAAGAGCTCAAATGATGGAAGACGTCACATTTCTGTTTGTTTTATTTATTTCTCCCCTGAGTTTCAGGTGTTCCCGGTGTTTGTGTGTTTATCCATATTCTATGTCGGTAACATGCTGAGTTTGAAAGGTTTCTATGGATGAATCTAAACTGACTACAGCCTCAGTTTAATATCCATGTTTAAACTCGACAGTCGAGTGTTTGACTTTGTGATTTTGGATTAAATACAACTTTAAAAATTAAGGTTATAAGCAGCAGCAGCTTTGTCATATATACCAGGTGGTTATTACATCAAATGAAACTGAATGAACGTCAACACCTGAGCTCACCTGAGCCATGAGGAACTTGCAGGAGTGATAGAAGACCTCTGCGTTGTTGGGACACTCCGCTAGAGCGTGAAGCCACATGCTGACCGCCTGATCCGTGTTTCCTTTCCTGATGTGAAGGTCAGCCAGAGCGTCTCGCAGCGCACACGACTCCGGACAAAACTCCAGCAGGGACTCGCACAGAGCAACGCCTTCATCAAACCTGCAGGGACGCACGGAGACGCCATCTTTAACATGCTGCTCAGACAACATGCCTTACATATCTAAACTGTAATATATAAATGAGTCATCCGAGGCTGCACATTTTGCTTCAGACATAAATGCATGAAAAATTAAACTTACACAGAAGAATCTTCTTGAAATTTCATTTTTATAATAACTTTAGTTAATAAAGTTATATTGATGTGACAAAGTTGTTGAGTTTGTTTCATTTTTCAGGGTTTTGGAGAATTACTGTTAAAGATATTGTTTAAAACTTGATGAAAGCTCAATAAAAATAATTAAAACATACACACACGTATCACTGCACACGTAAATATGTCATCCTTCATTAATAAAGCATTTTATTACTGATTAATCTGCAGAATATTGTAGTCAATTGTTTAAGTCTATAAAGAAAAAAAAGGTTCATTTTCTGTCGATCGATGTACCTCTAATTTAATTTAACACTTCCTCCACCAGTCGTATGTGTGGTTTGATCTCACTAAATGCAGCAGCTCACCTCTCCAGCAGCTTGTTGAGGAAAATGAGGTTTAAGTGCAGCGGCAGACACGCCAGCGTCCTCTCACTCTGAGACAAAGACCCACTGGTGCACTGACGGATGGCATCTTGGAAACAAAGACAGACGACAGTGTAACTCAAGTCTGAATATTTACAGAGTTTAAGCTTGTAACATCTACATAATCAGATTATCACTGCGACATTAAAAATGCACCTTGAAAGAGAGCGATAAGGATGTCGAGCGGCGTGCTGATGTCCTGCTGCGTTCTCCAGGGAAGCAGGAAGTGCTCTCTGCTGAGCAGCCGTGACGGGCCAGACTCCGCCGGGTCGTACAAGCCGCACGGCAGACGGTCAAACTCTGTCAGGTGAATGTAAGACAGCCAGATCAACGCCCGGTCGCTCAGCATCAGGCGGTCAGCGATGCTCCGGTCGAGAGCAGATTTCAACGCATTCTAAAAATCAGACATAACAATTACTATTATCATCATGTTTACAGTCATTTAATTATCAACTTCAACATTATTTCACCACATAAAAAAAACAAAAAACAACACACACATTCTGCTCTCTCTACCTGTAAAATGGCCAGAGCGCTCTCCATCCTGCCTGTGAACAGGTTGAGGTCGACTCTGTAGAGCAGAGCTTCCATCAGCTGGAAGGAGAGTTTCTCTGTGACACCAGAGGACGCTTCGCTGAGGAGATACTGCAGCAGGCGTTCACACACGTAGTCCTTCCCCTCAAAGGAGCTCTCCAAGTTCAAATACTGCAGTGAGTAAAAAAAAAAAATTTTAAAAAATGAGTACGATTTTCTGGATATAAAATAAACAGTTGTAATACAACGTGTATTTTCTGCTGAGTTTTGGCTGCTGGTGGACATCAGGACTTACGCTCCACCACACTCTGTAGTCAGGCGCGTGCTCCACAGCCATCTCACACATCTCCTGGACCTCCTCCCTGCTGCCTCGCCGGGAGAACAGAGACAGGTAGTGGCTCCACACCTCGGGGTTGTCACAGTTGCTTTCCAGAGCACGAGACAACGTGTTCAAGGCGGCTTCCAGACTTTCCGCTGCAGAGCTACAGAGACGTAAGAGACGTCATTTTTAAATCTCACGTCACAAAGGGAATAACAGAAAGTCGGCTGGCTGTGTTGGTGACTTACATTTCATTTTGATTGAGGTATCTGAAGGCTAATTTAATCCACAGCTGAGTGTCTCTGGGACTCTCCAGGACACTCGTCTCCAGGTTTGATATGTCATCTGTCTCGCTGATAAAATAACGTTTGTCCTCAGACGTGACGCACACATCCAAAGCAGACAGGCTGTTCTTTGAGCGGTCATCTGTGACACAGTTAACAGACAGACATTAGTAAATTATTTATTACTATAAATTATTCGGGTCGGCTGAGTTTAGGTGATTGAGGAGATGAAATGGTGAAGGTGAAATAATGAGATGAACTCAAATAATCAGTCAGTTAAGACTAGAGTCAAAGCCAAGCTTTATTAAACCACAGCTCTTTCAGAAACAGATGCTATTAAACATGTCTCACCGTATCGTCTCTGCGTCGGGTTTCCACCTTCTATCTCGTCTTCTCTGTCATCTTCAGGGTCGAGGCTGTTGGGCGCTGAAGGCTTCGGTCTCCACTTTCTCACATCTTTACAGGTGGTGAAAGGAGGGACTGTAAAAAAGAGGAAGTGAACATGAGTCAAAAAAAACCCAAAACATTTTATTTAGAGCTGGGAGAATGTGTGTTTAAAAAAAGGTTCACAAACCGTGGCGTTTGCTTTCATTCACTTTGCTCACGAGGAGAACGGCCTTCTGGTCAACTCCCATTCGGTCTTTGTTTGTGCCAAACAGCTTCTTCATATACTTTTCTACAAAACATACAAATATGTTCAGGTTTTCTCAATTTTTCAAAGTGTAAAAACACTTTGTTTTAAGAACATAGGGTCCTGTGTTTATTTTGAAGGCCCACCTGTTGCAGCATTAACGTCCTCGTCCGAACTGCTCTCGGAGCAGCCAATCAGAGACAGATTGTACGACAGGATATCCTGGAACATTTTGTTCCCGGTCAAAGTGCAGTTCCTCATGTGCTGCCTGAGCGCAGAGGAAACACACATGTAACAGCATAAAAATGATATGCAGCAGGTAGACAGAGTTAAACCAACATGTTCTCACCATCGACAGCCGTCATCGTTGCAGGTTCCTGTGAGATCAAACCGACAGAAACACTTCTTTGGTTCGATGGTGTTGCTGTATGTGACTGAGCTCAGAGACAACTTCTCCTTGGTCCTGTAATACGGACTAAACCTGAAGAAGACAACATGCACATATTCATCAAAACATACAAACAGTATTCACCCACCTTTACTTTGGTTTACAATATCGAATCAAAGTAGATTTATTGTGTGATTTCCTCCAGATACGGATTTATTTACAGTACGAACCTGTGGTGATTCAGGTGTGTGTGTTAAAGGGGGTCAATATTACCAACATATTTGTAATTAATTTAAATTACTTTTTTTACTGTTAAATTACATTGTTTTTTTTATACAGTAAAACATGAAAATTTCCAAGCATGCTGAACAAATTTTACAGGAAGTGTTCATTACTAAGTGGAGCGTGTGGTGGAGTCTACCTGTATGATCTGAAGACCAGCAGAGGGCTGTGATATGGTCCAAAGGGAACAGGCTTCAGCTCGGAGCTCCCTGCTGCCGTGTCCACCTCCACTGCAACCACCTGGGAAAACACAGAAGATTCAAAATCAATTCATTCAAACATAAATTAACTTGTTTCACATATGAGAATTAAAATATTAAGTGACTGTTGTTTTCTTATCCCAAGAAAACCTAAAGAGCGTCCAGAATAGGGCCTTAAAAAAACACCATGACGACAAAACTTTTAGATTTATGCATGAACATAAGAGCTAGTAAACTCTTAGTGTCAGAGCTCTGGTTTTATCACCTTTCCAGTTGGTGGGTTATCGATATGTTCTCCCACTTTCTCCAGCTCCAGCCGTAGCAGCTCTCCCAGCTGCACCTGCTGCTGGTATCTCAGTTTCAGAGAGTCCACGTCCAGCCCTGCAAACATCTCTGCAGGCTCAGAGGAGCTGCTTACAGTCTTGGCAGGCTTGGTGCTGCTGCTGTCTTTAGCTGGAGTCGAGCTCAGCTGCTCCAGGTTGGGTTTGGTGGAGTTTGACTGACGGAAGGAGTGTCGACGGGCGCCTGTAGCAGCGGCAGCGGGTGTCGATTCTGACTCATGATCCTCAGCCTCTGGGACGTCCTCACTGTCCAGGGTAAGTTTGTCCTGGGTGAGGTCGTGCAGGGACGGCTGGGGCAGAGGGAAAGGGCTGGAGGCAGGAGGCAGCTGACTCCGGGTGTCAGGGGGCGTGGAGGCTCGTGAGCGTGGTTCTGCGGGCGGCTCTGATGTGACTCCTTTGTTGCGCAGAGCTTGAGTTTCCTTCAGCTTCTGGATTTTGAGGGCGTATTCAGACTCCAGCTGCTGCAGCAGCTGCTTCTGAGCGATCAGCTCTGCGAAGTGCCGCTCCGAGCCGAGCCGAGCGCCGTCCACACGCTGCATCTTACTGGGCTGAGAGGAGACACAGAAAACCAAATTCAAGCTCCAAGTAATCGGACATGTACCTGATCCATATCTTTTTTTTTTTTTACACTATTATACTCTTAAACTATTATACTTGTCCCCCATCACTCATCAAAAATATAAACCATTTGTAAACCTGTCCTTTAAAACAAACTACTCACATAAATGCAGGTTAAATACCACTTAAACATATTTCTTACCTTGAATGTAAAACGATGCTAACGTTGCTAGCAGGCTACTTAAACGATGCTAGCTACAGACTGTACAGCTGTGTACATGTTAATTAAGGTAAATACGGGTTCAGATTAACGTTAACATTCAACTCTACACGTCTTCTATCTTTGTCAGGTTATGACAACAAGTTACAGATATTATTGTATATCTTTGTATATTATTGTAACGTTATTAACGTTACAGGTCCTGACGCTAATGCTAGCTAACATTAGCTAACGTCAACGGACAGAAACACTTCGAGCGGTTAACTAAAAATACTTTCTAAAATAAATAGCTAAAATATCTATGAAACGTTAATGTATTACGTTTCCGGTGCAGCTACAGTTTAACACGTCCGGTTCTGTAACATTAAGGTGAGTTAAGTTATTTTTAACGGTCGTTTTAAAAGTCCGACGGTTACAGAACCTAAAGTTCATGTTCTAGGATGGTGACGTCTGTGCCGTGATTGGTTACTACCGATTACCTTTGTTGGTTAGATTGGTTAGATTGGTTAGGGTAAGCCAATGAGAAGCAGAGTAGGGCGGAGTCATGACTTCGCCATCTTAGGAAAATAAATATTGCCCACTGTAAGGTAGTAACTGTTTACTTCTGGGTTAAATGGCCATGTCACCAATTACCCTTAAAATTAATCAGATATGTTTGCTAACAGCATGTGTTGTAATGAAGCTTGAGGGTCGTGTTGCTCACCAGAGTCTGGTTGGAGTCCTGCCTGCGTTTGGGGCGTCGGCCGGCAGCCTGCTGAGCCTGAGCCAGCTCCTGCTCCAACCTGACAGCCTGACTCTTCTTTATGGACACCCGGTGTTCAACACGGTGCACCTGTACACACACAGAGACTCAAATAAAGTATACGTACAAGTCTAAACAGTAAAACACTATTTCTGTGTGTTTATTGTAAGATGCGACTCTGGATAAATGAGTATGTTCCCGCCCACCTGCTCCTGGAGCTTGTTGAGCAGCGTCTTGTTCGCACCGACGATCTTCTCGGACGCCGTCAGCTGCTCTCTCAGTTTGGCCACCTTGGTCTCCGCCGCCTTCAGAGACTCTCGCTTCTTCAGCTCCTGCTGCAGCAGATGCCTGAGGACGGCCTCGTCTCTCTGCAGCAGGTCTCTGTGTGACAGCAGGAGGAGGGGACACTGATTTATTGTGTCAGGTACCGTTTTCATTATCGTTTAATCTGCCCATTATTTTCTCGAGCAGTCGATTCAATGCATGTGTGACGACACTTTATAAAACTGAAAGTAGAGGAAACTTTAGTTTGTTTAGAAAGAGCTTCAGAGTAACCACATCCTCCACCGCAGCGGTGAACTTCTCCCCATTTCCTGTCTCACCTGTGTTTTTTGAGTTTCTGCTCCGCTTCAGCCAGCTTCAGCTCAGCTGCCGACTTCGCCAATAAATCCACTGCACAATCAGAGACGACGGGCGGGGACGAGCTCAGACTGTGATCCTTCAACATCTTCTGCTTCTCTCTGCTGCAGGAGCCACAAGACATCTTTAAAACCTCCAACACGTACTCAGAGTGACCGTCACAGAGCGTTTCCTGACCTGTGCAGTAATGTGTGTGCGTGTGTGTGTGGGGGGGGGAGTGAAATACCTGGCGATCTCCTCTTTGAGCAGCCGGTACTCGGCCTTCTTGGCTTCAGGTAACGCCTCTGGAGTTCTGACTGGGTTGTTCTCCTTCTCAGATCCTGACGCACCTTTAGGTTTCGCCGCCTGGAAACGTCAAGAAACAGTTTCGTATCATGTATGACACAAACTAAACAAACTAATCAATTAATGTCTCCTCCAGACAGAAGAGCTGCGATTCCTTTAGATGTAAAAACTATTTTTTACATTTCACCTGCTGTTCTTTATTATTACTCACTAAATTAACCACAGAACGTAGCTCCAAATCATTTATCTTTACTACAAACACTACAAACAGTGTTTTTACCCACAACCTTTACACTTTTTAATTTAACTTTTACCTTTATCCGCAGCAGAGCATTAAGCACGACACTCGACCCACCTCGACAGTCCTCCTGGCTTCTTTGATCATGAACTCCAGACCGCCGAACACGGTCTGCGCGGAGCTGCAGGCGTCCACGTCGGAGTCGCTGTCGTCCGAATCGTTGAGTGAAACCACCACTGACTTGTGTCGGGGCAGCTGGAGAGAAACACAACGACAAAGTTATTACACACACCGAGCTACACGCTACACGTTACGTTATGCTCTCTTCTTAGCTTCTTACCACGAGCGGCGCTCTGGGCGCGTGGTGTCCTCTGGTGAACTTGCTGGTGCGTGACGGCGGCACCGTGTTGAGGCTGACGGCGCTCAGGTTTCCTCTGGCCGGCTGCTGACCGCCTGCAGCGGGCGGACAGCTCGGAGAGGGAGGACCGCTGCTGATCTTCTCCTACGGACACAACGTTTAACACTTTCAGTACCTCCGTTATCCACCATGATACACGCCCAGCGGGGAAGAAACCCTCAGTGATGCTCACCTCGATAGTTGGCACCCTTTTATTGGCCATAGACATGAGACAGGTCTCCCTGAGCAGCATCTCCTCCTCCTCTTCCTCATCAGCGAAGGGCGGCTTGGGAGGAGGCTCCAGCTCGTCAGGTGGAGGTGGGAGAGGAGGCGGCGGGGGAGGAACACCCGACATCATGGAGGAGAGGAAGGGCTGAGAGAAATCCTAAAAGAAGGATTCGCATCTCTGTCTTCAACATTTTATGGACAAATTAAATAAATCGATCAGCGGTTGCAGCCTCAGAACAAATGTGCGTTTCCTAAAATGAGGATTGTATTTTAAGATGTATTCTCACATAAACATTGATAAACGTGATCAGTAAAATAACTTGTTTCTGTGTACCATGCCAAACTGAGCAGAGTCTATCGCGTAGAGAGACGTCTGAGGGAAACATCCTGGATCGTCTGCGGCAGACGCAGTGTGTGGCGGCGAAGGGACTGTCAACAACAACAACAACAACAACAAAACACAACATCCAGACATCTGTGCTCAGATATGAAAAGGTTTCAGGTTTTTCATGTAACGAGGATGTGATTTTCTATATTTTTCTTATCGTCAACAAAACACGTGTCTATTAACAAGTAAGAAACATCAGGCTTTGATGCACACGGTGAAGAACAGATCACTGATTGGCTGCTCACCTGGTGAGCCGGTCTCGCTGTCCGTGTCCATCGCCACCTCGTCATAGTTGTCATACTGGTAAAGGTTCCCTGAGGCGTCCAGGCCCGTTTTACCTGTTGACTTCCTGTGTTCTCGGTCTCTGGACTGAACGATAAAAAAAACACAAACACAAACATTCTTCACTGTTTGTTCTGTGTCAACAGAGTCTGCATGATGCCTTCAGGGTCTTTTTACACTTTAAGATGTCTGCTTTATACGTTTGAGTTTTTATCTCTCTCTACCTCTTTCTCATCTTCTCTTCTCAACATATTTCTGGATTATTTGTCAACAATGCTGAACATGAAGCTTCTTACTTTACTGCGCGTTTGCATCTTTCCGCCCACCAGCTTCATAAAGCGGTTGTACTGCTCGTCCTGGTTGGAGAGGTCACGGATTCTTCGGATTTCATCTTCTCGTTTGCGGCGCTCGTCCTCCTCCAGCCGTCGCTTCTCCTCCTGCTGCCGCTGCAGCTTCCACGTCCGCAGCTGCTGCTTCCTGAACGCCTGCTTGGCTGCAGAGCCTGAGAGAGATTTATCATGAAGAACATAATTAGTTGACGAACGGTGCAGCGTCGGGTGATTCTTCAGCGACTGGACAGAATCTGAACACAAACAGATGTAAGCAGGTAACAGGCAGGTACTGACCTTTCTCACCTGGACTGATCTTCTTGGTCATGTGGGGTTTTCCTGCAGCTCTGCTCCTCTCCAGTGGGGATTTGGGTCCAGGTTTCAGCCTCTCTCTGTCCGGCAGTCTCTCTCTGTCTCTGTCTGCAGGTCTGGCCCCAGTCTTGGTTCTGTCCCGGTCCCGGTCCAGAGGCTTGGACCTGGTTCTGCTCCTCTCAGCAGTGGCGGCGGCGGCGGCGGCGGCAGCAGCAGCGGCAGAAGAGGCAGACCTGGTGGTGACTCTCTCCGTCCTGACCTGTCTGCTGGGTGGAGCAGCAGCAGCAGGGCTGGAGCTGGAGCTCTTCTCCTGGGCTGCCTTGGTGATCCGCTCCCTGCTCCTCTTCATCACCTGCTGCTCCTTCTGATGCCACTTCTTACTGGCCGACTGCAGAGCGAGGAGACGCAGCTGCAGCTCCGACAGCTCCTCTTCCTCCACCTTCACCACCGGCTGCAGGTTATTATACAAACCGTTAAACCAGAGCCGTCCAACATTAACTATCAATAATTTATTGATGATTTAGTAGCTTTATTTATGGTCTCAGATGTACCTTGTCGGGAGAGATGGCCGAGTCCTCGCTGGAAGCCGACGATTCTCTCCGACACAAACACGCCTTCTTTATTTTCTCCTTCCCATCATCCTCCGTTTCCTCGCTGCAGCACGAACACGTCTTCTTCGTCTCTTCTGCCTCTTTATCAGCTTTTTGTTCAGTTTCCACTTGTGTTGTTTTTTCTTCCTCTTCTTCATCGTTTTCTTCACCTGGAAATAAAACCAGATTTTAAATTTGTTCTTTTACGCTGTGATAATGAGAAATGAGCCACACTGATTGATTTCTACACTGTGGCTCGACTCGTCTTTTTTTCTGGAGATCATTTTCTTTATTAAGTCAGAGTTTGAGTTCATCCATGAGGAAAAACATTGTTTCCTCGTATGTACAGTATGACAATAAAGTGTTAAATATCAATAAACTAAAGGTCATACATTCAGAGATTCATTTTCTAAACCAGAATACAACAAATACTTCAATTTAATTTGATTTGTGACGTATTTCTGATCTTTTCACTCACCCTCCTGCTCACCGTCACCACATTTCTTCGGCTCGTCCAGATTAACGGCCGTTGGGAGTTTCTGCCGAAGCGGTTTGATGTTGAACGCCTGGAACACTTTCTTCATCTCTGGAGTTTCTTCTGCTCCTGCAGGACTCTGAACACTTGCTGTTTCACTTACTGGTTTAGTTTCTGCAATACTGGCGGTATGATCGGAGGCCTCGTCCCTCGCTGGGGAACCTACGGGCTCCAGGGCCATGGTCTCCTCTTTACGGATGCACTCCAGCTCCAGCTGAATCTGCTTATACTTTGACAGCAAGTCCTCGAAGGACTCGTCAACACTGGTGTCTGATTTGGCAACACTGTGAGCCGCTTTCCTGGCCTGGTTCCTTCCCAGCGGCTTTTCTGAAGTCAAACGTTAAAGAAAGTGGCTGCAACTAGCAGTTATTTTTATTTTATTATTTTTATTTAATATTCACATTTGAGAAACTGGAAGCAGTGAATATCTGATGACTCATCCCTTCATTATTTTCTCAATTGATGGATCAATTATTTACTCAATAAAATCAGGAAACGTGACAGTCAGTGTACCAGAGAGCGAGGTGACATCATCATTTTTAGGTTTCATTTTCCTGCCCAAACCTGCAGTGACACATACCAGCTTTGACATGTGATCCAACATTAGAGCTTCAACAATAAGAAAAAAAATAAATCAATCAGCAGCTATTCTGATGATTGATTGAAGTGAGCAAAAACACCAAACATTTGATTTTTATAATAGAGAATATGTGTTTGGGTTTTTTTTACTCTCTTTGGAACAAACTAAATGATTTCGGCTGCAGTCAAAAGAAATTTGATGGTTTCAACTTTATGTGTTTTATTGACTAAACTGTTTTATTGATTAATCTGGAAAACAAATCATCAGATTCATGAAAATAATGTTGTAGACTTAAACTAAACAGTCTGGACACGAAACATCTGATGAGGATCTATAAATGTGATCAATTCAGGGTTTGAACCTACACGTGGATATAGATAGATGCTTTATAAGGTGTCTTAACATAAAAACACTAACATGGTCATATTGTCATATTGCTATGACTGTATAATGACAGGATGGGCCTTATTTAAATACTAACAGATCCTTGGTGAGCTGTAATTCAATCAGAAACAGGGAAAGGATACGTTTTCTCAGGGGAGACTCTTTCTTGTTGCTGTGAATCTCTCCGGGCCCGTAACGACCGGGGGGAGCTCGGTTGTTTCCACCGCCCCGGCAGCCTCGGTTCCAGCCTCCGCGTCCACGGTTCGGCATGGCCCGGTGCCTGAACCTCCCCAGGGCGCCGTGACTTCGCTCCCAGAAGCTGGACTGTTGGCTCGGCTCGCCGTGAGGACCGAGCCCCGGCAGGGGCGGCAGCAGGGGCGGCGGTGGATGCTGTGGCGACGGCAGTGGCAGAGGAGAGGGAGGCCGGTCGGGCCCGCTGGGCCCGCACTGCTGCCTGTGGCTCGGGGGGAAAGGGCCGTGTGCGTGAGGTCCGAGGTTGTATGGCATTAAAAGGCGAAAATCTGGCGGCGGGTGGCCCATGTGTGGCAGCATTTTGTGCGGGTGTTGGTGAGGTTTTCGTGTCCGAGAAGGAGCGCCGCCGCGTCTGTTCCCATCCCCCAGCCGGATGGGCACACTCTCTTCGGTTTCATCATCGCATATCTCTCCGTCTTCGAGCTCCCCCTCCTCCCTCGGAGAGCAGGTGACCGTGTTTAGATCCATACTGTTGTAAAATAAAAAAACAACCGTCACCAGCTGACTGTAAACTCATCGGATTGTGGATGTTAAATTCATTCTGTCGTTTCACCGACCAGTTGAAGAAAAGTCAGTGAGCTTCTTCTGTGCTGATCCAAATCTCGCGATACAACGGGACGCGCTTCTTCTTCGTTTGGTAATACTGGCGGTTGGTACACAGCTTTACGTTGTATTACCGACACCTGCTGATCCGGAGGGTGAACTACAGTTATACCTTATAACATTTCTACCAAACAAACAAAGAAATAAAACAAAATAGTCACAATTAAATAACTATTAAGGAACCAAATGGAAACATATATATACATATACATATACATATATATATATATATATATGGCGCCATATCAAAATATATTGCTGCAAAAAGTGTTCCATTTTACTCTAATTTAATACCTGGTCTCAACTGGAAGAATATATGGAATTTACCTTTATATTATAGTAGGGATTTATATAGACGGTAATGTTGAAAAATATCTACTTTATTTGGACATCTGAAGCTTCATATTACCTTCAGATAAACATTTAAATACATTTTTGCTGTACTTTGCAGTATGAACATGAGGAATCCCACCCCTCCTTAAAGCTGACGTGTAGTGCGCATGCGCACCGAAAGCTGACTTGTCACGATTGTTTTGGATGTTGACAGGCACGTGAGTTGTTGTCGTCATCAGGAGAGCGAGCTGGCGTCATGGCGGCGGATTGTGCTCCGAAGGTAAAACCCTCAAAGTCTCACATGTTCACATGTTTTCTCTGTTTGAGTCTGTTACATTATGTTGGTTAAAAAGCCTGCGCGGATAAAATCACCGTTTTATCCGGTTACAGCTGCCCGTTTACCCGCCGCCAGCCAGCTAACAGCTGCCGAGTTAGCTGAAGTTAGCTTCTGTTAGCCGCTCGCTAGCTGTTTTGTAGCCACATCGACATCAGCTCTTAGCAGCAGTATGAGGACATGCCACGAAGACATTACAGCGTGTTTTCAGCTGCTGTGAAAAAACATCTCTCTGTTTTTGTCTTTGAAAATATGAATCATGGCTGACAGGCTCCGACATGTTGGTTCAAATATATATAACGTCAACATAAGCAGCGTCACACAAACTGAGCGGTTGTTGACACTTCGGGGCCCTGGGGTCAGAGATCCGCTCAAAGTATCTCAAGTACATTTATTCAAGTCCTTTGAGGTACTTTCACTTTATTTGAGTATTTCTATTTATGCTACATTTCAGAGGGAAATATTGTACTTTCATTTCAGATGTCTATGAGTTGTTAACAGCTCCACCAAATAGTGATTTTTACCTCTAAACTTCTCACATGGTTTCATTTCAATAAATGTTTAAATGATCCAATATTTCAGCAAAAATCAAAGATTAGAGAAAAAGTCCAAAAGCTTTTTTTTGTAAAAATTGATTTGACTCTTTTTGTTGGACAGTTGACGCTTCATATCAGCTTCAGATAAGCTGTTAAATACTTTTTTAACACAGGAAGACTGTGGAGTTTGCCCCTTGTCACTTACATTGTAAGTACATTATGGAGGATCCTCTAATGATCAGTGTGATCAGGAGACAAGCAAAACCTGTTTCAGTGTTTATTTAGGAATCTGATTTAAGCATCTGATCTGTTGGTCTGATGATGCTTCCTGCTGTTCGGACAGTATTTCCATGTACTGAACGTAATGTCTGTCACGCAGGTTATATTTGAACATGAAGGCGTCTTCATTAATCCGAGCACTGATGAAGACGGGATCGAGCAGGAATTGCTCATTTCAGGTTCACTTCGGATTGTTGACAAGGTAAACAAGGTGTTAAAGTTGCACTTTTCTTCCTCTGAAGCTAATGATTGCGTTCGTTACCAATTAATCTGCTGATTGTATCAATAAAATGTCATCCAATGTAACATCTTCAGATGTCTTCTTTTTTTTTTGTTCAACCAGTAGTCGAAAGATTTCAGTTTAATCTTGTAAAGGACAACAAAATCAGATAATAGTCATGTTTGCGGAGCTAAAATTAGTACATTTTTTGCTAAAATAACTGTTGCTGGTTAATTTAATCTTCACATGCATCATAAATTGTGTGTGAGCTCAGATCTGGTTTACTGTATGTGTATGAAACAGCCTGTTTGCTGTACTTATCTCTCCTTTCTGTCAGGATGGTGAAATCATTGTGGAGTACAAACCTTTGGAAGACACCGTCGACCCATCAAACATGTTGTGTGCTGGAAAGGTTTGTCTCAGTTTGTCCCCTTTAATTTATGTCATTTTGTGTAACTACAGTAAAAGTGTTGTTCCGAATATAAGACGACCCGATCTTTGTAAAAAGGCCATTTAAAGAAGTGCTTGAATAAGTACAAGGTAAATCCTACATTAGTCACAATTCCACTTTTTTCTAATGTTATTTCCACAGTAGAATAACTTCTTATATTTGGACCAATACTGTGTTTTTTTTAACTATTGCTAGCATGCTTTAGCTTGTAGTGACTGTAACAGTAAAACATTCACAGCTGCTTTCATGTGTTTAAAAAGCAGACGGACTGTAAATTTTGCTGAGTCAGTTAGTAGCAGGTCGGTGTATTACACAGCCGGGCCAAAGTCGTTCCTTTTAAGGTGTAAATTTCCTTCCAGTGCAGCAGATCGTAGCCGTGCCACATATTCAGACCTCTACACAAGTCGGCTCAAACCGTGACGACCTGTGTGTTTTATCAGGACTCCAGTTCTGTCGTGGAGTGGGCCCAGTGTCCAGGCGAGAGGCCGCAGCTGTTAGAAACACAGCAGAGCTACGAGACCGAGTGGGACATGGTCAACGCTGTGTCCTTCAAGAAGAAACCCTGCACGAATGGAGATGGTGGGTTTTCTTCTTCAAACGCCTTTCGACAAGCGAGAAATGACCAAAATACATCTTGAATGTAAAAGTAGGTGGATGTTCTAGCAGCGTCACTGACGGGTAACGTACTGTAATATAACTATGACAGCAACTAATTATTAACTACTTTTATTATTAATTAATCTTCCAGTTATTTGATTAATAATTTTATTATATGAAAATAATGAAAAATTCTTGTTACTGTTTTTTAAAGATAAAGACATCTTCACATGTTTCAAATGATCCAAATCCAAAGATATTGACTTCATATAACACAGAAAAGCTTCAAGTCTTCACATTTGAGAAAATGTGATATATTTATTACATTTCTTTATTTCATCACTCGTATAAAATGAGGACATTGGTGTTCGTGCCATTAGAGGAACCTTTTTCAGACACGCTAAGCAACATGTTTAGTTTTTGTTCCCTCTGTTTGGTCTCGCAGGCTCCCTGAACCACAGCCACGAGAGGAGCAGGTGGGCGTTCAGCTTCAGCACCGGCGTCCTCAGGTCCATCACCGTGGAGGAAGAAGGTTGGTCCTTCCTGGTCTTCAAACTGAAGGATTCATCCGCCTCCCTGCCGACTCTTCACTTTGAAAAGGGCGGCATTAGAGAGTTCCTGGACGCCCTGAAGAGAGTCGCTCTCGTCAGCGAGTGAGTACTAACAGCACGACTACACGGAGGATCAATCAGTTTAAATCCTGTCATTTTAAAGTTAAATACCAACAAAAGTAATAAAATGCAGCCAGATACGTCAGCATGTGTATCAAAATGTTTATGAATCAGCTGATGTATAAATATTGTATATATTTTTTTTTCAGCTCTCAGATCAAAAATCTGTCAGGTTATGATTCATATACAGGAGTATAAATACTGCTGCCAGTGTTTCAGACACGTATGACGTGTTCACTAATGTCTGTTTTCATTGTAGCTGAGGGACTCATAAAAACTTACTTGCATTTTTCAGTCACAATAAAACCATTAAAGCTTAGGAGAAACATATTGGATGTTTTTTTTTTTTTTGCCTCCTTGAAGCATAACAGCTCTTCAAATGTGTAATTTATATGCTAATTCTTGTGATTTACATGCATCAGAGTGACAGTCTGTGTTTTCTCTGGAGCCGATACCTGTTATTAAAGTTCTTATCAAAGCCTTTCATAATGAAAACATCGGCATTAAGAGCATCAATAGCTGTGACGTCCTGCTGACTGTCTGCTGGTGGTCTTTTATTCGACCTGTTGATCTTAAACGACAGATCAGTCTGATTAGCAGCGTGACATTTAAGCGAAGCTCGTGGAAAAAAATAAACAGTGTAAAATGGCAAACCTGCACATATTAAAACCGTTTATAGAAAAACACTTTGAAATGAATTTAAATGAATCTCCACTGAAACACTTGAGTCCGTCTTATAACACATTTTATCCCCTTCACATATTTGAGTCTGTTTTCCTGTTTTTTGAAGGTCACCTGATGATGAAACGTGTCTGTTGGTCAGCACACCAAACAAGACTTTGTCTCAGTCCTTCGAGAACCTGCTGGATGACAACAACTACAGTCTGGCCAGAGTAAGAAGCTTCAATTATCACTCTGAAATGTTAGAAACACACAAGATGTTTTCAAGATTCAAGACACAAAGTGTAAGTTATTTATTCTAGAGAGTAGAACGATTATTTACTGTGTAGTTGATGTTTTTCCTTCAGGACATTAGGTCTCAAAGTTGAGCCGTGATTGAAGTTTAAAGTCTTTGTCTCTGGCAGAAGTTGAGGAGGGAACCGTATCTGACCACAATGGGCGGCTTCTCCAAAGTCACCAACTACATATATGATGTTATCCGGGGAACAGAGGAGCACCAACAGCGCCCCCCAGAGGAAGTGGCTGACGTGCTGGGTGAAATCATCCCGGGACTAGAGATCAACCAGCAGGAGGAGCCCGGCTTTGAGGTCATCACCAGGGTGAGAGGACGGCCATGTTTACACTTACAACTTAAGTTCATGTACTAATACCACAATGTAAACATAGTCGGGTTCATCGCACTGCTGCGTTATAATGAATCGTGTTTGGCTGTCAGGTCGACCTGGGAACGAGGCCGCAGGTGAGGAGGAGAGAGCCGCTGTCTGCAGACGACTGGACCAAGTATCAGGATGAGGAGGGACGGATGCTCAACGTCCCACATCTCAAACACGTCATCTTCAAAGGGGCATGTTGACTTTATTGAATTTATAGCCCAAAAATCCAGTAAACACTTCCAGGGTTTGAATGGAAACTGATTCCCAACCACATCATACATGTCCAGTGTGTCTTTACTTCATGACGCAGCGTGAGCTCGTCTCCTCTGATCATGTGACTCTCTCCTGTGAATCTGCAGGGACTCTGTCATGTGGTGAGGAAAGAGGCGTGGAAGTTTCTGCTGGGATATTTTTCCTGGGACAGCACGCTGGAGGAGAGGAAAGTCCTGCAGAGAGCCAAAACGTAAGACGTGGCCCCTGAAATTCAGTTTATCTGTTTGAACATCTGCAAAATATTAAACCGAGAAGCACCTGCTAATGACAGTAGTGCTAAATGTATGTACACTTGATATTTTGTGACTTAATTGAGTTGTTGTTTTTTTCGGTTCATGTTGATCTGAGGTGTTTCCGCTCCTCTTCCTCACAGTGATGAATACTTCAGGATGAAGCTGCAGTGGAAATCAGTCAGTGAGGAACAAGAGAGGAGAAACTCCAGGCTGAGAGACTACAGGAGTCTGATCCGTGAGGCTGAATCCAGAATTTACTTTACATTTTCCAAAGAAAAACCCCATTGTGGTATAAATACCTGCATTCACTGGTTGTGAACGTGTAGGATGTGTATTGGTGACCTTTTTCTAACATCTGTTCTGTGTCTTCAGAGAAAGACGTGAACCGAACAGACAGAACAAACCGGTTCTACGAAGGCATCGACAACCCCGGCCTGGTTCTCCTCCACGACATCCTGATGACGTATTGCATGTTTGACTTCGACCTCGGTGAGACATGACCTCTTCATTTTCATTGATATCGATTCCAATAATCAACCATCGTATTTAAATTTAAAAGCATCCGTAGTTTGTTGTTTGAGTGAACGCTGTGTGTCCAGGTTACGTTCAGGGGATGAGCGACCTGCTCTCACCGATTCTCTTCGTGATGGAGAACGAGGTGGACGCCTTCTGGTGTTTTGTCTCCTTCATGGACCAGATGGTGAGTCGCTGTTTAGTGTTTTAAATGATTCATTAACTGAAAAAAGTGCTGAAATTTAGACGTACCACTAACGAGAGGAAGTGACGTGGACACATTTCAACAGTAAAGATGTTTTTCATGGCTGATAATGATATGAAAACCAATAATTTTATTATTACAAATGCTGCAAATATTGATATATATTTTAGATTGAGTGTATTTATCTTAAACGTTAATGTTTACAGCCCTTCAGTTCCTTTTTTTAATATGTAGACTAATCAGACCTTATTGACTTACAATAATGGTGTTTTTCTATTGATTTCAGGGTAGTCGTGTTGTGAAAATGCATTAAAGCTTATTTTCTTCATCCATCTTGCTGTGGCTCCTTCTGACCAAACGGCTTCAAATATCTCCAGATCTTTTGTCGACTTGTTTTTTTTATTGAAGAATAGCACCGCTAACGCAGCGCCGCTAATTTGGCGACACACTTTATTTCCTATAAAAGCCTCCTGTTAGCTTTTTCATACGCAGTAGCAGGAAATGTTGTGTTAACTTAACACGACTCTGAAAGCGATCAGGAAACAGTAAAATATAAAGCAGATACCTGGAAAGTAGAAACAGGAAGAGAAACTTTAAATGTAGAAAAGCACTGAGAGCTGAACACAGACTTTTAAAGAGACTTTAAAACCTTTCATATTGTGATTAATAGTTACCAGAAGCGTGTTTCAGTTCAGAATTTACATGTTGGTCCGTGTAAATTTCATCCGCAAACAGGAACGCGTGTCGTCGTCTGAATCGACTGCGCTTGTCTTGTTGTTTAGCAACATGGACTGAAGAGTTGCGTGTTGTTGTTGTTGTTAAAGCGTACAATCCAGATTATTGCCTTTAAAGGCTGATCAGAAAAACACTGCACAGCGGTTTGTAAAATTCACAGAATGGATTTTACAACTGTGGAAAGTGATCACTCTACAACCCTGTTTACTAGTGTGTAGCGTACATGTGGAGCGCATCTGTGTCTGCGGACCCCTGATAGTATGTATGGAACCGCATCCGCCTGCAGAACACGGCCTTCAGTCCGCAGCCAAGGTGTCACTGTTGGCTCAAACAGTACCGATAATTACATTTCCTTACTTGGAGCTAATAATACATCAGTGTGTGTTTTTTTTGTGTTTTTGCAGCACCAGAACTTCGAGGAGCAGATGCAGGGCATGAAGACGCAGCTGATCCAGCTCAGCACGCTGCTGCGACTGCTGGACTTGTCCTTCTGGAACTACCTCGGTACGGAAAAAAAACATCAAATCCACACGCGACACGTCTGTAGATGCTCAACTTTAAATATGTGCTTCAGCTGATGTAACACAAACAGGAGGTTTAAAGGAGCAGTGCTGTGAATTCTTATTTCTCTTCTTAAACATTCCTCTGTCTGAATATGACAAAATTAAATTAAATAAAATAAATAGTCCGGCACATAACTCCCTGTAAAATAACAAAATGTCATTATTAGTTTTTTTGTGCAGATTAAACAAACGAGATTTATAATGTGTTAATCTGTCAGTTTTAGAGGTGACGCTCGGTGAATTTTATTACCTTTTGGAGTCATGCTAGTTGTTTCTGGTCTTTATGCTGAGATAAGCTTCATATTTAAACATCAAACTCTCAGCAATAAAAAGAGGATTTCACAAAATGTTGGAACTATTCCTTTACTCGTTCCTCTAATCGGCCCATAAACATTCAGAAATCATTTATAAATTGATGTTCATATGAATATTAGATAAATACCTGTATGCATGTGGGCTGTTGTACTCACTCACAGCAGATGTTGGGAACATTTTACATGTATGTTTAAGTCATAGGTTAAATGAAGCCACCGGTGGCATTTCTGTGTTTTTAACGGTAGTTTTGTGTTTTCCTTGCAGAGTCTCAGGATTCAGGTTATCTGTATTTCTGTTTCCGCTGGCTGTTGATCAGGTTTAAGAGGGAGCTCAGCTTCCAGGACGTTCTGCGACTCTGGGAGGTGAGTTCAGGTGGATCTGAAGCCACGCTCGTGTTTGAATGTCAGTTTGTCCTTCGTTACCTGTGAGTGAATCCGTTTCTTCGTCCTCAGGTGATGTGGACGGGTTTGCCCTGTCAGAACTTCCACCTGCTGGTCTGCTGCGCCATCCTCGACTCCGAGAAGCAGAAAATAATGGAGGAGAGTTACGGCTTCAATGAAATCCTCAAGGTAACCAGATCCTGACCTCACAGCATCGCTGCTTTGGTGTCCACTAGAAGGAAGATGAGTTATTAAAATGAGGCAGATATGTAACTCTTATCATTAGTGTCATGATCATCATCCACACAACATTTTCTGCAGGTAAATTAACTTTTTTGGTTTTTCTGTTACAGCACATAAATGAGCTTTCAATGAAACTGGACATTGAAGAAATTCTTCAGAAGTCTGAAGGTATTTGTCTGCAGATAAAGACATGTAAGGTACGTTCAACAAGACGCATGTTTGTCATGTTTACGTTGGTTTAATGTGTTTAGCTGTGATTGAACTTTAAAGCACAACAGTTTTTGTAGAAATGATCATTTCTGACTTCGACTTGAGTTTCAGAAAAGGGAGAAACGTGCAGAGAATGAGCCAGTTAATTCTACAAATGACCTTTTACTATCAGACTCATTTGAGAGATGATGTAATGAAATGTTTTACACACAGTATCTGAAAAGGAGCCAATGGACAGTAAATGGATCCATGAGATTAATTCATTACCTGTTTTCTCTTTTCATATAATTTAAAGAATTAAATATTTCTGGATCTTGAAGTTTAAAAAAATGTTTAGTTAGTTGATCAGTGTTTTATTTATTTATTTATTTGCTTGTCTTTTATTCACCATTTGGTTAAATTTGTAACGTTAAATTTGTGTTTTTGTCTCTCAGGATTTGCCAAATTCTATAAGCAGCATTTTGGGTTTGGACACAGAAGCTTTCGGCTCCGACCCGACAGATTGTGGATCGGCTCCAGCCGTCCGAGCGACGCGGCGGCAGGACGCCTGCTCCAACGGACACGGACACTTGAGAGAAAACTCTCACAACAGCTGCAAAGTTGCCTTCATATCGTAGTGAACAGAGAGACTGACTCAGTGACGTCGGCAGGACGCCGCGAAGAGAGAAGAAGAATGTAAAAAGGATTTAAGATTATTAAGAATCTTATTTTTGTAATTTCTTGTACCATATTGTCTCTTTCATTATGAAAGTCATTCCTTCTCTCTGGCAAAAGATGTTTTCTAAGACGGGCGGAGCGTCGTCATGTGACCTGTAACGTGTCCAACAGTGTGACAGCGTATTTACATCCTCTGACTTTAATCTGACAGACATCTCCATCGCCCAGTGTGTCACGGATCAAACTATAACCTCTTATTGCATAACTTATCGACTCAGTATTAATCAGTAAAATATAAAACAGTGGAATAAAAGATGTTCATGTGGCCGCTGGAGAAGTTTCCCCTGATGTGTAATGAAAATGTTGGTTTGTGTTTTTTATATTGTGATGCTTATGAATCCAACCAGGTGATATTTAAAGGAATACTGGGGCATGTTGGGAAATGTGCTTGTTTTGTTTTCTTACCAAGATTTCAATAAAAATATAAGTTTTATCAACAGTGTGCTGAGAGGAAAATGAAAGGATGATAATGTAGCGACATTATCACTATTGGAATAAATTATCCTTTTAAACCCGATCTGATTGATGTGCAGTTCGAGGTCACAGCACGTGATCGATCACCTGATTGATCGATGATCACTAGCGTGAACAACGGTCGTCATAACAACATGTAGTGTGATTTTTAAACACAACATACAAGCTTCATTAAAAACAGAGTTTGCACAGATTTAGTTATAATCCTTCAGATTTCAGTCCTGGTTGAGTTGACGTCACCTGTGGTTACCGTGGTAACAGCAGGTACAGTAAACACTGGAGCAGATGCTGTTTTAGAAATCCATCAGCAGGGCAGCTGGTGTTTCTGATGACAGGTGTAGTTTTAATGAAGCCGTTAGTGATGCTGGTTTACATGATGCCACCAACAACAATCACACAGGGATCGTTACAGGAAGTGAACACACTGTTGACCCTGTTTGATTCATGAAAACCTGATTTTAACTTTAAATCAGTTGCTTTCAAGTGTATGAGGGCGCCTCCCTGTCCTCCTCCTCCTCTTCTTCCTCTTCCTCCTCCTCCTCCTCTTCCTCCTCTTCCTCTTCTTTCTTTGATGGGAGACATTTGCTGTGATTTTAACTTTTAAAATCTGAATCAATTTATTTAAATCAACAAAAACAAAAAGTGTGTTTTCTCAAAATGCCAGAATATTCCTTTAAAGCTGACAAAAGCAACTATATGAACCTGAAATATGAGAGTAAACAACAACAACAACACACGGAAAAACCTTAGCAACGACCTTAGCAACCAAGGCTGCTAATGGCAGGTAGAAAAAGCATATGTATCAGGTTGAAACATTTTTACATATGTTGAACTCATGTTTAGCATCCAGTATCATAATCAAATATAAACAGAAAATCACATAAAGTACGATATGGCCCTTTAATGTGTCAGATGTTTTGTTTATGTCAAATGACCAAACGTTTATTTGATTATAAAATTGTTGGTGTGGATCTCCAGGTTTTTATTACAGAGATGAGGACTTGTTAAAGGCTAAAGCTAAAAGGTTATTTTCTATATTTTATTGTTGACAAATCTCGTGCAGAATCAAACCAATTATTAGCAATAAAATAAATGTAGAAAATTGCCGGCCTCATCCTTTAATAATGAGTGAATATGTGTGTGTGAAGACAATATTTACACATTCAAACATGCTGAAGATTTATTGGCTTCAGCTCCGAGAAGGTTTTCATTAAAATCTTAAAAGTGATTTTATTTCATTCATTTGTGCAGAAATGTCACGGCTGCATGTGAGCGTCCTGGTGCACGACTCCAAATGTCACATCAGTTGCTTTCAAGTGTATGATGGCCGCCTCCCTGTCCTCCTCCTCCTCCTCCTCTTCCTCTTCTTCCTTTGATGGGAGACATTTGCCGTTAAAAGCAGGGGACACGGAGGACGGTATCACCTGGGATCTGCTCATAAAGCTGCATCTCAGTCAGAACAAAAGCAGCCGCAGCTTCTCCTGCGTCTCTCTGCTCTTTCATTTCCTGTGTGGCAGGAAATTGCCTCAGCAGACGTCTGATAGCACGCTGCAGCTATCAGCCGGACATCTCTCCATCTCTCAGGGTTTTATTGAAGCGGAGCTGCTTTGTGTGGACTGATGGCCGAGCCGTCATTCACTCAGCCAGCTGCAGCTGCTCAGTGGACCGAGCTGGAACAAACAGCAGAAACGCTGTGATTTATTTAAACAACATATTTATATATAGAAAGATTCAGAGAAAATGAGCAGAGAAGAAACAAAGAACAAACCTGTTCATCAGGAACAAAATGAAAAGGTTAAATAATGTTCAAATGCAACAAGGAAGATGAATATGAATTATTGTTATTATAATACACCAACTTTAAATTTCTAACAAAGATTTAAATGTGCAAAAAGTTAGTTAAATATTCTGGTTGAAGACTATTTATCATATTTATATCTCTTCCAGTATATCGAGTTTTGTTTACATCACATCACATGTTTTGTTTTTGTTTTTGTGGCTGTTGTGTACTGTTTACTATTTACAAAGATAGAAAATCCTAAAAGTAAACAAGTATTAGCTACATGTAGTTAATGTACTGCAGTAACAGTAGTTAGTTAGCTAGTTTAGTCCAGTGGTTCCCAACCTAGGGGTCGGGGCCCTCCAAAGGGTCACCAGATGAATCTGAGGGGTCGTGAGATGATTTTTGGGAGAGGAAAGAAGAAGAAACTAAAAGATTTGTGACATAAAGAAAAAGTCTCAGAAAATATTCATTTCAATAACTACAGAAAATAAAAAAAATGAATCAGGACATAAACTGGTTAGTAAACATGTTGGTAAACATGTTAAACTATGACATTTATTTATTCTTGTCTGAATGTGTATATGTGCATCAAAAGAGCGTCTCTCTCAAAACAGACAACTAGGAGCTGACTAGTGTACAGTATGTGGTGTATATATATATTTATATACAGTACTTGACAAAAAAAGTCCACAACTACAACTTCAAGTATCTTAAACATGTATGTAAGTTAAGTAAATGTACACATGGTGAACAGCAGCAGAGGAGCAGCAGCATCAGGAGCTGCTCCCTCTCTCTCCTGCTTCATACAGACATCAGCACCTCCCCTCCCTCCCTGAGTCAGTATTTAACCAGCAGTGGGCCAGCAGGAGCCCGTCACTCCCCGACTGTTGATCTCCAGGCGCTGAGGTGGCAGCAGCAGAGCAGAGCAGGCTGGAGCCCTGGTACTCCTACACCCACTGGTTCCCCATGGCCTCCTCCCATGTGATGAAGGACTGCCCGGAGCCAGTGCCCAAGATGCAGCCGGCCATGATGATGTTCTCCAGCAAGTACTGGTCCCGGAGGGGGATGTCGCTGGACTCGGCCATGTTTCACCAGCAGCAGCGCCACACTGGGGGCCAGATGGTGAGAGACCCTCCTCTGTAGGTTACTGAGAGGCTTTCTGGAGGTGTTCCTCACAGCACTGTTGTTGATATACGACAGATTTGACTTATAAGTTATTTCAGAGATTAATTCTGTGTTGAAGGTGATGGAGGGACAAACAGACAGAAAACAACAATGAAGAACATTTAACACAAAATAACTTAAGACAACTTACATTGATACAAGCTTTTAATTTATTACCTCACATATCCATTAAAGGGACAGTTCACCCCAAAATCAAACACATAGTTTTCTTCCTACCTGTAATGTTATTTATCCATCTAGATCATCTTTTTTCATCTTATTTTGTAAAATGAATTATTAATGTTGTTTATAAGCTTTAAAGGCTTTGAAAACTTAACTTTAACAAGACACAAAATTAAAAATATTGTTGTGAAACAACAACATGAAATAAGACAGATGTGAAATTCAGTTTACTATCACAGAAGAAACCAGAAAATATTCATATTAGAGAAGCAATTTTAAAAAATGACCCACAATGATTAATCGATTATCAAAACAGTTGCCGATTAATTGATTAATCGACTAAATGTTGTTGACATTGTTGTGCACAGCAGGTCAGTTTGTAAACAAGCGCATCATCATCTGTCTGCCAGCAGTTTGTGTTGTGTTGTTGTTGTTGTTGTGTTGTGTTGTTGTTTTAGTCTTTGGCTCAAGGCGCAACCTTTTCTGATCAAGGAGCTTTACTCAAACACATTTTTTATTTCATGACGACAACAGCTGCGACAGGTTCACACAGAGAAAAAAAAGGAAGCTTGATAACGTCTAGTTGTGTTTATATGTTAATGTATCGCTGTGAGATAATCAATATATCAGCTTGATATTAATCCTTTTGTTAAGTTTTAAGTGTTTGACTGCCAGTCCAGTATAGCGGCTGAATGTCGTATATAAGATCTTTAAGGATGAAAGCAGAAAAGCGCTTTTGTTTCTATGACAACAATATCTTGACAACATATCATCACACCAGGCGCTGTTGTTTGTATTTGTTTATTATTTTTCACCATGAGCACCGCTTGTCACCATCACTCATTGTATAAACAGCCAGAACATCTCCATCGCCCCCTGGTGGCTGGCTGCAGTAGAGGTCATAAGTCATAAGTCCCGCCCCCTCCATGTTAGCCAAACTAAGATGTTTTCTGCCATTTTAGGTGGAATTTATCACGCTGATGTTTGTTCAAGTTTGTTTTTACTGTTACGTGACAATATAAAAATGAGTGAGACGCCATGATTGACAGCTGAGGGGGCGTGTCCCACGGGAAGACTCTGGCTCCAAATGATGTCACAGAGCAAGATGGCCGCTCCCGGAAAGGAGTTGATTTAGCTTCAACTTACATACGTTTATATTTTAAACAGAGGCTCTAAACTTCCAAATCCATATCTGCTAAAATATGACTTGAGTTTTATGATTTGTGTCTAGTTTTGACTGGATCACTCCACTACTCTGTTTAAACTGTGTGTGTGTGTGTTTGTTTGTTTGTTTGTTTGTTGTTGTTGTTTTTTAGTCGCGGCGTCCGTCCTTCTGTCCCATCAACGAGAAGCCGGACAAAGAGAGCGATGAGGAGTCGGGCAGGACGGCGGTGGTGTTTTCTCTGAAGAACGAGGTTGGCTGTCTGGTCAAAGCTCTCAGACTCTTCCAGGTGAGACTTTCTAGACTCAGATTCTTCTTCTGATCAATACGTTTTTTTGATTCGACATATTGTCTCTCCTCCTCTGCGCCACCTGCAGGAGAAACGAGTGAACTTGAACCACATCGAGTCTCGCGTGTCGAAGCGCGTCACTAACGAGGTGGAGATTTTCGCTGACTGTAGCTGCAGTAAGAAAGAGTTTAACGAGCTGCTGGAGCATCTCAAAGATCACGTCAACATCATCTCCTTCAACACGCCTGCACACGTGTGGTCTGCAGAGGCGGGTAAGATCACCTGATCACCTGCGTCACAGATCTCCCAGCAGCCACCGACTGGCTGACGAAGATGTTGAATTTAACTTTGCTCAAGCATCAACCAACTATCACTACGGCAACTGTTTTATTTCTCGTCTGGTGTCGACTTCAGATGGAGACGATGTTCCCTGGTTCCCGATGAAAATCTCCGAGTTGGATCAATGTTCTCACAGAGTGTTGATGTACGGATCAGAGCTGGACGCTGACCATCCGGTACGTTTCATTTATGTTTCATATTTTAATCCTTAAAGTTGATTTAAATTACTTTTTGGCCACTAGGGGGCAGAAAACCTCCGCAGACACTCAGCCCAGACATGTTATGTTCTTATTAAGTTATAATGCATACGTTGTAGCTTATTTACACATTATTATTTTTTAATTATATGTAAATATATTTTAGTGAATCCCTGTTTCTCCAGCTGACGTCTCGACTTCTTTTTTTCCCGCCAGGGCTTTAAGGATAACGTTTACCGCCAGCGGAGGAAATACTTTGTGGAGGTGGCTATGAATTATAAATTGTAAGCATCATTGTCTCATGTAGTATCTCTAAAAACGTATTTAGAAAGAAAATAACTTTAAATTTTGAGATGACGTAGTTAGTTTTCACGTATCAGGAAACATAAGGACCAGATCTAAGTGGAGATAAAGTTGTCTTAAAGTAAATCATGTGATTTTCTGTCTCTGCTTCCCTCCCAGCGGGATGCCCATCCCTCGGATCGAGTACACCCAGGACGAGGTCAAGACATGGGGCGTCGTCTTCCGAGAGCTGACCAAGCTGTACCCGACACACGCCTGCCGAGAATACCTGAAAAACCTGCCGCTGCTCAGCAAACACTGCGGCTACCGAGAGGACAACATCCCCCAGCTGGAGGACGTCTCTCTGTTCCTCAGAGGTTTCTGCTTCACTTCAGTCACCTCCGAGCAGGACGGACTGTCATGTGACCTCAGCTGAGAGTCAGTGAGGTCACATGACAGTCTGTCCTGCTTGGTCTTTCAAATGTCACAGAATTGTAAAAAAGTATTGGTTGCTGTTTCTCAAAGCACCAAGATGACATTTTCAAATGTCTCGATTCGTCACATAAGTCGTAGAAGACTCAAAAAACCAGAAAATATTCACATTTAAGAAGCTGGAAGCAACGAATTTCAGCATTTTTATTCATTACAGTTCAGGTGTTTCCAGTTAATACTTGTGTAGGATTTTTCATGCAGGACTTTGTACTTGTAATGGAGTATTTTTTCATCGCTGTATTGTACTTTTACTTCTTCCACCACGTGTCTTTCAGAGAGGTCTGGTTTCACAGTTCGACCGGTCGCTGGTTATTTGTCTCCCAGAGATTTTCTGGCCGGTTTGGCCTACAGAGTGTTTAACTGCACTCAGTATGTTCGTCACAGCACCGACCCGCTCTACACACCTGAACCGTGAGTACAAACACACACCTGTATCTTCATTTATCCATTAAACGATATGTAAACTTGCTGCGTTTGTCTTCCTGCTGTGTTTTTTTTTATATATTTCAGTGATACGTGTCACGAGCTGCTGGGTCACGTTCCTCTGCTCGCTGATCCAAAGTTTGCTCAGTTCTCTCAGGAGATCGGCCTGGCGTCTCTGGGAGCGTCTGACGAGGACGTTCAGAAACTGGCCACCGTGAGTTTAACAGAACGTCTGACTCTCTTTAATATCTGATATTTTATGGAGAAAAATATGTGACTTGGTTCCACATCTGATGTCTAAAGTTGGAATAATAAAGTGTTCTGGGTTTTTGAGGGATGATTTGATGTCTTTGATTGGTCACGAAAACGGTTAAAAAGTCTCAGGCTGGTATCAGAGGAATAAACCACCAAAACAAGCACATTATTATTAGTTTAATACTCAGGATGTTAAAATGAGAAATCAGAAAATGTTTGATCAACACAAACATTAATCTTTGAGATTAGTGGGAGACATATTTGGTATTTAATCCCCCATTTTCTATAAGAGTTATTATTGATTATGAGTCACAAGACATGAACATTATTTATAAAGTAAATAAAATCACAAGGTAAAAGTAAGAAGAGACACAGACAGGTGAGCTGCTGCCTCTACTGTACTCTACTGGTCTCTACTGTACTCTACAGCTGCAGTACTACTACTGCAGTACTACTCTGTAGTAGTAACTGTGTTGTGTGTCCTGGACAGTGTTACTTCTTCACTATTGAGTTCGGACTCTGCAAACAGGACGGTCAGCTCAGAGCTTATGGAGCCGGTTTACTGTCCTCTATCGGAGAACTGAGGGTAACACACACACACACACACACACACACACACATGCACACACATTTCTAGATTGTTTTGTTTTATCTGACCAACAGTCCAAAACTCAAATATATTCAGTTTACTGAACGAAAGCATCGAATCATTGAGGCTTTTATGATGTTTTCCCAGCATGCCCTGTCGGATCAGGCCTGTGTGAAGATGTTCGACCCGCGGACGACCTGCAACCAGGAGTGTCTCATCACCACCTTCCAGGACGTTTACTTTGTCTCAGAGAGCTTCGAGGAGGCCAAAGAGAAGATGAGGTCAACACAAACACAACAAAGACCCGACATCTCACTTTATAACATGCAGCATTTTCAACAAACACATCACCCTTAAACATTGGATTTGGTAGGAAATGAGCAGCCATCATCATTCTTTATCCAGGATTAACAGGATTATTTTAGCCTGGATTAGTTCAGTTGAGGTTCAGTCTCTGTTGTGTTGACGCTGTGTGTGTCTCTCGCTCCGACAGGGAGTTCGCTAAGACGATAAAGAGGCCGTTCTCGGTGTATTACAACCCCTACACTCAGAGCGTCGACCTGCTCAAAGACACCAGGGGCATCGAGAACGTGGTGCAGGACCTGCGCAGCGACCTCACCACCGTGTGCGACGCTCTGGGGAAGATGAACACCTACATGGGCATATGAAGCCGCAGCTCAACTCACTCATAAACCAAAACATCCTGTAATGTTGATGTTTGGATGTTTGTCAACACGTGTGGTTCTTGTACATTAGAGAGTAAATATACGAATGTAAATTATGATGCATTAAAAAAAACGCTTTATGTTTGTTGTGAAGCATATTATTCTGTATTCATTGTTTCACAGAAAACCATCACAGTATTCAGATTATACATTTGTATAGAAAAATCAATACTGGTGTAGATTTGAGCTCATTTATGTCAGGCGTGTGGAGGATTGTCTTTCCTCGAACAACCACAGTGAGGAGCCAAAGTCAGAGATTTTCCAGAGACTTCATCTGTGAGTCACTACAGACCTGAACAGTCACACACAGTTACCGGACGTCACATGTCACGTCCCTTCACTTCTCCTGCATCCTGCTTTCTGCCACGAGACACAAGATGTGAGGAGAGATGAAACGAGGAAACACGACTTTGGAGTCAGGTTTTTTTTCCCATGAGCCTCCTGGGCTCCTCGATCCTCAGAGCAGAAACACAGAAAACTGGAGCGTCCTTCATGATGATTTCATTGGCATGTACCCCAGGTAACAAGTTTACACACCTGAAATGGAAACTAACTAACTACTAATAAATGAAATCTGTCAGATTTATGACGATTGTCAGACAAAACAAAAAAAACCTCAAAAAGTCCTCACAAGTAAAACTGAACCAACATGTACACAATCTGATCATCTGATTGAAACGTAAAACAAAAGGAATGAAATGTTTGAAATGTGAGCTTCATCTCTGGGATGGATGCAGGTGTTCCTCTCAGGAGTCAGGAGTCGGTCTTCAGTCGACATTGTCATCATCAAACACTTCTTCCTGGACGGAGAACCGAGAAACATGCAGATTATTTTACCTTCAAGTGTAGGTTTTCATGTTCTTCGTTTATTAGTGAGTTTCAATCTTCAGGTCCCTTTTATTGTCTTTCTTTCTCTTATATAGGTGTAACAGCAGCTCCTCCATGTGGACACACTCACTAACTAACTGTATATGTGTAGTATAGGTGTGCACAGTACATATATATATATTGTAATGCTGAATACATGAGCATATATTGGCTTAGAAAATAGTAAAAAACTCACCCAGCCGCCGTGCTGCTGGAGCCAGGCGTTGTGATGCTGCTGGATGTATCGGTCTCCAAAGCTCAGGACTCTCCTCCTGGGGACAAAGTCCATGGCCGACAGCCTGCTTGTCACCTCGAAGGCCCAGGCAATCCTCTGCTTCTGGGTCCTCCGATCAGACGCCTCCGGTCCGATCACCAGCCTCTGCACGCTGGACGTCAGCCTTTCAAACATGTCGTAGGTCAACGCGCTGAGCTGCTGCTGCAGCAACACGTTCTGCTGGATCTGACAAGAGAGGCCGTGATGAGTCTCGTTTAATCTGACCAACAGTCCAAAACCCAAAGATATTCAGTCTACTGTCATACAGGACTAAAGAAACCAGAACATGTTCACGTTTAGGAAGCTTCGACCAGATTAATGATATGTTAAGCTGTTGGATCCATTGATTACGTCACACACACCTTCTTGTTGATGTCGTCTCCAGCTGTTTTAACCAAATCCACCAGTTTCTGAATGATTTCTGCAGCAAGAACAAGATGAAAAGCTCACATTGTGTCATGATGTGTGCAGATTATTCTGTAAAAATCCCGCTCACACCAGGGATCAGGTTCAGTATCAAACGCAGAATATTTCTTTTTTACAGGATTAATATTGATTAGATACAGCTGATCAATCTGTGTCTCTTTTTAACCAGATAAATATTTTTGACGAGCCTACAGGAAATGTGTTTTTTAAGAGACAACTTAATATGCTAATATGTAGTTTGACAAAAATACACAACTGAACCAATTTAACACGTTTTCACATTTTTACCAGATTGCATCAACTTCTCTGTAAAAATGTCCCAATAAATTAACTGTTAAATACCTGAAAATTAATCAAACTTTCCAGTAAATTAGTATAAAATGAAAGCATTCGTCAGCATTGCAGCATCATTAATCTGACTGGAAACCGAGGAGCCAGCTATCACAAGGGATCCTTATTTAATTAACAGTCAGTCTGACCGTCTTGGTCGTCCACGTCGGCCTCAAGGATCGGCGCTGACTCAGCGATCTGCTCCAGCCGACCTGCCACTGCCGTCCGCGTCGAGGCCGGAGATCCACCTGAGAACAAACATCAAATATTTAAATAGGATCTTTATGATATGGATAAAAATAAAAAAAGTGTTTTAATATGTGGAAAAACCCAACAAATTACTAAAAGAACATACAACATGTATGTTCACGTGTTCACTCACCTGATTCATCCTTTACTGCATGGAAAGTTGGTGCTGCGTGGTTACAAGAAACATCATTATCATAACCTGCAACACCTCGTTAGTATTACAGCAGAGCAACAACACAAACACAACACAAACACAAACTTAATTATAACCCTAATTAAAGACTTTCCATGTTCTATAATGTACAAGAAAAGGATAAAAACAGGTCAAACTCTTGAAATGCTGCTTACCTCCCCAGCCGGACCTGAATTGGACTTCTGCACTTTCATGATCTGTAACACCCTGAGGTCGTATTTTATGAGGGAATACCATCCGCTTTGACCTCCGCCGTGACCTCCTGCCGCAGTATTCCCGGAGCAGCAGGAGCACCTCGCTCTCCTCCACGCCGGCCGCCGACGACCCGCTCGCCATTTTCAACAGCTTTTCAAAATACAATTAAACTATTAAAACTAATAAAACAAAAGTATCTTCATATTTGTGATGCCAATTTTTATGATTTCAGTTTGAGCCTCTTTAGTTAGTTTGTAGTTTTGACACATTTACTTCACGTTTACTTCACTTAACCACTCAGTAAACCTCCACGTATACTCCAAACGAAGGTAACTGCATTACTACTACTACTAAATTAAAGGATCTGAGTACTTCTTTCACCACTGTGTGTCACGAGCTCATACGTATCTGATGTTTGAGACACTGAAATGACTTTCACAATAAAACTGTAACGTTAAACTGAAGCACTGAACTAACCAGCAGCTCAGGTATCTGTCAGCTAAACCCTTCGAGGCGTTTCCAGACTGTTAAAAATGATATTTTCAGGTTGAACTTACGTTTGAATGAGTGTCTGTTGCAGCAGCTGTTTCCTCATTCAGAGACCGACACGGAAGTTCAGCTGAAATATGAAACCAAAACTCTGGCCGAGTTTATCTTATCAGTCAGCTCGGGGCAATGAAAGCTTCCTGGATTACAAACAAAAGGCCGACAGCAGGCTGCTGTAAACATGCTGCAGGATCAGACCTGAAGTTACCAGTCTGTTTATATTTCAGACCTTTTTAGATAATGAGAATCTGTTGCTGCATCATATAGTCAGAAGCTGCTAAATATTTGAAAGCAATTGTTTCCAAAATAGATTAAATTCACAGAGAATCAAACCCACTTGTGTTATGAAAGTCCACATGAATAATGCAATTGTGGGAAAAGGGTCCGTAGTAGGTGAGAGTGCATGAAACAAAGGTGTGCACTCAAAAACACTTCGTAAAAACCTTTGTACCTTTGTTCCCGAGCTATTTTTAATATGCCTGTCATATATAATTCATAATGTTTTATAGGTCAGAAGAAGATCTGTAAATACAATGTATTTTTTTTTCTCCATCTAAGTCGTTGATTTGTGAGGAGACGCTGGGTAACAATAAACTACTTGACAATCAACGCGCCAGCTAACACAAGCACAACTCTAATCTTCTCATTGAGCCAACGACACCTTTTTATTCACCTCGACAACACGGCTGGAAAGGTTTAGAACATTAACATATTATTACTTCACAGTACGCATGCAAATGCAGGATGTTTGCCTTGCAACCAAATAGTGAAGTCAGTGGTCCAACATATAGTTTATATGAAATATTTACATATAGCTGTTTTAATTATATTACAGAATTGCCTGCATAATAAACTGCATGTGGACAAACCTGCTGTACCTCATCCTGTAAGTGCTTAAAACTGCTAAAATACAACATATATATTTATACAGGCCATGGCAATGTCAACCCGGTAACACAGACAGGGAGGTAGAATCTGATTGGTTTGCAGCAGCTCTGGTTTGAGACTTTTTTCCACCTGCAGCTGCAATATCCGCTGCACAGCCGCACTCAAAGTGTCTTTAAGCAAAACCCTGCACCTTCTCCTTCAGGTGTTGTAGATAAAAGCATCAGGTAAACACAGAATGTAAATAAAACGCCAGCCGCTCACCCACAAGTGAACCTTTTCCGGAAACATTTGCATGCTGGAGAATGTTTCACAATCAGAAAACAAAGAGTCCACTCAAGCCCACAAACAAATGGACCACCACTTCTCTATGCAAACTTCATCCGGGAGGGTCTGGACATCTCTCCTTATCAAGTGTAACGGATGAGAACAAGTAGCAGAGAGACTCTTCACAGCACAGAGCAGACATCCATCATCCTCCTGAAGGTCAGTTTTCTTAGGTTTCTGCAATTTGTCTCAATCAACAGGCGGAACAAACACAGAGAGTCAACTTGATGAAAAGAGATATTCCAGTTTACTTTATGAGGATGTGAGAAGCTGCTTTTCTGTCTGAAATCAATTGACTTTAGCAGAAGATGGAGTCAGAAGTAGATCTGGGTGTCATCTGCATAGAAATGGTAACTGGTATGACTTATGTGTTGTGTTTACTGAGGGAATCAGTGTTTTTTTTGGATGATGACACCCAAGAAGCACCAAATATGCTAAAAGCAGCTCGGCAACTCCTAGAAGTTACGATCATACGCGATTCCAACAGCAAATATGTTTTGCTAGAAATGTTTTTCTATATATCTACTGATATATAAAGTCCCTTTTCCTTCTAGGAGACACGATGGGAAACATCAACATGACTTCAGTAACATCGTCCGTCCATGAGAGCAACATCAGCAGCAACCATTCTCTCCAGGCACCATTTGGTATCCTCACTGAAGGTGATCATGGCTCCTTTTGGTCCTTTGTTTTCTCTGAGTACAGTAATCACTGCAAACTACAAACTAGCAACAAGTGCTGGTTTGGGGTGAAGATGTTCTTGCTGGTTAGCGCCCTGCTGGCGAACGCAGGCCTGATGTGGATGCTGCTGAGCAGGAAGCAAGCGCTGACGGCATCTGAAGTTCTGGGGCTCAACATCTCCGTCATGGACGTCCTCCATTGTCTCAGCCTGTTTCTGGATATTTACACATTTCTTCACGAGACGTCTCACACAGTCCAATCTGTCAATGAGGCCTTCTTTGCTCTGATTCTCTTTGGCTGCCCACTGCTGTTGACCTTCATGTGTCTGGAGCGTTACATGGCGGCAGCTCGCCCCGTCGCCTACATGAGACTCGGGAGGCGGGAATACCGTGTCGTCTTGTGTGCTTGTGCCTGGATCCTCACCACGGTCTTGGCATTGTTAGTATGTTTTGTCGGTGTGTTCACCATCCTTCTGTACTTGTCCATCACCATCTCTCTGCTGTTCCTGGTCATGCTGCTGTGTCTGCTGGGCATCATGCAGGTGTTGTATCGGAGCAAACCCGGCGATGGTTCAAGCACCAACGTACCGCTGAAGAGACGAGCTCTGAAGAACATTCTGGCTGTGATGGTGCCGTCGGTGGTGGCGTATTCTCCTCTGGTAACTCTGGTTCCTTTCATGGTGCTGGTCGTGTCCAAATATTTGGAGCACATCACCCCTGTGCAGTGCAACATCCTGAAGTTCCTGCTGGTGTTCCCAAACTGCGGCCTGTACATCGGCCCCATGTTCTACCTGTCCCACCTCAAACAGGTGAGCTGCTGGAGGAAAGAGAGAAAAACACTGAACCCCAAAACACAGGCATAGTAGAAATAAATTCAGATAACTTATCTAAGCTTCGGAAATATATATATATATATATATATATATATATATATATATATATATATATATATATATATATATATAAACGTTTAAAAAGTTTTGGTACCCTTGTGTCTGTAAAAGTACCATATTTCCTTCTGAAATGTAGTAGAGTAGCGTAAAGCTAATGCTAATGGTAGTATGGATGGACTCAGGCTAGCTGTTTCCTACTACTTCCAGTCTTTATGCTAAGCTAGGCTAAACACATGCTGACTTTGACAAACGTGTACTTGAAATTAGAAACAAAGATGGAGATGAGTCAAGACGAGCTGAGGACACACTTAACACTCAGCGGCAGTGAGAATAACAACACTTATAATATATGCAGAAATATACAATATTCATAAATAATAGATATTGACAACAAACAGATGTAGGTGTGATGTGATGACGAGGCTCATAGTAGAGTATAAAAAACTTATGATATAAATAACATAAAAGATGTATATATATATATATATATGTTTGTGTTTGTATGCAATATAAATAAAATTAATTATACCTGAACGTACAGATTTTACGAGCCTGTTTTTGATTCATCCCTTGATTTATTTGTGTGTGTGTGTGTGTGTGTGTGTGTTATTTCTGAGTCAGGAGGAGGAAGCTCACCTGGAAACTTGTTTTACATGTGATTCAGGAAAAAAAAAAAGTCATCTTCCACCTGCTCGGCCCACGAAACCAAACATGCAAACGTTTGGTTTTGTGGGCGTCGTGTTTTTCAGGCTGAACTCAAATCAGATGAAAAAGCTGCAACAAAACAAACTGATGTTTAACTGATTATTAAGAAACTATGCAGCTTATTTTATTACCTGATTAAAGTTTAGTCTGTAATGATTTGCTGCAGACTTTCTAGCAGAGCAGCTGCTCAGTAAGACCTTTCACATGAATGAATGAGCCTTTTGACTGCAATAAGAAACGTTAAGTTAATAACAGCGACTTCACGCTGAGGCTGTGGCTCAGGGGCCTCGGCTTTGATAATCCACACACACTGAAAACTTTCTGTCCGTTAAATAATCGTTAAATATCTACAAATGACACAGAAACTTTCCAATCTTTGCCCAAACTTCCTCTCAGTATGTGTCTTTTTTATTAATTCTCTTCAGTTTCATCGCTGGCTGACTTAATGACACATTTATTTATATATTTCTACATGAATAAAACATTTCTGTCCCTCGGCTCTCATCTTAAGTCAGGTCAAGTATTTCCGTGACCTCCACGCGTCCGTCTTCCATCACCGTCTCCTGCAGACGAGGTCGACCGAGCGCCGTCCACAGACGCTGCTTCAGCTCCAGCGTCTGTGCGACGTAGTCCTTCAAAACGAGACAACGTCAGACTTTAATGTTCGCTGCTGCAAGAACACACAGAATATCAACACGAGTGTATCACAGGAAACAAATATAACCCTAACCCTAACCCTAACAAACAAAATACAACACGTGGGCGACATAGCAGGAAGTAATGGGGCTGCAACTAATGATTACCTTTTCTATTGATTAGTCATTTATTATCATAGAAGACTGAAGAAATCAGAAAATATTCACATTTGTAACCAAAGAATTTTGGTATTTCTCTTAAAGAAAAATGACTCAAATCAATCAAACGATTATCAAATTAGTTGCCGATTAATTAATCAACTAATCACTGCAGCTCTAATGAAAACATAAATTAAATCTGCAAAATGTAACTTTTAACAGTAAAATATATTTTTTTTAAATCATAACTTTAGCGAATAGTTTAACATTTTTGTGAAAACTTCTCTTTTTTGGTGTACAGGAAACACGCAGCCAGTTAGCTTAGCTTAGCACAAAGACTGGAAATGGAGGGAAACAGCTAGCCTGGCTAAAGGTAACAAAGAGCATGTTCTGTTTCAGAAGCGTAAACGTGGTTAAAAAATAAAAAGGATTACAGCGTTTTGAGATGAGGACAGAGCAGAGAGGACGGACGGCTCCAACACAGAGTTGTAGATTTCTCTGTAGCGCTCCACACTCAGGCCGTGGATCAGCAGAGGTTGTTGCTCCTCTGACGTCGTTTCTGTCTTTTCTTGCACGTCGGCTTTCTGCTTTTTCCTCAGCTGATAACAGCTATAACATGTCCTCCGTTTATTCTGCTGAGCAGCTTCAAACCTGCTCGTCGGACATGCTGACGTCACTTCCTGTTCAGTAGAGAAGCAGAAGGAGAATATATATATATATTCTCAAATCAATAATTAGAGAAAAAGTCCAAGTTTATTTTTTCTTCTTTCCTCGACCCCTCAGATTTATCTGGTGACCTTTTGGAGGGCCCCGACCCCTATGTTGGGAACCACTGGACTGAATTAGCTAACTGTATATAAAGTAGTTGAAACTAGCTCCAGGTTACAGGTGAAAAGGTAAATCTGTTTCATAAAAATGTTTTATTCAAATAAAATCACCTGAGAACAAGTGTGCATCCAGGATCAACATGTGTCTGCTATCATTTAAATATCTATATAAAAACAACATATAGAAACGACATGAACGGCCCTCTGCTTCGTTTTCTGTCTTTGAACACATGTATGATGTGTCGTACCTGTCGTACCTGTCGTACCTGCGCCGGCTCACTGGCAGCTGCCGGCTGCAGGTCCGAACAAGCTGCAGCAGCTTCTTGGATCTGATCACAAGATAGATTCTGTTTCTGTGGAGGGAAATTCAGAAATATTCAGATACCGAACCTGCTCCAATGTTAAAGGATGAGGGACACACACACACACACACACACACACACACACAGATACAGTTAAATCACTCACTTCCATGTTTGTGGTTTTCACACATTCATTTTTCTGCCAGTTAAAATGATGTTTTTGTTTATATTTTAGCGTTATTGTTTTCTTACCTTCTCCATTCGTTTCACTGCCTGTGGAAATATGTGCTGCATGTGTTTGACACGATTTAATTTATTTATTTTTAATTTTAATTTTTACATAAAAACACAAATAAAAACATTCCACACTAAATGTTCTAGAAAGTGCAGAACTCAGAACCTGCAGGCCTCAGACTTCAGATACAATCAGACCAACAAGTAAATTAACACACACAAAGAAGACAGCAACAGCCCTTTAATGGAGCTCATTGTTGTGACAGAGCGCAGAGCAGCACAGCATCTCTGAAAGAAACAATGCACTGTATCATTTAATCAATACTCCATTGTCAGGAGGCCCCCTGCACTCTTTCATCCTCCTCAGGACACTGCGGTGAAATATGAGGCCGAGAGGAGTCTCCAATAATGTCTGTATTCTCCTCGGCAGCCACAATGAGGCAGAAAGAAAAACAGGTAAATTAGGCTTTCAGTCGGATCAATAAGTGTCACCGCAGAGGAGCCGGCGATCCGTTATCTCTGCCCTGCGGCCGTCAGATGCCACTGTCCTGGATTTAATGAACTCCACAGACCTGAGTGTCAGACAGCCGTCAGCAGGGGGCGATCACGCACAGAGCAGCTGACATGTGTCCAAAAGTATGTGGACACCCCAAACATTATTCTGACAGGATGAACCTGTTTTATAGAAACCCACAACAAACACAACAAACACAAAACACAACAAATACAAAACACAACAAACACAAAACACGACAAACACAAAACACAACAAACACAAAACACAACAAACACAACAAACACAAAACACAACAAACACAACAAACACAAAACACAACAAACACAACAAACACAAAACACAACAAACACAACAAACACAACAAACACAAAACACGACAAACACAACAAACACAACAAACACAAAACACGACAAACACAAAACACAACAAACACAAAACACAACAAACACAACAAACACAAAACACAACAAACACAACAAACACAACAAACACAAAACACAACAAACACAACAAACACAACAAACACAAAACACAACAAACACAACAAACACAAAACACAACAAACACAACAAACACAACAAACACAACAAACACAAAACACAAAACACAACAAACACAACAAACACAAAACACAACAAACACAACAAACACAAAACACAACAAACACAACAAACACAACAAACACAAAACAACACAACAAACACAACAATCCAGATTTAACATGTTGAATCTTAATTTGAGGAATATAAAGTCAAACATTCAACGACTGTCTTGATATACGATGCATACTGAAAACTGAAGTGAGACAAACAACATGCAATAAAACAGGAACATACAGAATAATTTATTTATCATTTCTAACTTCAACAACACAAAGAAGGTAATATGTGTAATAATATGTAACTGTTGATGGAGTTGTTGGATTGGATTAGATTACACACTATATAAATATACTGAGGAGCTGTTGACCATACAGGTAATATATGTGGATAAATCTGGTACACATGCTGCAGGCAGTATGTGAAGATGTATATGTGTATATGCAGCTCTTTCATCGCTTCAGATTGTGTATGATGCGGTAACTCAACACCGCTCTGTTTATAGTTCCTGAGGACGACGGTTGCAGGTCGGGACTCGCAGCAGCTGCAGCAGAAGAGAAAAGAAAAGAAACGAACGGAAGACAGTTCATGACCTCCTCCGGAGACGAAGAGCAGCGATGTTGTTCCACTTTTTCTGAAAATGTTTGCACCAAAAATCTAAATGAGGCCTCTACAGAAACAGCTACATGATAAAAGGTTTAAACAATGTTTACATCTGAAGTTCATCCTGTTTTCTCTTAGAAAACAAACTAAACAAAGAAAAATGTTGACTGTGTGTTCCAGGAATTAGTCCAGGTCAGAGAAACCAACCAGAGTCACCAGCAGTCTGCAGGTGTCAGCTCACGGTCCAATCAGAGGGCAGATATATGATAAACAACAACAGAAACTATGTGATGTAAAATAACAACAACAAACAAACTGATACAACATGTAGAAGAAATCAATACAACAACAAACATGCTGCTGTCAGTCAGAGAGACAAGTGCTAAATAACAAGGTGACCTGCAGCACAGCACAACACAGTACAGTAGAGTACTATACAGTACTATACAGTACAATACAATACAGTACAATACTATACAGTACTATACAATACCATACAATACAATACCATACAGCACAGCACAACACAGTACAGTACAATACTATACAGTACTATACAGTAATATACAGTACAATACAATACCATACAGTACAATATAATACAGCACAGCACAACACAGTACAGTACAATATAGTACTATACAGTACAATACAGTACTATACAATACTATACAGTACAATACAGTACAATACAACACAGCATTATACAGTACTATACAACACAATACTATACAGTACAACACAACACAGTACAATACAGTACAGTACAACACAGTACAATACAACATAGTACTATACAGTACAATACAGTATAGTACAATACAATACAATACTATACTATACAGTACTGTATATCGAGTATTTAATGTAGTTGCATCATTGCATCATCTTTGCTGTTTTGCTTTTTTAAATATTTTTATGTATGTATCCCTTCCCAAAGTAGTTAATCAATAAACCAATGAGGAAAATGAACATATGAGAGTAACATGTGGCAGCTGAAACATGTATTGATCTTTTCCCGTCTTCTCCTTCAGTCTATGTAAAATCACCAAACCAAAAAAATGTAAAATTTTAAAATGTAATATTAGAAAATCTGTATTTTAGAAGTATTTCTCATTTGATCAGAGTCACTGTGGAGTCGCTGAATCTTCTGTTTGTGGTTTTATTATCATACTGTTGGTGATGTTTCAGTGTTTTTTCCGCTCCGCTGCACAGATGTGAGAAGCTGCAAACATCCACCTGCCGCCCGCCCGCCTGCTCTCCTCCCCGGCTCCCTCAAGCTCTATGCGGCGCCGTTGCCTGGCAAAGTCGGCGGCACGGAGGTCCCCGGGGACCGCCGGTAAACAGCAAGAAATAGAAGCAGGAGGGAGGAACACACACACACACACACACACACACACACACACACACCGTTGCTGCTTCGTGCGTACAGTCAAGTCACCAACATTAGGAAAAGACGTTTCCGGTCAATGGTTCGTTCATATAATAAAAATAATAATACGATAGAATTTAATTTATACAAAGATTATTTCAAACTAATTATATTAGTAATTATTTACACAATACTTCTATTTTTAGATGTTTTTTTATATTTTCAGTCATATTTCTATTATATGTATGTATATATTTCATATTACTTTATAGTGTGACCTCAATCATTTTAACTGAAAGCACATTTGAAGGAGATATTTTAGTATTAAGTATGAACAGGAGGAGTAATTACAACGATAGAAAACCTCTTTCAGTGTTCATATGGGGCCCTGAATATAATAAGGACTTATATATAGGACATAGTTCAATCTAAAAATTGCGCCTATTAGACTTTTATTGTGAAGGCCACAGAGCGAACATCCGGCCCTCTTCTTCTTCTTCTCGGTGAACTTGACGCACCGTTTCGTCCGCTCGCCTCGCCCGTCCTCTGCTAACTCAGTTGCGGTTTAGAGTCCGCAACTTTGGGCGTTTTCCTTCCGTCCTGTTCACTTCCATCACACAAAACGGACATTTCAACGTAAAAAAACAAACAAACAAAAAAACAACAACAAAGACGTTAAAGCCTCCGTCCGGTCTTATCACCGGTTTACAGTCGGTTATTAAACATTTACCGAGGCGGACAGACCGGGAGACGCTGAGTTTCTGACCGGTGAACTCCGCCGCCTGCGTCCATGCTGGTTTCCACACAGGTGAGTGAAAACGGTTTAATGTTTTAAACGTGTTTTATTTAGTCGGTGCAGAAATTAACTTTCACTTTATCCGTTTTAACATTTAGCTAAAAAAAACATGAACTCAATTTACATCCTCCGGTAACGTTTCACGGACGGAAACGTTCCGGTTCCGTTTGCACCTGAGTTAATGGACACCTGGTGACTTCATGCTGCTTTCAATGCTCCATGTTTAAAACCTGCAGCCTCATGTATGTAACTCACATGTAGTTATCAACTGTGTTATATTAATGTTTGATTCATAATGTATAAAACCAGTTTACTGACCTACAGGTGATTCTTATCCACATTATTAATAATAGATATTAGATATTAGATCATCTGCAGGTATTATTTATTTTATATTTATGATATTTGGTGCAGAAGAAAATGGAAAAAGTGTTAAATTGTTAAGAACTGTTGGCTATTTCCGGTCAGATTAATAATCCGGTCAGATTAATAATTAAAACGTTTCTAATAATTTAATCTGATTAATACTACAGTCTGGTCTGGTGCTCTTTCACTAAATGTTAATTCTGTGGACATTTTTTTAAAGTTTTGAGTACTTTGGTAGAATATATATATATGTATGTATATATATGTGCTCATATAGTTTTTAAGAAACAACCTAATATTCTAATACGTACTTTGACACACAAAACTAAGTATTTTGCGTCAGTTAACTGACCAACTAAAGCAATTTAACATTTCTTATAATTTGGACCAGATTTGATCACCCACTCAGTAAAATAACCTCGAATTAACCGTTAAAAACCTACAAATTACTGTATTTTAGATAAAACTTACCTGAATTTTTACTGAATCGAGCTGTAAAATCTTTCTAATTAGACTTTAATTGGCGTAAAGTTAATATTTTAAGAATTGAAAAGCTAAAACATGTGAGATCTGTGTCAGTGTTTGCATGTTGTTGCTGTACAGATGCAAACAAAGCCAAGCTGCCTCTGAACGTGGATGAATCTGCTGCTTACATGCACACGATGTGACAGCTCAACCTGTCTCCTCTTAAACCAATTATTTCTGATGGCTGCAGCTGCTGCTGCTCAGCTGCTCAAAGTTGAACACAGTCTGAGATTCGTGCAGCGTGTTGTGATGAAACACTCGAACGTCCAGAAATAGACGAGCCGCCGACGTGGAATAAAAAAGAGCAAATGGACTCTGAAGTTTTTATTTGGACCTGTTCATCGTAGTTTCTGGATGATGATGATGAGGAAGAGCAGAAGTCTGAACACGGTTCCTCTAAACAACTTATAACAAAACCCAAAACACAACATGATATTTATAGAGCTGCAGGGATCAGCTGATAGAAATTTAACTATTTTGATAATTGATTCATCGTTGTTTTTTTTTTTTAAATGTTGGTTCCAGCTTCATAAATGTGATATATGACAGTAAACTGAATATCTCCGGGTTACAAGATATCTGCACGCGTCTCTTTGAGCTCCCGTGTGGCAGGAAGTCGGCCGTGACGCAGCTTCCTGAAGCTGACCAATCAGAACAGAATGGGCTCGTCAGTAGGCGGGTCTTAAAGAGACAGGCGCTAAAATGTTTCAGACAGGATGAACCGACAGTAGAATATAAATAAGGAGATTTTACTGAACTGTAAAACATGCAGCGATATTCGAGTTGAGCTCCAGAATATAAATACAGAATTAAAGCATCAGGTTTCATGGATTCCCCTGATCATTTATATTCAGATATATAAAATATCCACGTCTGCTGAGGCTCCCAGAAATCCACCTGTCACACTGAGGAGGAAGAAGAGGAGGAGCAAGAGGAGCACTCGTCTGTTGGTTCCTCCTCGTCTCCTCTGTCAGAGAAGAGTTGAACGAGCTGCTCTGTGATCGCACTGAATTATTTCTCTGCTCGCAGCTATAAATAGCCGAGTGTCCTGATCAGCCAATCAGTGCCGCCCGCCGCCGACCGCCTGCGACACACACACCGTCCTACACGATGACCCATCTCCTGAACCCTCAACCCAACCGTCCTCTGATCCAGTCATGAGGCGAACTTTCCATTTAGACTCCGAAACACGTTTTTATTCTGGATAACTTCAAAAAACAAAAAACATCACTAACAGCCAGGTGGGAATGTTCTCTCCTCTCATTGGTCAGGTGTTTCTGGGGCGGGGCCCACTTCCTCTAAAGAGTCTAAAGAGTCTGTGTGCGGTTGCTTTGGTCTGAGTACGATTGCAGCGTTTCAGGAGGTTTGAACAAACTCTGAGTCGAACTCTGAGATGAAAAGTGTGTGTGTGTGTGTGTGTGTGTGTCCGTCCTTAATGGAGCTCGATACTATGATTCACCATGGCAACAGGCAAATAAAAGGAAGAGTTTCCGTTTTAATCCAGTGGAGGTAGAAACATTAAACATCTGGTCTATTTTTTTTTTATAACTGCGCTAGTTTAACTTTAGATATTTTATATTAATTCAAGTATCAGAAAGAAAACTTCATCCAAAAGGTTGAAGAAAGTATAAAATCCTCCTTCATCTTTTCTTACTGATGGATGAGATTCCCGACAGCTGCCGGCTTTCTTACTGTCATTTCAGCTTGTTAGCAGACAGTTGCTTTATTTCTAATCCAGCAGCTACGAAGCAACGTCGTCATTCAGTCGTGTTTCTGTCTATGAGTCCAGTATTCACCGTGTTTCTGCTCCTGGGCTGCAGGTTGAAGCTGTCAGTCACCGCAGGTTTATCACAATAGACAGCATGCATTATGGAAAAAACTCGACTTTATTATTTTATTTTTTTTTAGCACAGAGATAAACCAAATATACTTTTTTAAAAGGCAGTGTCTGTGTTTTTCATATCTTTGATGTATGTTTTCCTTCCTTTAAGACGGCTGCTGGTTTCTGTTTATTTGAATGCACGAAGTGAAAGCAAACCTCAAAGATTAGGAGGTGCAGGGCAACAGTTCAGGAGTAAAAACACCTGACGAAGGGCTGGACGGCACACAAACCAACATATGACTGCAGCAGACCTGATTCCAGTCAATAAATCTGATTATTACGCCTGAAATATGACGAACATGTTGAATGATTCAACGTGTTATCGTCTTATAATAGTCGTAGTATTTTAAGGTGTCGTCTTTGACGGGAACAGGATCCGACCTCCATCTGACCGACGACTACGAGGTTACAAGGTCGAGCTAAATGGCTGCCGTAGTCAGGAGTGCTTTGCATGCTGGGATACTGGCGAGTGAAACCGACAGCTGCTAGCAGTGACGGAGGTTAGCCCCGACGTTAGCTCAGTGGGACAGTGAAAGACAGAGTTCAGCTCCTCTGATCGCTGAGCAGGATATCAAAATAAAATAATATTATATAATCAGTCAGTCGTGTCCAACGCTGTTTCCCAAAGTCCAGGATGATGTCCTCAAATGTCTCAAACTGTCCACAACCTGAAGACATTCAGTTTACTGTCAAAGACAAAAAAAAACAGGAAAATACTCACATTTAAGAAGCTGGAAGGAGAGAAGTTGGTCTTTTATTCTGAAAAAATGACTCAAAACCATTATAACAATAGTTGGCTAATCAATTATTCGTCACAGCTCTAAATAAATAATATGTATAAAATAATAACTACAACATGAAAATAAGAATAATGACATAACAGTAGTCAACGATTGAACCGTCACTGTTAAAAGGTCTGTATCCACCACACAGTTTATTTCTATATCGATTGATTGATTGATTGATTGATTGATAGAATGTGCTGAAGCACAGAGCTGAAAACAACAGTTGTCATGGTAACAACGATAATAGCCATTGTTACCGTGGCTGCCACTAATCTTCATTATTTTCTTCATTAATCGTTGCTACGACGACGTCCTCAATTAGCTCGTTTTTGTATTTTAACCAAAAGACACTTATTATCAAAATGATTCGATCAATTAATCAATGAATCGTTGCTTCAGTACGTTTCACTACTGTGTGTGTAGTAAAACACCGAGTATATTCATAGTATATATAGTATAGTACTCTTGTAGTATAATGATGTATAAACCTGCTCGCTGAGTTTCCTCTGAGTTGTTTTATATATTACGACTATAATTTCAGTGTGTGTGTGTGTGTGTGTGCGCGTGTGTGTGTGTGTGTGTGTGTGTGTCTAACTCTTCACTAAATCAGTATAAGGGTTCAATTACCATAAGCACCTTTAATCTGAACATCCAGAGGAAACACGATCCCTCCACCAGCGCTAATGAGAAAAACCACACTCAACTCTCTGTGTCAAATAATCTACAAAGGACGGTTATTTCTGGGGTTTGGACGCATTAATAATACATTAAAAAAAAGACACCTTTGCTTCCAGAAACAGGAAGTGAGCTGCAGCTTCGTAGACCTTCTTCCCTGAAGGTCACGGCTGTTAGTCGGCGCTCTGTGTTTCTCTCTGTGTGTCTCTCAGATGGATGTTTGTAATGACTTCCTCCTATCACCAAAGAAACTGGACTCCAGGGAGCCACCATGCATCTTTTAGCGTTATGCTAATGGCTCGTCGCTCCTCTTCTCTCTCTCCTCTTTCCTCTTTCCTCTTTCCTCTCCCGCTGCAGACTTGGTGTTTTAAATATTGTTACTTGAGTCTGAGAGCTCAGCTGGAGGGAGTCTGGCGGCATGAATGGAGCCTTTTGTGCGCGTCTCGTTTAGCGGCAGATCGGCGTTGCTCTCATGGCGAGGTTATCACGGCCTAATCAGTCCGCTTCCATTCCAGTCATGGAAAACTTAGATTGATTAATGCTGTCAAATATTTGCTGATTTAAGAGGTCGCTGGCGTGCAAAGAGGATTAGCGACGTTAGCGATGTGGCTCCTTAGTTGCTTGTTCGTGATTTTCATTTTTGAGTCTTATTGTTGAAGGATAAATCTCGTGTGCAGAACCAAACCAACAATGAATAAGTATTAAAAAACACATCGACGAGCGTCACGCTGCAGCGGAGGGCGTCTTCCTTCATCCCTAAAGGTCGTGGTCACTTTTTAATACTGCGAATATTATATATGTGCAAACAAAACAGAACCTCGCTCATCATAAACGGATCCATTTTCCACCCAAATGCCAGAAAATATTAGATTTCATCCATGAAACTAAAATGCATCTTCCAAAAGGAAATTACGTCAAATATCAAAACATCAGCGGTAGATGAGCAAAGGATGCACAGATCAGACCTCACGTCGCCCCAAAACACCGCAACCAATTAAATATGAAGTCATTATTCATCTTGTCAGATATACACTAGATGTTAATCAATAAATTCAATTTCAAATCTGATCATAGGGTGAAAGAAAAAAAAACATGCAGCTCGTTAAGATATTTCACTGTTTTTAGTGGAATCACTTGTAAACACAGATTCAGTGTCGGCAGTAAAATCAACATCATCAGCGTTGTCATAGAGACCGTCTGTTTGAAATGTGGCGTTTCATTTGGTTTGCAGCTCAGCAGTGAAGAGCCAAAGTATAAAGAAGGGAAATGTTTCTCACTGTGATGGTTACTGAAGACACAACTCACAAAAAGAGGAAGCAGTATTTTCTGAAATGGTTTGGCACTAATCCTTCAGAGTTCAGGAGGAGGCCAAGGACGGTTTCTCTGAGCGCCGCCACTCTGGAGAATCACGTATGCCAGGAAACGCCGCGTCCAGGCCGGGAAACATTTACAAGAGCTCCAGGACAAAACTGTCCCTCATTGTCCCTGAAACGGAGGTGACCTGAACAAAAAGCTGCAGCTCCAAACGACGAGTTTTCTTTTCTATAGTTGCTGACTTTGCAAAGCATATTTTACTCATTTTACATGAAGGACTTTAATTAATTCAACAACGCCAGCGTGAAACCGTTCCAGCGGTGGATTTTAGGTTAAACTGTGCGTGCATGTTGTGTGACGGTAAACAGTTAAATTCACCTTCGCTTCTCGGTAATTTCTCCTCTTATTCTCATGAAGTAATAATAAATATGAGACGGAGCTGCATGTCCGCTCCTCAGAGGAATCTGGTTTCTAGGTCAGGACAGGAAACGCATTAAAGAGTCGCACAGTCGATGCCTCAACACGACTTTAAATGCATCCAATTAAAGGAGCAGTCCGCTCTTATTCTCTGTTTCTCTTCTTAACAATGTGTTAGTCCACCCATAGGTTTCCACTGAGAGCAGGTATATGAGGCCAATCAGAAAGCTTGTAGTCGGTGTCATTAATGTTAATATGGTGTAAACAGGTCACAGATGTATAGTTTAAAAAAACAGCGATTTCCTAAAACAGCTGTTCACTGTAGTTTTTAGGAGGAAATGGTGCGTTTGTTGGGGGAACTATTTTCAGCAGCGGATGAATCCACATTTGGTGCACAGGTGGTCAGCAGGACATACGTGTGTGTGTGTGTGTGTGTGTGTGTGTGTGTGTGTGTGTGTGTTTTCATGGTAATAAAGGAACATTTTTAAACAAATAATTGATGCGTTTATGGACAGAAAAGGAATCGGGAACTATTCGTTTTAGACATTTTTTTTTTCCCAGTAAATATTTTAAACAAAAAAAAAACATTTAGAGACGTCATCTGGGGAAAAAAAAGATTAATTAATTAATTAATGATCCACAAAATTAATTGTGTGTGAGAATGAAAATAATCAATAATTGTTTTGTTTTTGGACAACAGTGGCAGAAGAATAAGACGTATATCAGGCGTTGATACTAAATACCTGTAAGTAGATCAGTTCATTGATAGTTTGGGATTATTGATCTTTGAGATTTATTGATCTATTGATTAATTCACAGCTTGGTCAAGTCAGATTTATTTATACTGACTTCACAGACTTTTTATAATAACTATAACAGGATCAGTTTTGGATTTCAACATCCGGGTCCATTTAGTAGCTCTTCTGGAGCTTTCAGCTGTATCATGTGATCTTCTCGAGCCAATCAGAGCTCAGCTTTGAATCCGACATGGACAAGAAATGGAAATTTGAAACATCATCTACAATTTAATGACGACTGTGCTTCTCCAGCTGCAGATGACGCTTATTTTAATTTTCTTTATGCAAACATCGATTCAGGGCTGCACGTCTCTAATCTTTAATGAAGCACCTCAGCAGAAATATACATTATACAAGTCCTGCTGGATGATTGAAAAAAGACAGACATATACAAGAATAGAAAAATGTAATATAATCAGGAATATAATCTGTAAATCCGATGAGTTGATAAGCCACCTTCTACACCACAATAAAGGCTTGCAGCCCCTTGGACGTGAGCTAAGTAGATTAATCCCTTTTCATTCCCTGATGAAAGCATAATCTTATGGGATAACATATACGCAAAACTCGCTGTGTATTTGTTTATTAATGTGACGTCCTGTTGTGAGGCTCCATGTTGTTAGAGGCTCATATATAGACGTGAGCAGGTTTCTGTTGCTGTGCTCATGCAGACATGAAATCCTTCCTCATGTGCTTCTAACATCAGTAACGGAGCCAGAACGAGTTAAATGAAGTTAATTAGCAGCTTTATCTTCCTCAGTTACAGTCGTTTTAGTAGAAAACGTCCTCTTTGTGTTTTCTGGACAGCGTTTCTGTGTTAAACTGTCAGATACAGATCAACAGCTGAGGATTTTCACAATAAAAGAAGACGACGTACAGCACGGACCGAGTTTCTGTAACTCTGAATCCTCTGAGTGTCAGCTGAGACGAGCCCGTAGCCGAGTTCACCTTTTAAAAGACGGGTCAGCCATTAAGGCAGAAGTCGGCGGACAACAGCGAGCGTATCGTGATGAACGACTCCCTCGCCGTGTAATTTCCTCTGACCCGGTTACAGCAGCATCACGGCCTCCTTCTCTTTCCACCTTGCAGCCAGCAGCCTGCTCGGGGAGCGTAGAGATAAGCTACAATCCTTTCTGACATTTCTGGGTCTCCAAATTCACAGCTGAAATGTTTCTCTTTTGTTCAACTTTTCACAACCTTTGTGAATATTCACGCCGCCGCCGACTCACCCGGCGTGTTATGAAAGCGGGAGTCACAATATTGATACAGCGCAACACGTCTGAAGTGGCTCAATATTACCAATCGTTTCCTATTTCATGGCGCTGATGAGCCACCTCGGGGAGGCGGCGTTCGTGATGGTGTGAGATGGATGGCGCTCCGTCAGGCTTCGTCCTGTTTGTCTGCAGGCCGTCGTACACGCACACGGAGCAGGCTGCAGACAGATATTGATCTCCGAGTGAGTTCTCCATCTGTCATGTTAATCCAGGCACCGCGGGACTAAACCTGATCAAAGTGTCCTCGGCCCAGCCTGAGGCTCTGAAAGGTCAAAGGTCAACACAAGATATGTTTAACTCGGTGAGGATCTGAGAGCGCTGAAACCTGATCCTCAGAAAGGATTACAGACGTCCATCACTTGGATTATTTTTCCATAAGTGCGTTCAATTTACTGAAGTGTCGTGGAGCTGGAAACAATCATTATTTATAGCGCAAGTTAAAAAAACAAAAAAACAAAGTGCTCGACGTGGAGACGAATTAGTGGATTAAATAAATATCCTCATTTTATTATGTTTTATTCTATATTTGAGTCTTTCTTATGGAAATATCGCATCATGTTTCTGTAAAAGTGAAAATTACAATTTACAGAAATGAGTCACGTGTCTGAACGAATCCTTAGTTAGCCGCTGATGTTGTCTCGTCAATAGTCGGATCAATAGTCTGCGTTGCCGTGACTATCAATCAGAGATATTGAAAGGGGGGAAAACGTCCTGCAGACACACATCGGTGAGGAAGACGCAGGATGTTGTTGGCAGAGTTTTGTATTTCCTGCACGTTGCTGCAGGAAGGAGCTGTTCTGTGCCCTCGTGTGCTGAATCATCACAACTCCTCCGCAGATTCTCAGGTAGAGCAGAAAAATGACTTTGGGTTGTTTCGAGAGCAGATTTGTTGTCCACATAATTATTTATTTTTTTGTTATGGCCCATATTTTCCCCTCGGAGCATCTTGGATTAATGCAGCCTACATAAACTTTATATTATGACAGATGATACAAACATCATCGCAACCTTCAAAAATGTCTTTTTTTTGTCTTATTTACAAAAAGACACACAAACAAACAACAAAACAAACGACAATTTTAAACTATATTGAGCAAATAAAACAAAACCAAATATACATTTCTGAAAATAAAGGAAATAACTAATGTGAAAACGTAAACGGTAGAAACTCTTAAAGAGCTTAAAGTGAAGCGTGTCGGATGATGGAGGCGACCTGGTGAGAAGCATCGATCTTAATTTATGTGTTTGGAGATAAATCTGTGTTATATCTGGAGCGTATATCAGATTTAAACACTAAACGGTATCAGTTCATGAGGTCAGAGAGGTCAAACACAGGCTGAAGTCGAAGCTGGCAGCTGATGTTTAAACATCCTGTGTAACGCTGCCTCGCTGCTGTTAACACATGAGGACCGTCACTAAATAAATCAACCTTTAGGTTGCTCCTCCTCCCCGTGACCAGCGATTAACAGCAGGTGAAGGAAAAGTATCGATAAGAGTAAAAATCCTATTGATCCCTAATTAAACATTAGCTGGAGCTGGAAATGTCTAAAGTTAATGTTTAAACGTTAAACCGCCGAGAATCCAAAACACAAATATTTACCAGTTTAAGACTTCAATAACCGTCACTAGTATTAATACACATCACATTTAGATTAATAATAAAAAGCCTTAATAAATGTCCATGCACAAAAAAAAAGTTAATTGATTGATTTCATGAAGTATCCGTCTCATATTTGTTGAGTGTTGGTAGAAATAGTGCAACACGTGCTCTTTTTGAAGAGCGCCGGACCGCCGGCTCTGTTCTTCTGTCATAATGCATCATAAGTGTGTGGAGGAGTAATCAATATGTCATCTGAACGAACATTGATCAGAGATGTGAGGATGAACTGTCCTCCGCCTGCCGTGACCACAGAGCCAGACAGAGAAGAGGTCTGGACTCCAGTCAGACAGGATGAAGCTGAAGAACAGGTGGAGCGAGCTGACCAACTGTGGTCAGCTGACACAGAGCGAGCGTGTGTGTGTGTGTGTGTGTGCGTGCGTGTGCGTGTGCGTGTGTGCGTGTTGTTTGATCTGTTTTTAGCTGCTAACGTTAGCAGCACGTCAGCGTTGTCATAGACGACGAGCCGACACTCAAAGTTGAACCTGAGCTGAGCTGCGACTGATGACGAAACATCTGTCGATCAATCGATCGGTCTGAAAATCCAAAATGTGAACGGTTGAAACGTCAGAGCTGCATTGATTAAGTCAAAGGACAGAAAGTTAATCTGCTGCTAATTAATAATTATGATGTAGAAATACCTGATGTGATGCTTGACGTGATCATTAAATGCAACTAAACATCAACAACGTGCTCCCAGAAATATGAAACATAACTGGATGAAGAGTCTGAATCTGTTGGTCGGTTTTTCTTTTCTCGTCTTTTTCTAAATCCAGGATAATGTGATTTAATATTCACTGTTTCTGCTCTCGTTAGTGATTGATGGAGCCGTAATTAAAGTAATTAATCAAGCTGCGGTCGTCTTGACACTTTGTCTGGCAACTAATCATTTTAGAGCAGCGAGGTTCAGCACTGGGAGCTTAATACAGTGAATTATCAACAAACATAACTTCCTGTTTTCTCTTCCAGTAATTTAAGTTTTTGGTTTTTTATTAAATGACACATTTTTAGTTTAGTTTTTATTCCTCAACTAGAAGACTCGTTTTCTCTCCTTCACTTTCTAACGAGGTCAAAACACTGCTGAACAAACCAGGAGAAGATCATCAATCCTCAGAAATTAATGTGTGTGTGTGTTTAAGTGTGTGTTTAAGTGTGTGTGTGTGTGTGTGTGTGTGCGATGCTTATTGCCATAGCTACAGTCACACCTGCTGAGAGAAGCTGTTTAAGAAGCAGATGTTGCTTGCACGGCCTCATGGGAGCAGGAAGCCTGCAGTCAGCAGACAAACACACACGCGTGTGCAGCAGCATGTTAGCATGTTAACCGCTGTCCTCCTCCGCTGCAGAGCGGTTTGGTGTCAGCGGTATCATCTTTCCTTTTACACAGTGTGAACCTTCGGCGTGCTCCTCAGCACTATGTATCCGTCCCCATCATAAATCACCGCGCTGTCGGCCTGCGGTTCGACTCGCCGTCTCTGCTCTTCTTCCGTCCTCCATTAGTCTCTCAGCGCGGTCAGAGCAGAGCGGGACGCCAGCGATCTGCTGCCAGACACGATGAGAGGAAACCTGAATGATCCCCGTAGAGAACCGCGGTCAGAGCAGGATGTACGCAGGAAGAGACGCCACTTAAACCGGCTGTAATCTATCATTTATAAGTTATTGATCAGGTTTATATTATGACCACCGATTATTTCAACTTTTAAGCGCTGATAAAGTGACGTTGAAGATTTAAAATCAACATCGTAATGTTTAGCTCCCGCCTGCTGCTAGCGGCGCATCACCTGACTGAATTTTAAGCTCAGTGATTGGTTGATTCTTGCTAAAATGCACCTTGGGAGCCGTAGTTGACTTTTGCCACAATATGTTTATGTCCACACGCTTGTAGGTTGTTTTTGTTTGTTTTTAAAACCTTTTGTCAAACGATAATTTCTAACACAGTTGTTTCATACGAGTCCAGCTGTAAAAATCCAACTCTCATAGTCGTTTTTGGACAAAAAAACAAACAAAAAAATGCACCGTAGACACGTAGCCGGTGAACATGGTGCAGCATTTAGCAGCTAAAGAGCAGATATTTCCCTCAGGAGTTGTTGGAGAGCAGAAACTGAGCAGGCAGTTGCAGCTTTAAATGAACTCTGCAGTATTTAGCGTTACGCTGGTGTAATATCTCGACTCATTAACTGAAGTTACTGTTTTTACTGCACAAAACAAGCTAACACAAAAAAACCCGATATTTTCTTATTTTCCTGAATACTGAAGACTTTTAACGAGTATTTAATAATAATAGTCTGAGGTATTTATCAGACTGAAACTGAACACTGCTATATACTACTACATAGGGCTGACGGCAAACAATCGATTAGTCGTTGGTCGACCAAAAAAATATTAGCTGACTAAAATTCTATTGGTCGATTGGTCGGAGGGAAAAAAAACGCGTCTTTTCGAAGGGCTGAAGGGCTTTTAATTTGACGAGTATGATAGAGGAAGTCGCCGTGCCACTAATTTACTGTTGGCATACACCGTGTCTGGAAGAAGTTATAAAAATTAAAATTTTTTAGTTCTAAAAAAACACCTGTTGCGAGTGAGGATGACGGTGCGGCTGCGACAGAACTGAAGAAAACACTTCGTGAGGAAATTGACAAGAGGTGGGAGCTAAACGATGAGCTGCACTCCAGCATATACATCAAAGCTGCAGTCTAAAAATCTGCCGTTCATGGAGGAAGAGAACCGGGACCAGGCATATGTTACGGTGTTGGACTTGGCTGAGAGTCTATCTCCAGCAGTAGAGCCTGCCCAGCACGCCAGCAGTGATGACGACGAACCTGGTCCCGCACCAAAGAAGAAAACGAAAAAGACAGACAAGTGGGATGAGATATCCAGATGAGGAGCACCAAACAGAAGAACATAACAGTGAGATGAAACGGTACTTAAAACAAAAGTTGAGTCGGGACCACTATCATGGTGGCAAAAAAATGAGGAGCGCTACCCGAAGCTGGCCAGAGCAGCCAAGCGCATTCACTCCATCCCGTCCACGTCCACACCACCGGAGCGCATCTTCTCCACGGCCGGCTTTATTGTAAGCAAGACACGGAGTTCACTTCTTATTATCTTCTTCTTATTATCTTATTTTAGGCCTATACATTGAGTTTTTATTTAATTAGTTGCCGTTGCGTTGGTCTGTTTATTTGCACTAAGACGTGTTTCAGATTTGCCGGTTGCCGGTTGTTAATTATTATTTAATTTTAATAGGTGTGTACTTGTCATTGGAATCTGATAGCTATCATATTTTATTCGTTATCCTAAATATCAATATTAGTTTAAGGCTGTGTTTTATTTTCTTTGTTACAATCGTCTTTCATGAACAATGTGTGTGTATCACGTGTTTTAAATAAATATTCATCATAATATTAAGAGTCTGACAGTCTTTCTGATTAATTTGTTTTGACACATCCTGAATATCAGAATCTGAAATAATTTGCCCGTGTAACAGACGGCAGACTGTGCTGTGCGCAGTGTACTAAGTCAGCCAAGGTCCGACTGGGAGAACTGGGCATTCAACTGATTTTTATGTAGGTTAGTTAGTTATGTAAATCAACCAGGCTTACATCACATATTTCAGGCAATCAGACAAC
>CM072869.1:2927500-3255000 GCA_036937835.1 Pampus argenteus
TATGCTCTGATTGGCAGCGAGAAGTCAAATGATTAACTGTTAATGTACTGTAAGCCAATGCAACTCCATTAGGAGCTCAAATACTCAAACAAAGAGGCCTGCAGTACGACCATTGGAAAGAACCTTCGACCTCTTTTGCATGAGCGATACAAACGAAATGAATGAAATGAGTGTTGTTGTTAACGGTATGTTTCCAGCAGTGGAGAGCAGCCTCTTTGTTGCACTGTTAAAGGTATTTTCTTCACCTCAGACTTGGTTTTAGTTGTTTAATGCTGCAGCATGTGTTGGTCTGCTAACGTTAGAGTCTCGGTGTGACAGCATAGAAAATGTTGTAGGCAATAAAATTCTTAAGTAAATCGTTCGTTCGTCTTCTTCCGCTTATCCGTAGTCGGGTCGCGGGGGCAGCAGCTTCAGCAGGGAAGTCCAGACTTCCCTCTCCCCAGCCAGTTCTGCCAGAGCCAGCTTCTGCAACCGGGGGTCAGACCGCCAGGGTCCCCGCCTCCGACTGCCGCTGATCTCTCTTCGCACCGTTCCCCCCCTGAGACCCCACCCATGAGTGGTGGGCCCATGGGTACAGCACCTGGTATTCCCAGGCGGTCACCCAGGCCCGACCCTGCTTAGCGTCCAAATCAGACGAGATTGGGCGTGTTCAGGGTGGTATGGCTGCCCCACCCTTACTGCATTGGTTAAAATTATTAACTATGCCACGTGAAATTCAATATTCATGTCACTCGTCAACCGTTTTCAGACAAATAAGAATTAGGTTTCTAGTTGTACTTTGTTACTGCCTTTAGCAAGAAATTAATTTGATGATGGTGGCTGTGGCTCCGGTTGTTCATCAATCACTTGGAGTTCCTTCTGTCAACATTCAAGGTGTCCGTGGGTAAGACACTGCATGAATGGCCCAGTGTCCAGTGTCTTTGGATAAAAGCGCTGTGTATATTTGCCGTTATATTTGAGTTGTAGACGAATGACTGCATCTTCTGGCACAGAGCAATGCTGTTGGCAAGACGCAGGGTTTCTCGACATTATTCGATGCTTGATTAAGATCAAGATCTAAAAATCTAATGACAAGATAGTTTTGGACCTGTTACCTTCATGCCACAACAGCACCATCCAGTCCAACATTTGCTGTTTGAAGTCTACCTTTAACCCATTAAACATCCCCTGAGAGCCAAATTCATGACTGAACCTGAGAGCAACTCACTGGCTAATTCAACAGAACCAATAGCTGCTGGCTTGTTAGTTTTAGGCAGCTTCTGTCATCTGAGCCTCTTCATAGTTCAATAACAATATCGCCTGGTGGAAGACTAATTATTTACAGTCGTTTAGAGGAAATTATTTAAATGGAAAAAGAAATTTCACAGTCCATTTAGTCATTCATTCCTTCACTCTTTTTTCCAATTAGCGTTTTTTATCTCCATCTATTTTCCCTCATTGCCCTTAATTGTACAGTGATGCAATTATACCTGACCACAAAAAGAAGCCAGGGCTACTTTACCCAAACCCGAATGAAAAAACCCCAAATTGAAAGCATCTGTTAAGTCAGATTTCAAACCCACATCAAGAAAAAGCTGTTGTTTGTCACTCATCTCTGAATTCCTGATTTAAACCTCAACAGCCCCATGGCCCAGCAGGAAAAGCACAGGCTTAGATAACACGATTAGCTAAATTTAATTGTGATATTGTTCAAATCTTTTTGCATGCTGGCTCACTCTCACACTGTCGTGGCTTATCACTGTTTAAACGTACCCTGTGGAGTTTCTGACCTCTAGTAGCACTACGGAGCCCTTATGAGTGGCTTATTTACCTTGCACTCAATGACACACCTGTACATACACAGAAACACATCAATATTTTAACAAAAAGTGAAGCACAAGACTGCAACCTAATGCAATATAGGATTCAAAACACATTTTAAATAATGTTTTATGAGGATGGAAATGCAATGAACATTTTTGTTAGACCTTAAGAAAGGATACACACAATGTGTTTTGGTGAGCAAACATAACTTTTTTAACTTTTTTTTTTTCAATTTTTAGAAAACTCCACATGGCCTCTTTAAGTCTTACAATCTTTTAACCCAATAAAGCCACATTTGATCAACAATATAAAGCATGTGTTGTTCAAATGAGAGTTTCAAGTCCTCTAAATTTGTTCCATCATGTCCAATTGGGCTTTAACCCAGACTTGAGAATCATTGTAATGTAGGACTTGACCTATAAAACGACTGTCTGTCAAAACCCAAGACAATACTGATCATTCACCTGTGTCCTTTGATGTCTACGACACTGTGTCTGTCTCCTTGTAAATACTGTTATGTATCTTCACCAGAAACAATGAGCCAGCGGGCAAAGTACGTTTTTATCAAGTCCACCTCTGTTATGTACTGAAATATCATTGTAAATTACATCGTCTCATTCTTTATGGCTAAATTGCATAACAGAAGAGGCGCCTTGGAGTGTTTATTGGCAGTCTGTTAATGTGGTCAATGGTTTGTGAAGGTTAATGTGGCCACATTGATGGCTTTATGAGCTTTTGAGCTCAAAGAGTTTTTTTAAAAAGTGTTTTTAAAGAGTTTGCAGTTCTGAAAATTTGTCCACAGATTGATGTTGTTACTTTGGGTAGTTAGAGATGTGACTAATTGTCCAAAACCATCTTGTGTTTACCTCTTTTGACCTCCAGATTTGGATACGCGTTTGTGTCCATTTACTGCTGTTCATCACGCTTGGGGTCCATTCAAATAAATTTGACGTCAACCCAGTGACAGATGACATCTCTAGACTCTCTGTTTTGGTAAGAACAACACAACAACGTTAATTTAAAAAAAAAAAAAATTAAATTAAAGCACCAGTCTGGTTATAGTAATCATATTCACGCTGGACTATCATTTTACTATATAATGAGCAAGTTTTATTCCTTAATAAACTCTTTATTTCACAGGCTAAACACTATAACTCTACTTGTAATGTACAATATAATACTGTATATTTAATGTACAAAATAGACCTGGATCGTATTGTGTGGCTGCTTTAATTGGCAGTGATTTATTTTTATTTTTTTTTGTTTAGTATAAACACAAAAACATGAAAATACAACAACATTGAGGTCAAATGGATTACAGTAAATTTTAGCAATCCACATGCATTTAAATATACCGTAGGACATATCATCTTATACTTTATGGGTTTTTAAAAAAAGCCTGGAATCGTTATTCTGTGTTGATAAAGGATGAATGTTGTTTTGTTTGGTTTTTTTATTTGTTGCATTTTAACTTTTTAGGATCAGAATGTGATTTTTTTTTTTTCTTTTTTCTTTTCGCAGAGACAAAATATTCCTAAAGATTACAAAATTCCTGTACATTACGTTCCAAAAGAGGAGGTAAGACATGGATGTTATCTCTGCTCAGTACATCATATGTGGATGATAAACGTGGAGTGATAATTATCAGCCTTATTATCCATCCTTTTGTTGGCTTGTGAGAACGAGCAATTCTCGAAATCGAAAGACAACATTTACAGCTCTTCAGTTTCCGTAGAAACCATTGAATTTTTTAAACAAGTGTATCTTCTAAACATTACTCGTACTGTGACAAAGAAGAAGAAACTTGTTGATTTTGGTGATTTTTTCCTTTGGTTATACAACACTAAACTATAGCTGACTTTATACTATTGTACTGTGTAAAAAGTGTCATCTATAAGAGTGCGTTAACTGCTTTCTTGTTGACATTGTTGTAAGTCATTATATATGTAACTAGCATACGGTACAAACTATCACTCATTGTATGCTATATATGTCTGCTCTTTTTCTTCTAGGGTGGGATGTGTTGGATAAAATTAAATGTCTTCTACTTGGAGTCAAGTTTACAAGATTTAGCGCAAAAGTTTGGAAATATTTCATCCAACAGAAAAGATATAAACATATTCATCCAAATGCTCCAAGAACTACGGTTCAACATGGGGTCTGTGGTAAGTTCACATTCGTGGTTGAACCATAGACCGTCACAGAGCGTCACTGTCAAAGAAAAGTTCACTACTGTCTCACTACTGTCGTAACCGCACACAACTTTTTGGATAAATTCTCGTCTGTTTTGCACAATCGATTAGATAATTGCCATAAAGGACTAGTTAACAACTTTTTGACTAACTTCATGGCTAACAGTTAAACACACGTCCTTATCACTGCTTCAGATAGCATTGCATCCAAGTTTTCTGCAATTTTTTGGGTCCCTTTCTTCAGCCGTACAGTCTAACCTTAGACATCTATGTTTGATCAGGTTATGTACTAAGATCAACATATCAAATTGTTAAGAAACATTGCCAAGCGATCACGTATTTGAAGACTTCCTGTAGACATATGATCTGCATTAATTTTGTGTTTTGCAATACTCATATTTTATTGTTTCTTTCATTATTTACTGATACGTAAGGTCTTCTTTTTAATAATTCTACTCTTCTGAAGCACTTTGTGAAAGGTGCTATTATAAATAAACTTCACTGACTTACAGTACATGGCTAGCATGTGCGACATCAACGTTGTAGGCTAGCTACGTACGTAGGAAGATGACATCCCCATTATTAATCCTGTGTACAAAACTCCGGTGGACGGTGGAAACGGTGATCAATGAGAATACCAAACCAAATACCAAAGGTCTGGAACCAGGCTTTCTTGAAACTACACAAAACTTGCTGTGTCACAACCAATTTGAACCAACTTTATTGAGATTTTCATCCAAAAACTATTAACTGTTAGCCTTTTCAATCCTTTCAACTACATTCTTTTGTAGTGTTAATTTGTGATTATTTTATTTTTGTACTTGCAGGAGCCGATCATGTACGATTTTGAGTGCCACTACAGGGAAGAGAGGTGGCCGACAGCGAGGTACTTTGGCTTTGTTAAAGACTTCCTTATAGATGCGCAGCATAAAGAAGATTCGGATGACTGTGATCCTCCACCCTGTCCCACCACACCATTCACAGTAAAAACAGAAACATCTTCTAAAGGTGAATATGTATTATATGTTGTATTTATACTTTTTTGTTGCTGGTGCTACTATTAATTGCACGTGAAAAGGGGCGTCTGTCAGAATCAGCTGCAGATAAATACATATTTCACTGCTGCTTACCATATTGCAGCACTTTTTTTCTCAGGTTTTCCAACTATAAAAACTTTCTTCATTATCTTACGTTTTTTGTTATGTTTTGTTCCCTGTATATTTGCTCATTAGTGGTTAAAGTTCATATCAAATCAAAATTGAACTTTGTAGAAGTGTGTTTTCTTTGAGCAAATATAATAGGGAGTTTAGACAACATTGGCTAAGACAAACTTATGGACCCCAGCGGCTGTTTCTGTTTTTGTTTCAAGCTTTTTGAACTGACATATCTCAGCTGTTAACCGCTACACATGGTGTACTTAATGTTAAATGGTTAAATTATTGCTTTCCCACATTGATCTGCACACACTTGTGTAGACTGAATATGGCATGAGAAGGGTCAACACCAACATTTTATTTGGCAAATAACGTGCATCAACAGGGTGCCAATAATTGGCCCCATTGTGTGAAAGTACTGCTGTATTTTCATATATGTAATAATCTCAAAAACTAACAATCCACAAAGACTTTATTATCACAACTGTTAAAATACAGAGGTCATGATAGCACCAAGGTCAACGGCATTACTCACATTCGAAGTTGGGTTTCGATGATAATGTCAATGAAGTTTCTGTTTCACAGTTCAGTTTGAAATAAAGTAGAATTCTGCTAAGAATGAAGATCGAATTACCTGAATGCTTGCCAATCCTTCATCCTGCCTTTGATTTATGTGTATGTGTATCAAATTCACGTTTCACAGTCAGTGAGGAGAACATACTAACATATCACTTGTTTATTTAACGCTCCGCTGAGAATCTCACTGCTGAAGATATTCTTAGATATTCCTGAGAACATTTTTTGGATATGTATCACCTTTTTGCCAAAGTGTGTGGATTATCCAGAATAATCAAAGATGTAAAATCTTTGTTGTGGATATCTCAAAACCTCTCAAAACTATACCAAACTAAACAAACTCCATGAACACACGATGAAACCAGTAATAAGCAAGAAAATATGTTTTTACCATTTGGGTTAACCAAGACTAAATGTTTTTACTCCAGAACACATTAGCAGCGATGTAGGTCACACTTCCCACAAACATTTTGTGAGTCAGTCTTCAGATTCAAACATTCCAGCTCACTTCTGCTTGTAAAACCACCGCCACCCTCTTTGGACTATTGTGAACAGGCTCTATTTAGGACAGATCTCTTGTGGCCGTTTTCGAGAAGCTTTTAATCCAGGAACCATTATTTCTTCACAAGAACGTTGCGAGATAAAAACTCCAAAACAGTCTCAGCGCTTAGACGGCCCATTGAGACCCGGCTGAGTCACAGGACTGAGGGAAGATGTCCCCAGGTAGCGCATGTGAAAAGGAAGAAAAGGGCCGAAACCTGACTGTATACGTGTTGATTACAGAGCAATCTTCCAATCTTCCCAAGCGATCGGCTTTTCTTTGCCAGAGTGGTCGGATCAGCTTTTTTGTGTGTTGGTTGGTGGGTGGGGGGTAAAAAAAAAAAAAAAAAGGCAGCGTTGAGGTGACTTTTTAGCACCTGACAATGAAATGTTTTCATCATCAGACTGTAACACTCCACCGTTTCCCCTCTTTTTCCTCATTTTTTTTTTTTTTGGTTTCCTCCTTATCGTAACCTCGATCTCTATATCTCCCCCTCACAGAATCACCCACATCCACCAGCGCAGAGTGTGGTTTGTCGCCGGACTGCGGAACAAGTAAGTTTGTGATTCTCAGTATTTCTGAGAAAACAAGTGTCACTTATGTGATGAGGCTGTAAAACCAGCCCAGCTGGTGCACCACATTTTGCAGCATTCTGGAGTAAGTCCCCAGAGCTACTGTCACTTGATTAATGACGCTCTGCAGGGCACATTCCTCCATCACGTCTGATGTCTCAAGTCTTATCTTGTCTACTGAGAAAAGACTTGCAAATTCTACATTTTCTGAAGTTAATCAGTTTCTTTTTCTGTGACTGGGTATCTCAGTCATGTGATTTTAACTACACAACAGGACATTGTGTGCATTTTTTTTTAAGAAGTGTACACAATAATACTTGCAAAAATTGAATTCATGGAAAAATGCAAACACACTATGAAATTGTTATAAACATTAATTATATTGATTTACTATGACATTAAATGGAAAATAACTGATACAAACTATAATTATTCAAGTCACATATTTGTTCTGGAAGTATTTCTGGAATATCTGGAAAATCAATAGTTACATTTGATGTTTATAATCAACAGATGAGGGCTGCTTATAATTATATAGTCTGAACATAATTAATTGACTGTGCAATACACAAAGCAGGATGTTAACAAAAATCTTAAAAAATAAATACTGTGAATGTTGAAAATCAACAAGTATTTACAGATGTTTTTTTTTCTTTTTAACTCAGCTCACAGTCATTCAGTAGATCAAGACTCAGAAAAGGTTAATAATGATATGCAGTGTATACGGAAATCACGGCACTTCACTTTTTCCACATTTCATTACATGTTACAGCCAAAATGGACTCAATTCATTGTTTCAATTCATTCTACATGCAATACCCCATAATGACAACATAATATGTAAATTTAGTGTTTGCAGCCTTTGCTCAATACTTTGTTGTGGCACTTTTGGCAGCAATTACAGCCTCTAGTCTTTTGGAATATGAAGCCTCAAGCTTGGCTCACCTATCTTTGGCCAGTTTGGCCAATTAATCTTTAGATAACCTCTCAAGCTCCATCAGGTTGGATGGGGAGCGTCGGTCCAGAGTTGTTCAATGGGATTCAAGTCTGGTTTCTGGCTGGGTCTCTCTAGGACATTCACAGAGTGTTTTAGAGTTGTTGTCCTGTTGAAAGATGAACCGGCGCCTCAGTCTGAGGTCAAGAGCTCTGGAGCACGTTTTCTTCCAGATTGTTTTCCCCTCAATCCTGACTGGTCACTGGGTGTTGACCAGGTGATGAGCGGCGTCTGGTTTCCTCTAAGCATAACGCTTGACCTTCACACCAAAGAGCTCCATCTTTGTCTCATCAAACCGGAGAGTTTTGTTTCTCTTGATCTGAGGGTCAGACGGGCTGCCATGTGTCTTTTACTAAGGAGTGGCCTCCGTCTGGCCGCTCTACCATACAGACCTGATTGATGGAGAGCTGCAGCGATGGTTGTCCTTCTGGAAGGTTCTCCTTAATCCACAGAGGAACCCAGGAGCTCTGTCAGAGACACCATCGGGTTTTCGGTCATCAGGTTGGGTGTTGGACTCAGTTTAGAGGGACGACAGCTCTAAGAAGAGTCCTGGTGGCTCCAAACGTCCTCCGGTAACAGATGATGGAGATCGCTGTGCTCACTGGAGCCTTTAAAGCAGCAGAAATCTCAAACTTTTTTGTCATTATGGGGTATTATGTGTTAAATTTCATCTAAAAAAAACCTTTTTGGAATAAGGCTGTAAAATAACAATGTGGAAAAAGCGAAGCACTGTAAATACTTTCCATATGTACTGTAAATTATAGATGTTAAAATGTAGGTGTTTGATTATTAAATTACCACTGTATCATAATATCATAAACAATTGAGAGTCAGAGAAGAGAAAATGATGTTGTTTTTTTTTCTTTTTTGTTCCAGATAAACCAGAAACGCTCATGTCTGAAGTGATGGAGCGAAGCCTTCTCTCCTTACTGTTCATTCCACTCCTAGCCATTGTATTCCTGCTTGTGTGGAAGGTAAGATGACCTTTGATCCCTGGCACAGTTTCTTAACTTCCTGTAATACTTCTATTTTATGGTCAGGGGACAGCGCTTTGTTCCATGGAATTTATGAGAGCAGAAGTTGGCCTTTCAACTATCTACACGTGTTGTGCAGACTGTGTTGATCTGACTTGCTGTGTTTTTTAACCTGGAACTGAGAATGTTTCATATTGACAATGATTTCCTACCCTGAAACAGGTCAGATCACGGAGAAACGAAGAGGATCTTCAACAGAACCCCGGAGAAGGTGGATTGTTCACAGGAACAGAAGGGACTGCACCTCCCCTAGATGATGAAATATCAGAAAAGTGAGCCAATTTTCCTTGTTTACATACATATATGTTCTTTTTTCTAAATAGATTATTTGCTCAACACTTTTTTTTTTTTTTTTTAGTGGTCTTATGAAGCTACAAAAATTATATATATAAAAAAAGTGTTATTTATTTACATAATTTTTTTGTGTTACAGAGGTGTTAGCCTGACGAGTTGATGAGGCACGATATCAGTTCGTTATCAACGATAATATACGTTTTAAAGTGAACTGACAATAGTCAATCACCATCGTCACTGAGCGAATCAGTAGCTTTTATCTGCGGAGCACCTCACTGATTTATAGTACATTACTTCCTTTTAAAGCATATTAGACTGCAAAAACGACAGAAATGATAATCAATGATCAATGAGCTGTGTAGGAGCTTTGATGACTTCTTGATGGTCAGGCTTACAGCTTCTTCCGCGAAGGAAGCGCTTGAGGAAAGATGCAGAATCACATGCTCAGATTGTTTAAATAGCCTGAAATTATTTCTCGGGGTGACCTTCTCAGAGCACAATCACCAGGAATTCAGTTGTTCTCATGTGGTCGATGCCTGACTCGGCTTCAAATGCGACGCATGTCATGTGACAACTTCAGCCTCCTTAAACATTTCCTGCTGACATTTTCTTTTGTTGTCTGGACAATGTCTAACCTTTTGTGCCCTCTCTGTCTGTCCAATTCCAGAAACAAGTTGAAAGTCAATGAAATGGTGTAACGCAACCCTTTCGATGTTCTTCAGCGTAATTGGTGAGATTTTTCATATTACGTTAAATCAGACTGACAAAAAGGAGACTGGTTAACCTTGACGCTGAGCTCTAAAATCTCTCCTCACACGTTTCTCTCGTAGGGCTCTACTCTTTTCTCTTGTCGGTGTCCAAAGGTGATGAATAACAAACACGAAGCTGACTTCCATAACGAAATCTCAGAGGTGAAAGGCCTGTTTTTCACTGCTCTCCGGATTCACGATGGCTTCACGAAACCACGCCTGCTACCGTATGGATAAGCTTGCCTTTCTTGTAAGACTGCATTAACCCCGTGCTTTTGAAAAAGACTAAAAGTTTTAGCAGAGAGAAACTCCCGTACCACGACCCCCTTTGGATTCTCTGGCTTCCGCGAATCGTCCATCAGAACCTGCTGCATCATTAACTCTTTGAGGGAAACTTTTGTTTCCTCATTAGCATGTTGCTACAGTCTGCCTGTGGTTTTTGGGCCCACCAGTTCATCTTCAAACAGAAAAAGCAGAGAATGACTGACACGGGTTATCTCTTGTATGAACTGAGGCATGAATTACTACCTCCTGCGACCCTCACGTTAACCACATTCTAAACAGCTCTCCAGTTTCCTCTTAGTCTGGGGTTTCCCAAAGACTATAATGTTAGACATTGTAGTTCCAAAGTGTAGTCACATTGTTTATCATGTGCCCATGGGGCTGTATGATGTATTTATTTATTGGTGGCGGCACTGAGCTGCTGCTGTTGATTCAACTGAAATGTTTCTAGCGATCATTTAAGAGCACCTTTACTAAAGAATGATCAGTATATACTAACACGTCATAAACCCAAAAACACATCCCTGAACAAGTGACATTTCCTTATATGATGTTGTTGTATTTCAGTATATATATATCTATATATATATAGATATATATATACATACACGAATGGATTACATGGAGAAAGATACGTACATACAAAATATGCTGCTTTGACTGGCTTACATATAGATCATTAAAACTGCAATGACATTCTGTTAACGAGTATCAGGGATGACTTCTGTGGATCCAGGAATTTTACATAAGGTGTGTCAGTGACAGATACATGTAAGACAATGATGGGCCTCCCATAGTAATTATTAGTTAAACAATGCCTTTATTTTTTACTTATCTCAACTTTATGCTTGCAAGGCAGGAACTGTTACAGGAGAGATCATTGATGGTCATTCCTCCATGAAAGGAAAATAAACTAAATTGATAAATTTGTAAAAAAAAAAAAAAAAAAAAAAAAAAAAAAACAAAGAAAAAATTTAAAATAAAAACATTAAATAAGTAAAAATATAAAAATATGTTTTGTTTTTTTGTTTTAAAAAAAGAAAGAATAGAATTAACTCATACAGTAAGATCGAATATACAAATGCTATATAAGTTTAAAAATTATATATTAAAAATTTAGTATACTATCAGTTCTTGACTGTTCATTCAAAAGAAAAATATACTCACAAATCAAACCCTCCAGCTTAAACTGTTAACACACCTGGTTTAATCTGATTCCTGATTTGCCTTTGGTATCAGTGTTGTATTTGCATGATAAAACCCTACTTAATGAAAACCAGTAGACAATCCTACAAAGTTAATGCATTTATCGAGACTTGAATGCTAACAGAATGCTGAAGGATGATACCACTGTTTATGACATTTATAGACATTTGCACCTTAGTTAGTTTGCCACATGGAAACGCCATGCAGACCTAAATATTAATTTTGCCTTAAAGTTGCGCCATAATACACTGTCAAAGGAAGTGCACTGTCATTTCCTTCACATACTAAGCTGTAGCACAATGGTGTTAACTTTTCAAAAAAGAAATAACAAACTTTTTTTTTTTTTTTTTTTTTAAATGTGGTGAGTTTTAGAGTTGTTTTCTTTGGCATGCAAAGATCCAGTTAGGCAAATCCAAACAGTTGACTGTGAGGTTGTACAATCGATATGTAGCTCCTAAATCCTCAAAAACCTATTCAGATATTAAATCAATGGGCCCCTCCTTGCCTCCTTCCCTTCATATACTCTCAGATCTGTTGTCTTTCCCTGATAAGTTATCCTAACTTATCAGGCCTGGAAAAGGCAACATCCAAGCAGGGGTTGACTCCCATGTAGAACTTTGTGCCCAAACACAAAGTAAAGTAGATCATTAATGAATTATAGGTATTAAGATGATTGTCATTTCTATTGACGGTCAGTTAAGAGCTAGAAGTGTGAACAGGGCATGCTGGTTGTGACCTTTCCCATCGGGCCGCCCTGCTGTGAATATGGCAGGACACAAACATCAGTTTCTGTGTCTAGTTTGAGTATTTCTATCATGTTTGTGGTCTTACATTGTACTATGTTCATTCTTGGTTTTGTGCCTTGTTCAATTAGTGTGATTGACTCTATCAATGTTTCTGTGTGGTAGCAGAAAGTGGAGAGATCATTACAGGGCAGATTAGAACAATCTCACCACAATAACCTAGAAGATATGATTCAATCAATATCTTTTTTTTTTTTTTTTTTTTAACTTAAAACCATGACAATTTAGCTGGCTTGACCTGTGCCCAGAAAAGCAGTGCTTCACTATATGAAAACTGCAGTGGTTGTGACATTTCTGTCCACACGTTACATTTAACCTGTGTAACCTTTAGGAAACAGTTCATCTCTTCTTGTTTCATGTGTATTTGGGACTATATGTTGGGATTTTTTTTTTTTTTTAGGAGACAAGAGTATATTGTACAAAAACTGAATCTGTGTTTGAAAAACAATGTATACCACATTGGTGTTCACATGGAGCAACGGTACCTTTCAGCATCGAAAGGTAAATTCTTTGCTGAAATTCTTTGGTGTGGTATTGTTTGTTGCAAAGTCATTTTATGAATTCAAAAATGCATTTCTGAAGAACGCTCTAGTAACAGTGATATATATATGTATATATATTCTGTTCAGTTTAGAGTCTCCTTCACAGCAACAATACTTCTCTGTTTGAATAGTGGTGTTGAGTATTGTTTTTTTAAAGCTTTTAGTAAATTCTTTACATTCAAAAATGCATTTTTGAACAATATTGGAACATACAATACAATCTATAGACCTGAGACTTTCTCTTCAATCATCTTTAGGTTTCGCTTGTCTACATGAACTCTATTACGTGCAGTGCCCAGTATTCTGACAGAGACACAGGCTAGTCTAGCCACAAACTAACAAACAAAAATACTATGTCAAACGTTGCTTTTTACACATAGTCTATGAATATCATGAGCTGCAACAGGTCTAAGCTGTGAACAAAAAAAAAAAACAAAAAAAACATGGTCTCCCATTTTCCTGTCTTTGCAAGAGCCAAAAACAGTCTGTATGTCTGATGCATGGAAGCCAGAAAACAAGAAATTTCATGCATTAGTCGAGAGAATGACTGCCCTTAAATACTGCATCCCGAACAGTGTTTTCGGGCTCGAGTGATCCAACCCATCCCACTGCAGTGGGTAAATCAAATGGCTCTAGGCAGGAAATAAGTCTGGGTGCCAAAAAGCAAATGTAATTATTACCCGGTTGGTATTCTGGGTGAAAACTCTTCTGTATTTTTGTATAAATGTAAACAAACATATATGAGATATGAATAAAGTACACGTATCCAACTGTTGATAATGGGTTTGTTTATTGTTGTTTATTCATTGTGTTTCTGTGTGTCTTTCTTTTTTTTTTTTCCAAATAGAGCCTCTTAGCAGGGAGTCAAACTTTGCTTCAGGTGAAATAGCTTAGCTATAAACATGCAGGGTGACTGTAATTACCTTCATGCCTCAGGGAAACACATCTACAAGTTTCAATCTGCATGTTTTAAGCCATTTGAAAGTTAGACCAGGAAAATCACTGTTGCGTTTTAAAAATGACATTAAATATGTTTACACACATGATGATAATAGATTTAATGGATTTGGTAGTTTCTGGCTTTTTCGGATTAATTTAGTTTAGAGATTTAGGTCCCAAATACCACATAATAAGAGTTTAAGGCTTCAGGTTTGATTCCAAAACACATGTGTCCAAAAAAAACTTGTTAAGGTATTTTGTCTTCTTAACTGCTTTTTAGGTAGATTAATGTGCTTAAATTGTCATTTATTGCTAAATCACAATGTACACCAAGCACAATTTGATAAGATAGCCTAGAATAGTGTGTTATGTGTCTGGTTGATAAGATAATAAAGAGAAAAATTTTCTCCGTTAATATCTGGTCAAAAATCACATCTTGTGTCTTGACGGCTTCAGCGTAATCATACATCTTTTTTAGCTCTATCATGGCCATATTTTATTAAAGCAACACTACATTCAATAACAGTACAGGGAGTACTTGGCCTTCACACTTTAGCCAATATCTCATGGTTTAGCATGACCTCAAGTGTGTTATTGCTTGTATGTATCATTTAACACATTCAGCAAGAACAAATATACACACATCATCATCATCATGTCCGTCCTCGGCCAGCGAACCAACCAAAGGCCTCTCAGATGTGTTCCAAATTCACCTAATTATCACCCCAGCATACACTTCATTTTGGAAAGGGAGAATCATTTGGAAATTTCTCCTGAGAGTGTTGAAAAAAAACATATTTCAACCTTGTTTTCTAGCGATGAAAGCGCCAATAAAGAAGTTGTGAACTTGACTTCTTTACTGTTTTAAGTGCAGCATTGTGGGAAACATTTTAATAGGCTGGTATTTCAAGGACTTTTTTAGATGGTTCTTTGCTTATTTGAATGACAGAACACTAACTGCGACACGTTTCTTCTAAATTATTCATTAAGCGCGGTGTGCCACAGGGCTCAGTTCTGGAGCCTTTTGTATTAGATGGAATTAAACCGTTATTTTGAAAAACACAAATGTTGCTCATATGTTCTTTTTCCATCTTGAATATCAGAGACACAACGAAGATTATGTTCTAACTCTAACCAATGTATTCCTCTGTTTACTTGGTAGTACCTGTAGTACTACAGTACAATCAATTAACTTTCAATAGGAGTAAATGGGAGTACAGAAGATTATTGTTACTGCAGTTTAATTAGAAATGGAGTGAAACACCTGGCTGTAAATTTCCACCAACAACCTTTTGTAAAAATAATAAACAGGGTCAAAACAGTGTTAGAAATGTTCCCCTTTAACATCCTATTCACAAACTATTATATAATCCAATGTACACTTCTAAGAAAATTGAATGAAAAAGGCTGGACTCCTGAATTTCCTTTTGAAGAAGCAGGAACATTTCAGGCATAAACGATGGTCAAATGTAGCTGTTTCGTTTAAAGCAGTTCTTATATAGGTTTTTGGTTGATATAATTTTTTTTCTCATTGTCTTTTTTTTTTTTAACTTTTTTACGTTACTTTTTCGGTATTTCGGGCACTATTGTAATTTTGCAATGACATTGTGCACTCTAATGACCAATGTTATGATTTGGTCTTTGCTATCAGGAAACAACAGGAAGACCGTGAAAGGTCCATTGTTCATTGCGATGAATGTTCAATTGTGTCACTGTAAAAGCGCTACTTTGTGTGAGATGTTACTTAAACAAATCAACTGACCTCCGCCATGTAGCGTGGCCGACATGGACGACATGCGGCGGAGCTGTTTCCTAGGGTCACGCTGGTCTCTACCATCATGTTGTGCTGAACAAATGATGATATCAGGTGTGTCTCATTTGTATTTGTTTGTCCTTAATTATTGACATTTGGTGATGCACTTTGTTGTTAAATGTTTGTCTTTAATTGCAATGCCCTTTCTGTTGTGGTTGTATTTGTCGGACAGTTGGCATGGGCACAAAGAGAATATCTGAAAGGTTAATAAACAAAACTAACTAACTAAATTATTTGTTCAAAGGCCACTCCCATGACCATGAGGTTTTTGATTGGCCTTTAAAATGATTATATCCTGGCAGCTATCACAGCTCCAAGACTTCAAGCCCTTAGATGTTTCCCTAACGCTGTTTAAGGAAGCTGATTGTGGATTCAGATTGAGGTCAGGGTTGAAATGAAACACAACGAGGAAACATAGATAAAAAAAAAAAGAGGAAACAACCTCCGTCCTGAGTGATAACACGCAGAGAAAGTATAATATATCACCAGAATATGTGAGAAAACAGGTGTGTAAGAGCAGTTGTATGCACACTTTGGTATAAAATTTTAAAAGGACTTTACAAATCTCAGAGTTTGTGAAAACAAAGGTTACGTGCTGCTAGCACAGCAGATTGGACCCCAGGGGTTTTATGGGGCATATCATATTCATAGCTCATTGCTGACTGAGGGCATCCCTTTCTAGCAGGATATGACCTTAACCCCCAGACAGCCTCCAAGGAAGTACTTCTCATGCTTTTATAAACATGTCCTAGAGGACTCTTTCCTGACACCAACTTTCATAACCTCCCTGGTTTCTACTTCACAGCCAGGAGCTTCTGCTTTCCCATCTTACCCCCGCAGACGGCTCCCAGCTGCACAAACGGGTGAAGAAAAAGCATTTAGCAACTTTTTTGTTGCTGTTGTTGTTTTCGTGACTGTAAGCCAGCTGAACTTGGACCGCAGTGTGCTGGCTCTTTGTGCGAGTCCACTTGATGGATCAGTCCCTTATGTACCCATGAATGCGACTTGGATACGTGTTCAAAAAGGAGTTTGTTTTTTATATGTGAAAAATTTTATTTGCAGTTGTGCTTTGTCTCAGGGCGAAGACAAATGTGCTTCGATGTTTCCCCACCAGTTGTGGTTTAGATAACAATACTGAAAACTAATTGAGAGCAAACGACTGATCTGACAAACCGCAGTTCAAGTTGAGTCACTTTTGAAAGTGATTGAGATGCAACTGTGGTTCTTATCCAGAAATAACAATGTGTACAATTGTAGAGTAGCAACAGCTTGAAAGTAAACACAGTGAGGCATCATCTAAGACAATTTCTCAAATATGTATGTGTACACAGACATATTTAATGCAAAAAAAAAGACATGTTTCAGTATTTTCATTGAAGTACACCAAAATTTTAGTGTGACCCACTGGTCACTTTTGTCAGTATCTGTCACAATGACAGAAATAGTGTAATTCAGTGTTGTTGTTTTTTCTTACATTTATTTTTAAACTCCTCTAAAGTGCAGAAGCAAAGCAGCCAATTAGTCAGCGGAGACAGAGTTTAACCAAGGATGACAGGACAAGGATGCAGCGCTGTCATGTGGAAGCTGTTTATGAGAATTGACACAGAAGCAAATTATTTTGTCATATTTTGGTAAATTAGATTTTGGTGATTGAATCTGTCATTGTTGATTGGAGTCAACTATAACTGCTATGATTCGCAGCTCCAGCAGTTTTAAAGTCACTTTTCAAGTCAACAGGTTATGTGTTAAATGTTGTTTTTGGCTCGAGCATCGCTTTTTGAAATCAAGCTTATCTACCAAATACACAATTAATATCTCCTGTAGAAACAGAGATATGTCAGTTTAATATTTAATTCTATTGTTGGTTCAAAGACATTTTGACAAAAGTAAAATCAGTAGATGTTTCTGTGTCTCCATGCATTGTGCTTGTGTGTGTGTTTTGTGGGGGGCTTGTGTGTGGGGGAGGGGGGGGTCTGTTTAAGAGTCATTCAAGGAAATGACAGTAAAAAGGCATGATGGCACATACATTACCAACAACCAAAAAAAAAAAGCGCATTATTCACTCTTGTGAATGCATGACAAAGCGCTTTATCGTCATAAACTGTCTTTTTTGTGCATGTCCCCTCCCACTGTGTCTGTGAGTGTGTGTGTGGGAATCAGCACAGGACCCTAGTCACAGGTCAGGGGCTCTAAGGTTACTAATAGCCCACACCAATAGACTTGTGATCCACGTCTTGCCCTTTATGGCGTTCTTCCCTGCGGCCAGAGGAGAATGCCTTCCCCCCCAGGTGGGGAGTGCAGGCCTGGCCAGCCCCGTCCCGGGAGAACGTAACAGGAGGCTTATCGGAGCGCCGGGCTGTGCTGTAATACTCCTGTGAAAGGTCTTACAGGCCGCCTCCCAATATTGATTTTTCTGGGCAGGAGGGAAATTGAGAAGGCCCCCCTCAGAATCACTGGAGCTGGGGAAGAGGAGGAGACAGGTAGAGATAGAAGGTTAGGAAGGTAAGGGGAGGGTGGGGGTAGCAAGCAGGACAGTTAGTAAGAGACACAGAGAAGAGCTATTTGTTTTTACACCCAGTCTATACAGTGTTAAACTTTTATTTGTCTGTTTGTGTAAGCAAAGCACAGCCCATGTGCCAAACTAAAGCTCTTTATAATTGTGTTTTGCAATATAGTGCAAAGTTAAGACGTTGTGCTATGAAGTTTGGATAAACACAATATTTGTTGGTTTGGTTGTGCACATGAGATCTATTGACAATAAGAGAAATATAGAACATATCCAGCTACTGTATATCCATTCAAGTGAGACACATGTTACATGTTACATTCAAGTAGGAAACAACACGTGTGCTTACTCATAGCTCATGTGTTCTCACATTAGTCACCTAAAACTGCTGGTCAAACCAGATCAAGTACCAGAAATATGTGTGTGTGTGTGTATAACATTGAATATACTAGTCTATATATGGGGTTAGAGCCATTGAAGTTGTGACCCACACGGGATGATGCACGTCGAGAGCAGGAAGTCGGAGCCGCTGGCCCACATTTATCTCAGACTGCTGAGTTGTTTTTTTCTCAGACACGTTGCTACTGCGAAATTAAACCAGAGTTCAACCAAATTTGAGTTTCGGAGCGGAGTTTAAACCAGGAGAGATGGTTCAGCTTTAGCACATATAAGACGAACTAGATGGTAAAACACAGTGTTTTTATGAATGGAAGTGGTGGTGAAATATAGTGAAAATGAACTTGATTTTCTTTGGATTGGATTTGGATTGTGTATGTTTAATGACCTGCAGACGATAAACTAATCCTCATGCGATTCATTAACGGCAATATGTATGTGTATCTTTGAACCACAACCTCGTCATCTTTTTCAATGAATGGACAATAGCTCAGATTGTCATTACATCACATACACTCCTCCACTTCTCTCTGGCGGAGTAGTTGGGTGTATCAGCAAAGCTCTTAAGGTGTCAAAAGATTTGTGATAAGTACTGATTCCATGTGACTCTCTCAAAGGTGCAAAAGTTCAATGTATTAATCCATAAAAAACATAGAAATTGATCTGAAATGGCACCTCGACGCCGGTTCTAGCCGAGGTTTCTTCCCGTTAAAGGGGAACGTTGGGTTTTGTGTGTGACGTCACCCATAAAGCCCAGAGTTGCTGATTATGGTTGGCACCAACTTTTCAAAGCTGCTATAAGTCTTCAAAATCATATTAACGGAGCAATAATTGGTTCAGTGAGACAATCCATTACTGTCCACATGCAGTGGATGTCCTTCAGCATCTGTGATCCTTCACATCTTAGACAGTTGGTCCAGTGTTGACACCATTGAACCTTTATCCTTTTTCCTTCTATGCTCAAGGCAGTGTTGTAGTCAAGACCACATAAATCAAGACCAATTTATGACCAAGACCAGTGTGTATCAAGACCTAGACAAGACCAAGACCAAGGCAGGGCGAGATCGAGTCAAGAACAGGACCACTGGTGAGGGGACAACGAGACTTTTGTTGCGCCACTTTCACTTTAGCCGGGTGTTATAGTGAACAGCGATAATGTCAAAGCCTGCATACTAGGGGTGTGACGAGAGAAATATCGCAAAATTTCATCTTGTGAGAAGACTCAAATATACTGCCTGCATCTGAAATATCTCTGCTGCGCGGTGCAGATCAGAAGTTTTCAGATTCAGATCTCACATATACTTTCCAGCTCCTCTTACATCTTATCCAACATGCTCCGAATTAATCTCGGAAATCAGAAAACATTGCACAAAATCTTTCATCTTCTCTCACACTGAAAGTATAAATAAAACATCTGGCAGATGTTTTGAACCCAAAACATAATCAACTATTGTGTAATTTGAAATGACACAAAAAACAAGGCCCTCAGAAGCACATCTGTTTCTGTCACAGCAGAAATGATGTTATCAATGGGATGCAGACATGCTGCAATAACAGATTAATGCTTAAAATACAGTATAAATAACCACAATCAGCACAGAAAACAACATTTAATGTAGTTAAATCAGTAAAGTCAGTGAATCATTCTGCATTGATCCATAAATAAATGTATTATTCTTACAGTGTTGGCTGCCCAAAGCTGATTCATACTATTCTGCATTTAAATCTGCAGCCTTTACATCCAATATGCCGGTTTAGTAGGATTATTGGATATAAAGACGTTTAATAAGGCATGAAATTTGATTCTCTTTCAACCTTATCAATCAATTTAGATGGAAAAGTGAATGACATTTATCACCAAATACAAAATTGAAGCTATATTATTAGTGGGATGATTCGTTTTCTGTGCTTGTTAATGTAACCGGAGTGAATAAGGTGTTTAGACAGAGCGAGGCAGACTGATAGAGAGAGATGGATCACCTGTGTGGGAGGAGGCAGCTGAAAGAACGAGGGGGAGGAGGAGAGGTGTGTGTGTGTGTGTGTGTGTGTGTGTGTGGATGAATGTGTCAGACAACGGAGGCCTTGAGAACTCTTGTTCGGTGTCACCTTGGTGCGGAGCGAGAGTGTGCGATGAGTCCAGCCCACGTCATCTGATCTAAGGTCACCGCTCCACAGTGTGACTCAGTGGCTCTTGAATGCTGCTTTCAGGCCTGTTCAGCTCGACTCGAGGATGAATCATTTAACTTCGGCCTTTTATTTCCGGAGAGGATCTCGTTTCTGTGAAGCGGCGTTTCCGCTCCGATGGGAACATTGGTCAGCGCCTCGCCTCCCCCCCCCTCCACACACGAGAGCCGTAGTTTTTGATCAGACCATCTGGTGAGCTGTTATTTTAAGTGTTGGATAAATGAACCTCACAGGAGTCTATAAGATACTGTTGTGAAATATGTTTTTTTTACTGGCTTTTTCTTGTGTTTGCCCATATATGGAATCACAAAGACATGCAGTACATTTATGCGCTGACACTTACGTAAAAAAAACCCAACACGTTTATTTAGCGGACAGCCGTTGACTCTTCAGTGTCCTTAAAAAGTCTTGAACATTAAATAACCCCAAATGAAAGAACGTCCGTTTGTGCACTTTCCAAACGTTTAAGATTAATGACATTTTTTTTTAATTTTTTTTTTTTTGCCAAAGCCTAATGTCTCTCTCGAGGCACTTCATTTGCAAATGCATTGACAAAAGGAGTTGGATGGGTGTTGCCATATTATCTAGACTTGAATAACTCACCGCTTCCCTATTCAGTCTCCCCTTTTGACTGATTTCAAAGGGGAAACATGATAATACTGAAAGCTAGCTGACAAAAAAAAAAAAAAATGCAAACAAAAGCTAACTCCCTCTTTTAGTATTATGACATGAAAGACACCTGTTCTTTCTCACATGTGGCACAAAAAATATGTAATAAATACCGTAGATAAGCACATCATCTGGCAGATTGACTTGGACGTGCTTATATCCACAATACAGATACCGTAACTTAAAAAGAACGACCTGTTGATTATTTAAATATTCTTGACTGCTCACAGATTTTGTTGGGTTATATAAGTTTATATATATATATATATATAAGAAGAGCAGAAACTCAAAGTCAGATCATCCTGGGACCTTTAGGCTTTCTACCACAGTCACAGTTGAGTTTGAATGATTCTCCAATCACAGAGGAGCTTTGGGAAAATCGGAATTCATGTCATGTCGTGAGTAGCAAGGCGGGAATCTCCGCTCCCCTATAAAAATACATGAATGCTTGTCTAATGTTGGCCAAAAAGCACATGATGATCCTCTGGAGTTTTGGAACAATGCTCTATGGAAAGATTAATCAAAAGCGGTGACTGAAGAAAATCCATCACTGCATTCCACAGAGAGAGCTTGTACAAAGGGTCAAACAAGTTGGTGGTAGCATCCCGGTGACAGTAGTCGAATTGAATGGCGTTACATCTGCTACATCACAACCCTCAACAACTGCACCAGTAGTGACGAATCATGAATTCTGTCCTCTGTATCAGTGCCGAGCCGCCGAGCTGAGATTCCTTTAGGCTATGAGACACAAACACAAGCGACTCTCATTCTTTTCTATTCTGTTTGGCCATTGTATGTTTTGGCAATAGCAGCATCACAGCATGATAATGATGTTTTTGCAGCAATCTTTACTAACTTGAACAAATGAAAAACAAGACTGTGGTGGAAAATGGGAGTTGAGTTGTCGATGTTTCTCTCTCTCTCTCTTTCTTTTTTTTTTTTTAATTAAACTTAGAGGTAGTGCAGCTTCTATCCTCAGGCCGCGTAGATACTCACGCATCGTTTGCAACATGCTGAAAACACATGCTGCAATAACGGACCGCTGGTGTGAGAAACAACAATGCTCGGTGTGACGAGCATTGTTTGTTTGATCCGCCTTGGCTTACCTTCAAACTGAGTCCAGTTCCTGCAGCCAAATAACGGCCCCATCTGCTCCACTGCTGAGATGCAAATGCTGCTAGCTTCATAAGTTGTTAGTGTTAGTTGTTTTCTTTAACCTCTTAACACCCGGTTTCTAAGTAGTTTTAAAGGGTAACTACACACAAAATAATTGCATATGTTAATATTGTTAATACTACTAGACTTTTCCAAGTTTTTTTTCTGCAAAGTTAAGGTTACATACTAGTAACATACTGTCTATATACTCTTGTATAAACATATATTCCACCTTTTTTTCCCTGTTAAAAGGTTTTTTTGGTGGGCAGGTTTTTCCTCACTCGAATCGAGGGTCTAAGGACAGAGGGTGTCACTCCCTGTACAGATTGTAAAGCCCTCTGAGACAAATGTATTTTATGATTTTGGGCTATATAAATAAAATTTGATTTGATTTGATATATGACATTTAACCCAATTCTCTCTAGAAGAGGCACTTTTGTTCACTTCCTTTTTTTTTTTCTTTGCTTTTTTTAAGGCATTTCTTTATTATTTGGGCGTGCACATGTGGCTTTAATGGCTCGATGTAGTGGGTCATACCGAACATAACCTGTACCTGTTGTATTTATTTATTTTTTTGTATCCATAATAAAAAATAAATAATAATTGAAAACCCACATGTTGTGAATTCTTTTATTTCAACCATCCCACTCATGTCCTTGGAAATACTGGTAACAATGTCCAAGGTTCGACTTCGGTTTATATTAAAATGAGGAGCACTGAGAGAAAGCAGCAAGTGATTAACAACACCTTTTTTTTTTTACAGTCTCACCTTGCTGACATTTTCCCTCCCAACAAATTCCTTACATTTTCTCAACATGTATATTTTACATATGCAGGACTCTCTGAGTGACAGACGAAGCAGATAAGTGAGTAGAAACACCCTGATAGCAGCAGATAACAAACACATTCCAGTAGGCCAGTTTGTCCACTTAACGGTGATCTCTAGGCTACTTTCATGGTAATTTTACTACCTTTACTTCACCTGTACTATCTACCTTACCTTGTTTATGAGGGCTAGCCATACGTGCTGTATCTTGTTTATTTTAGAAATTTAGATAATACTTCAAACATCAGTTTTGTCCTGTTTCAGAACATTTTATTATCTTGTTCCAGATTCTTAAATGTGAATATTTCAATATATTTTTGCTTCATTTGAGTCCTCTTTGATAATAAACTGAGCATCTTTCAAAGTTACTTAATATCTATTCTGAGTAACCAATACTTTTATCAATAATATAAAAAAAGGGGAGGACATTGTATAACTGTCTTCCTCAGTATAGTAAAAAAAAAAATTTTAAAAATAGGACAAATGTTGGATAATTAAACAAAAAATGACTGATAATGAATAACATGTTCTATGGTAACTGATAAAATAAAAATCATCATTTCAGTCAGTTTATCACAAGAATTCGATGAACAGATAATGCTTGAAATGCTTTGTCAAAGTAAGGGCCGTACCCCCTGCCTGGGGCTATAAACATAGTTTTTTAAGCCAGGTGTGTGTGTGTGTGTGTTTAAGTCAGAATGAGCTAGCATTCACAAACACGGTAAGACAAACGGCTTCACACAATGAGGTAAATGAGGAGTATTATTAAATTTATCTTCGAGAGATCGCGTAGCACTTTGATCTGCAGAGGATTACATGGGATTGAATAAGAAATGGTTTGGCAGGAACGCCTTATAAAACTTCAAGTGATGTCGTAGACTGTCAGTACAAATCATCAACAATAGCATGCACTGTTAAACAACGTTCAAATATAATGGATATTACTTTACAGTGTGGGTGTTATCTTTTCCCACGAATGCACAGTAGGTATCTGTTGAAAGTTGAAAGTATTTCATCAAATTTATGCTCCGGTGCTCTATCTAACACACGCGCCCACAACATGCATGTTTCACTTTGTTTCTGATTTCTATCTGGCAGCAACACAGAGGCGAAGACAAAAGGTTGTTGCAGATAAATAACATCACTCAACATCACTCTCTCATCTCATGTTCTCAAGCTACTGTGCATCCATACCTGCCCAAATATTCACAACCCTGGATAACTATGAACGGGTGATGAGCTCCTACCGAGCGTTAACTACCACGGCTCAGGACTGTGGTGCAACGTCACCGATGGCTCCAAAAACTCCCGGGCTCCAATTGACTCCCATTCAACTTCTCTCTTGAAATACTAGTCAAATATGTCTTTTTTTTTGGCTTTGATTGACCTTGAACTGGCTCAGCTGCTGATTTGCTAGTGTCTGTCATGCACCCAGCTGGTCATCATATCAATATAGATGCCCTGTCCATATCTCCCTAATACGTACGTTAAAAGGGTGGAGGACTTAATAAAGGACTTGATGTAATTGAGCATATCGCATTGTATAGATTAAAGCAAACATGTCTGTGGGTTGTACAGAACTGGAAGACTAATCAGTTGTCCTTTGCAGTCACCCATTGAACCAGTCGATAACACGCAACTCATACAAATTGAATTGGCCGTAAAATTTGGCATCGCTTGATCTCTGCAGAACCTTTTTTTCCTGCAGTGACTTGTCAGGGTTTTTATACACAAAGTCAAAAACACCTTATTAAGTCATTAATTACACAACTGTTCCGGGTTTGTTTCACAAATGTATTTCTAAGTTTTTAAAGAAAACAACTGATATGTGGAGGAATGTTTGAGGGGAGAAAGATATAGACTGAATGCATTGTTTGATGGATTAAACATGATCCGTTAGCAATCCAAAAAAAGTTTCCTGCACAGCCAGCAAATCTTTTTGATAGCATATAGGCTCTGACAGCAATGACTAATTGCCCTAGGCATTAGGGGATCGTGGAGATAGCTGAATTGCTTCTTTCAAACACCCCACAATGCCTTTGAGCTGTGTTTGTCATCTGAAACAGAACAATTACAGTATAGTATGCCTGTGCCTTGGGCAAATATATGAGGCAATAAGCCCAACAGCTCAATACGCAGCCAAGTATTGTCCTTGATAACTGAAGTGCAGAAGGACATGTTGCATACCATAACATTTCTGCTATTATATAGATTAACAGTGTCTGAGCAAATTAGTAGTTTGGCAAACCTCTATTGACATTAATGGAATAAGTTAGAATAAGAAGTTAATGGAATAAATAATCCTATGGCTTTTTGTAGTTTCTTGTTCAATGTCACAGGCAATTATATTTTACAATTAAGATGTAAATCTCCCTTCATTCAACAGTGGTAGGATTAAAATGCACAATTTGGGTATAAAATTAGTAGGTCGTAGTGTACACTTACATAATGTGTGTGCATGTTCCACACATGGAGAAGTCCAGTATGCAAAAAATGGGAAAAAATGTAAACAAACATATTTTTCCCAATTGTTACGTTTGCACAGAGCCTTTGTGAAAATATTTAGTCCTCCATCACCTTGGTTTAAGTAAACCAGGAAGCTACAGGCCCAGAACGTAACCCTGATAAAACTTCATCTTTCAATGGACGAAACAATCGAGATATAATGCAGATTTAATGCTCTATCTGAAAACTTCTAGAGGATATTGTGACAGTTGCAGGATGAGTGTACTCGTATATTCAGTGGATGTTCGTGCAGTGATTATTTATCTGCTTTAGTAATAGAAGCAGCTGAATGTACCAAAAGCTCAAAAATGCTCACCTGTGTAAACCTAAAATCTAGACTTCCATTGGCAAGTTTGTCCCTTAATTTCAGTTGCAGCTTTTGATGGACTTTTTTTAAATACGACAGTCTCTCCTTTAATCCTTTAAAAGCAACGTTCTTTAGCTGTCTGCAGACTTTTGTCACGCACAGACATTTGTGATTCTTTGCCCACAGGAGTTTACGCTGTCATGCAATCTTTAGGGGGGCTCTTAAAGGGAAGATAGGTCGAGCTGAGATAATGATCGCTGAGCGGATAGCTCAGACTGACAACAATGATGAAAGTACTCAGACTTGTTACTGCATTACATACCAGTCTAGCTATATTTAATTAGATATTATTTAAATGTTAATATTTATGACAGTTTCACGTAATGTTAACACATAAAGCTAAATATTTGCCATGACGAAGACATTGAAAGGTTAATGTCAAGTTGTCCTTTCAGTGTAATACAGTGAAATTGGAGGCCTGTCATTATTTATGTTTCCCGTAACGTTGAATAAGAAGCTGCTAATCTGAAACTAACTTCAGGGTTTCAGCAAAACACTTAATAAAACTGTAACATTAAGACTGGAGTTAGCTAGCATTGTTACGTATTGTTGTTCAGTTACGGGAGTAAAAACCCCAGCGAAGCAAATAAAGTAACGTTATTTAACGTTACAAACAGCTAGGTACATGCGTTACCTTTGAGAAATTGGTCACTGCACATATACAAACATGTTTTCTGCCGATTTTATTCATATGTCCTCCGTAAAAACAACAACTTTTGGTGCTCTATGAAAGATCCTTGTGGTTTCTCGCTAAACGATTTAAATGTAGGCATTGTTGCTTTTCTGTGTCAATAATCATTTCCAGCCCTCCATTTTCAGTTCACACCATATCAGCACAGTGGCGTGACATCAATATACATGTCTTGCTCACCTTTATGAGGAAGGAAACAGTGTTTTTTTGTTTTCTGTCATTAACATTGGGCTGTTCAGGCCGTTGTGTGTTTAACGTTGGCATTGAAAGTTATGTTGTGCGCAGGGTTTAAAATGTGAAGTTGAAAACGATCACAGTCTGTAAATCCGTCACCACCCTGCAGTTGAGTCTGGAGTACATTCCTCGAGAAAAAAAAAAAATAGACATTTTCGTTTTATGGTTTCATGGGACGATCAACACATAAGCCACATTAGCAACAATCAACCGTTTCAGTTAATTTTCAGAGCATTCCTTCATTTTGTGTTGAGCGTATTTTTTTTAATTTTTTTATAGAATTCATCTGAATGTGTGTGTGTGTGTGTGTGTGTGTGTGTGTGTGTGATGGAGGGGGACATATGCAGCCTCTGGATATCAATTGTCCTCAATTCAGAAGTGAAAAAACAAGTGATTCATTCTTTCTTTAAGCAAGCCAGCCTCATTTTCTGTCGTAGTACATCATATCTTAGTCATGATTACTTATTTTAAGCACAATAATATGTTCTTGTTTTCTCTCTATCTATATATTATATATTTACTGTGTCCATATTGTGCTTCAAGTGAGAATTGAGATTTGATCGCTCAAACAACCAAATGATCATATTCTCTAATTTAAACGGAAGCCACCAATGTTTGTGACAGTATTTATTTAGTAACTTGCATACTGGTTTATAATTTAGAAGGTAATTTTATTGCAGTACATATTATTATTATTATTATTAGTTCATCAGGGGTAATACATCTATTTTATTATCTATAACAAGAGGCCAACAATTCTTTGGAACGATTTGCACACAGGTATATAATCTTTAAAATAGTTTTTGTTATTTCCATTGTTCCTTCCTTCCTGAGGATGTTTCGCTTCTTCAGTTCTGGTCACACGTGGTTTGTTTTCCTCCTGTTTGGCTGTCATGTGATACCGGTTAGAGTGACATACATCAAGCTGTGAATGAGTGTTAAAGAGCCTGGAAAGGGATGAAAGGACAGCACGGTAAGTAGGTGATAACTGGTTTAATAGACCATCTGCTCTGTTGAGCGATGGCCTCCTTCATTCCTCTATGAAACCACCTGCTTTTTTAAGACATAGATGTGTAGGTAGTTCTCTTTATACTACTTTCTGGTGTCTGTTTACAGGAAGCTCTCCAAACATGCAGTAGATTGCCACGTAGTGGATTTACAATAAATCGGAGTTTACATCCTCTGATGACGAAATTTATGCTGATCCTGGCGTACCCTTTACGCACCTTTGCAGACTCAGAAAGGTGTAATGATGTCGGGAGGATGAACCACATGTGACCTTTTTTTTTTGGATGAGAGACGAAACATCTTGAAAAATATTCCATTTGCTCTTGACTCAACACTCCTGGATAAAGCAGTAAGGTTTGGATGTAGATCTAAAGTTTTACAGACTATCTATATTATATCATATATTCAGTTTCTTGCGCCTCAAACCTTTTATAACACTGTTTTGTGCTCTATGAACTGGTGAGCGGCTCCTAGAAAGACACGTGTCGCAGATATCGACTTTCTTTTAAGTCGAATCCAAAGCGTTGCAGGAGCCGGTTTTTTTTCACACATTGTGATCATCAGCAGTCGAGCTTTACAACCGTTCAAAATCAATTTTCGAGGTTAAACTCGGTTACAGGACAGACAAATATTTCAACCCAAAAAAAAAAATGCTGTTTTTTTTAACGCAGCCCAGATGTTACATCTTTCCATTAGTCGCTGGAAGAAAATCAAACTAAATGAGTAATTCATCCCAGATTTTAGTTGTGATGAAAATTTAAACATGTGCTCCACTTCTAAATAATCGTGCTTTTGTCATGTGTTTTAAACAACCGGAGAAGAGAAAGAAGTTTGAGATTGAAAGAGTGCTGTGAGACTTTTAAATCTTATCTAGGTTTAAGAATAAGATTACAGTACGAGCCACCTGGACACACTTCATCCCAGATTTTTAGCTCACGCTGCAAAAGCTGAATTAAAGTAGGAATTTAAGAAATACAGCTTTTCCTAAAGCTGAATCTTTGACTGGTTATAATAAAAAAAAACTTAACATGTTGTTCCAAAGAGTACAATCAATACTATTCATCTTAAAATAATGGGCTGATTCATAAGGTTGTCACACTTGTAATTATAAAATCATGAGAATCTTATTAGTTTTATTTCCGTTTTCCTTCAGGGGCTCAAAAATGAGCAAATCCGTTTGATTTCAAAACTCCAGAAACAATGTGTGTAGCGGCACTTTGGACAGTAGTCTTTAATCTGCAGTCATATTTCAAAACACTAATTCAACACATACAGTTTCCTCTCTGTCCCATATTAAAACCATTAATGATTTCCCTTCGTGCTCCATTCAGATTCAAAGTGTTGCTTACAGATGATGTTCGAGCATGCGATGATCATTTTACTAGTCTGACATAAAGATGTTATGAAATGCTGAATATTATGAGCCAAAAAGTCGTAATACCGTCATGTAAATGGACTTATATTGCACCTTTTCTAGGTGTTGGTACCTGAAGGTATTTATAAATAAATAAATAAATAGTTTTCTCTCCATGTCAGTGTTAATATATTTCTCTCACCTCACCTGCACCTTCATTGAGATTTACATGAAGAAATAATTTTTTTTTTTTTTACTTTCTGTCATAAACAATGACCGATAAACATACTGATGTTAGCTGGCTGTACTTCATACAACACAAGTGATGTTGTTTCATCATCATACCAGCATCTATGAATGCAGCACTTGATTCCCGTCATGTGAAATAGCTTCAATAGGTATTTTATCTATGTGTAATGTAGTTAAATCTCTGTAAATGAACAGTCTTCATACTAATTGGATTAAACGTTCAGTTTAATTTAATGATCTTCTGCAGTTGTCACTCTAGTTCACATCCTGTAAGAACATTTCAAAATAAGGTCCCAACATACATGAGGCCAGATGAATTTGTAAAGCTCACTTTGTCTTTGAACTGTACTCGAGGCTCTTGCCATTTGGCCATATGAACTGCATTACTATACTGTTTATGGCTGCACAACCGAACCGGATGCCATTAAAATGAATTCATTCAGTACACGGTAATGATGACAGGCTTTTTAATCAATCCTGTGAAATAGGATCAAAACTTTTATTCATGTCTTCTACTTCTGAGGCACATTTTTCCTTTCCCACTCGTATTTCATTACAGTTCAGAAAAAAAAAGATAATTATTTAACATATAAAAAAAAAAAGCTATTTTTTATGCTATGATGCATTATTGGATCACATTAAAACACTGAAATCAGATAGTTGCTAACATTGTCTTCTATTTGGCGCTTTAAATGTAATTTGGCTCATTGTTAATATAAAATATAACATTGATTGGAGCAGATTTAAATAAAGGATCCTATTACTCTTAACACCATCTGACAGCAGCCTCCATAGAGGGGTTGAGAGTCCATCTGTGTGTGTGTGTGTGTGGTTGTTGACAGTCCTGATGGCCCAGGAGAAGCTGTTTGTCAGTCTCCTGGTGTGAAACTTACTGATCTGAATCGTCTACCAGAGGGCAACAGGTGAAACACGGGGTGGGCAGAGTGTGGGGGGTTTCCTGTCAGCAGGATGTCTTCCAGGGTGGGCAGACAGCAGACAGCAGATGGCAGATCTTTTAGGTAATAGTTTAGGAATCAGTGTGTTTTTGATATCACTTTATTTAAGTGAAACCATGTATTACGCTATATATTACCTGCAAACTGACTCTGGAGAACATCCAGTAGCAACCAGATGTGACCTGATGTGGTTTGTAGTTTGTCTGGTGCATTTTTCTTCTAATAAGCAACAAATTACCCTGTAAGAAAGTGAAAATAAATGCACCCAGTTGCATAAGTCATTTATTAAGATTACATAACTCTTACATGACTGAGTTATGGAGGATTATAAATTTCATTCTCAGACATCCGATATGCCTCCCGAATTTAAAAAGAATATGTATCTACTGGATTAAACCATCTGTACCCATGTAACTTCAACCCATCTGTCATGCAGAGATTATTGAGATTAAGATCTCCCACCAGCGTCAGACTCTGTGTATATCAGTGTCCACAACATAAGAGTCAGGATTGGAAAATGGTGCAACTTCCCTTTTCAAATGACCTCTTTGTGTTCTGTGAGAAAAGCTATATTTAGCTGCATGGTCAGTGGCCCAGTCTGACAAAAAAAAAAGGAAAGAAAAACACACCAGCCCTGACCAGAATAATTGTGGGAATTTACCCCAGAGAGGGCTGTAATCAGTTATTGTCATTAGACTGCACAACCAGAGGCCTCCATACTTCAATCACTTCATGTAACTAAACAACTCAAGTAAATATGTTGAATCATCGAGCGCTCCTTTTTTGGGATAAAGAATCGCGCTTCACTTTACGGAAGAAAAATAAAATAAAAAAAAGCCAAAAAGTTGTTGTGTAGCAGGTTGTGAAACAAATGAACACATAAGTTGCAACATTAGCCTAATGCTAGCTGGTGACTCGATCAAACAGATGTCTGAATAAGCAACGTCTGGCCACGTTATGACCCATCAGTCTCATTTACACTATGATGAGTTTTTTTTCTCAATTAATAACCTGTGAAGCCTCACAGTCACTCATATGTTTAAACAGAGACATTTAACAACGCTAACTGTGCTGTTGCTTCGTCGCTGCCATTCGGGAGAGACATCGGGACATTTAGCAGCCATTTTTTCTGTACTTTAACCCAAACCATGATCTTTTCTAACCCTAAAACGAACCAGCCATAAAACGTAATTACTCAACTGATAACGGCCATTTAAGCATTAAATGGCACGCATTTCGACGTATCTGTGTTTTGCAGAAAAACCTATAACGTCAACATTTTCTTGCTATGTAGCAAAGAGCTTTCAACGGACCACACGCCTTTACTTTGTGTGCGGTATTGCAAAATCAAATTAAATGTATTCTGGTTCATAGTCAGGAAGGAGAGAGGATGTTGAGTCAAAGATAAAAGGAACTCCCTTAATGTCTTTAATATTAATACTCGGTCAAACAGCCAGTAAATAAATTGCAGTTTTGAATTTCTCAGTTTGCCGTTCTAGTTTTTCCTTCTCTGTCCTCATATCATCCCTCTCCTCTCTTCACTCCCTTCTGCATCCAGCTGCTGCTCCCACACATGTTCATCGCACACCAACCTCCATTCAGCCTTGGACTTTTACTCTAAATCTGTCATCCATCTCTCCCTCTGTGAATCATATGACTGATTCACTTCCTTAATAGAGTAGAGCTGCAAACTGACTTTGCATTATGGCACGAATGGGAATCAGTCAAACTACTGGCTGTTGTTAAAAGGATTTAACAAAAGCATCTCGTTTCACTCGACCGGTTCCGCTCATGACCGGGTTGACGTGTATTGAATTAGTGATGACCTAGAAAAACTTTTATATTTGAATATTCAAGACAATGATTTTGATAAAAGAAAAGAGAGAAATCTGTATTTTCTTTTTTTTTTTATTCAATAACAGAACAAAAGAAAACATGGTATCATCTGCAAATGTAGAGATTTAGTTATTTAACGTGTATAGAAATAGTTAAGATAATCTATTTGTGTTATTTTCTTAGAAAACCAAATTTAAGAAACAATTTGAACAAATGGTTGGGTGGTCTGGGGGTCTTCCCCACAAGAAAATTTGATGTTATTTTACTAAAAACTTTTATTTTATTATTTAGATAAACATATCTTTTTTATTTTGCATTTTTATTTTGTGGTTGGGTCCAGGGGTCCCGGCTACAAGTTTAAGCATTTCCCTTTGTTTTACTATATTTTATACACCAATTTTTCATTATCATACCACGTGTAACTCTTAGATTGAGGCTTATTGTTTAGATGAACTTGAATAACAAGTGTCAGGTAATTTAAAACCAGTTTACACTCCTCTGCTCCATTTGTTTGACAGTGAAAGTGAGTTCAATGCAATAAAAAACAAAACATTATTGTGATTATTGTTACTCTCGTAAATGCATTAAAATAAAATAAAAAAAACCTGGGTATCACAATTAGTTTTATATCTTGATTTCAAGGGTTTAAAACCACCAGGTGTCATATTTTGTGTTCCTGTATCCTGAGATATATTTAGTCTCTTCACAGGAATCATAGATTAGCAGTTTTACAGGCTGTTTGTACTGACTGGATCAGACTAATCCAGCCTCAAAATAGTTAGTGGCACTGCAGAGATAATTGGTGGCTGTCCGAGAACAAACTACTCGTATTATAATGCATCATCATTTTACTCGTGCATCCATTGCATTAGTCTTTCTAAAAGCTAGAACATGTTCGTGGAGGTGTACATCTGTACTGGACATATGTAATTGCATTTTTATTGTAACTCTGTTATCATTCAACAACTACAACTTTTTGATAGCATATTTTTTCTTTGATTTAATCACACAACTGTAGCTTACAATGTTTTAACTATGAGGAAATACACTCAGATCCAAGAGACCCAAGAGCTAGTGGCACATGAGGTAACTAAAACCACTGATTTCTTGTTCGCTGCCTGCCAAACATTAGGATGTAACTTTCAGCACAGATGTTGAGGTCTTTTATTTACATTATAAATATTTACATATATAAATAAAAAAAAAGACCTCAACATCTGTGCTGAAAATTACATCCTAATGTTTGGCACATAGTGTACAAAAGGAATTAATGTTTTTCTTGGTAAGTGAGAGGATGAACTTTTTCGAGCTTGTCCTCAAATAACACGCCAGGTGTACCGTAGAAACTCCTTTTTGTCCAGACATCTTTGGTAGTTAACAGCTAAGTGATGAAACATCGTCTGTGGAGACACAAAGAGGGGATTTTGTACTAATTAGATCTAATTTGTAAACTGTAAAATGCGGACACATTTTTGCATAGATCAAGGACTGCGGATTTTGTCTGTTATCTTTGACAATGTAATTGCACTGAAGGGAAGGAACAATAATTACAATGACCTATAACTCTTTCAACATGGGTATGTGAATATCGCATGGCTTGAAAAGATCCAAACTTCTCATTCAAAAAAAAGAAAAAAGAAAAGGAAAACGATATGCAAAGATGTTTGGCAAAAGATTTAAGATGTAGGGTTTTTTTTTGTTGTTGTTTTGCAAGATGGTCCTGGAGCTGGAGCTCTTGAATTTCCTGTTTTATTTGCACAACAAAATCCTTTTTTTTTTTTTTTTAATTAATGAATTATTAATGAATACAAGGCCAGATCTTACTTATTTATGGAAATAAATTCTCTCTTTGTGTAAAATACAAACACGTCTTTTGATTCACAAAGGTTTTATGTATATATATATACTGAGGCAATTCAGTAAATAAATAAAAAAAATAAATGAACAATTATGCACGGTACATAGCACGGGATTTCAAAAGAGAACACAGACGGCTATTCTTTGATATGGTTTAACATGAAGTGTGACTGTACATGAATGAAAGGAGGATTTTAAAGAGAAAGAATACAGACTTTCATTTTTACAGTGAGTAAAGTCAGAACACATGTTTGTTTGTCTATGGCCTCATTCCCAGGCTGCAGTATAGTTGTTTTCATAACTACATAAAGGAAAAATGTCTCCACTTGCAGCACAGTTCAAACAATCTATAATCCTTGAGGGACAGGTATAGATTTTTTTTTTCTTTTCCACTTTCACAGTAAGAATGTTATGTGTCATACATTTAACGTTGTGTTTACCTTGAAGTGAGTCGAATAGTTTTCGCAGCAACCAACACACCTCCAGTGCCCTGATCCACCCATTTTAATCCTTGTATCTTTCCTCTGCAGGTTCAAACAACTGAAAAAAAACAACAAAAAAACAGGTATCAATGAGTCAACAGTGTTTCCACTCCTGCAATGTTTCAGGTCACACAGTATAAAAAGTTCCAATTGGAAACCCCTTATGTAAGTCTTCCTTTTTTTATTCCTTGAAACTCAGATGATGACTATTTATTTAGTTGTAGTCTCATGATTGTAATATCAAAAAAATCCAAAACCTGACTCCTCCAGATTTGAGAAAGAGCCAAAGCTTGTCTTTAGAGGATTGAACTTGTCCTGGACTAGAGAACTACTTTTTATACCGACTGTGTTTCATGTACTTACACTTCAGACAAGCTAATCCTGCCAAGTATAGTCACATCAGTTTGAAATAGCTATTTTTAATAGCTTGATTTTTTTTTTTCTTTTTTTTTTTTTTAACCGGTAACAAAAGTACCATATGGTTGGGATGTTATACTGGCCAGCAGTAAATGATGAATTTCCCATTTCACAAGGGAGGAATTTTGTGTCTGCCCAGTTCTTTCGTCATCTCTATATACACCTCATGATTGGATTTGGACAAAAGCTGCAGGAATTACACATCTCACTAGTGCACTGCAGCAGCTTTCAACCTATATTGAATTACAACGCAGCCATAATATAATGACATGCTTCTCATTAACCTGCTAAGAGGGCACAGGTGCCACATTTATTTTCACGGATGGGTGGCCGTAATACATGGATATATATAAAAAGCCTACAAGTTGCACACAAAAGAAAAAACATTGTCTAATTACTACTCACTACCAGTGAAAATAATCTTTGCATAAACAGTTGTTTTACAGTTGTTCTTGCACATAATGCATACCACCTGTTACGGACCCTCAAAAAAAGATCAGGAGCATCGAACAGAACAGACAAGACGAGACAGACACTAAACTGAACAGAGGAAACGACAAGACTGAACAGGAAAAAAAGGACTGAAATACAAACAGCTAATCATCAAGACATATATGGGAAAAACACAGGGATGAGGGCAGAACTGAGGGGTGGGAGAAGCACAGACCCCAAAACATAAAAACACGGCCAAAAAAACCCGCAAAGAGTCCAAAAACCACATGACATGCATCCATGACACCACCAACATACTAGGGACATACTAACTAACTAACTGATCAAGCTCCTCTTCTGTCACACACGGTCAACACCTTTAAGAGTAGACTTAAGACTTTCCTTTTTGATAAAGCTTATAGTTAGGACTGGCTCAGGTCATCCCTTAGTTATGCTGCCATAGAACTAGACTGCTGGGGGACTCACACACTCTCCTTCTCTATCTATCTATCTATCTATCTATCTATCTATCTATCTATCTATCTATCTATCTATCTATCTATCTATCTATCTATCTATCTATCTATCTATCTATCTATCTATCTATCTATCTATCTATCTATCTATCTATCTAATCCATCTAACCTATCTATCTATCTATCTATCTATCTATCTATCTATCTATCTATCTATCTATCTATCTATCTATCTATCTATCTATCTATCTATCTATCTATCTATCTATCTATCTATCTATCTATCTATCTATCTATCTATCTATCTATCTATCCATCCATCCATCCATCCATCCATCCATCCATCCATCCATCCATCCATCCATCCATCCATCCATCCATCCATCCATCTATCTATCTATCTATCTATTTTTCCCTGTTAAAAGGTTTTTTGGTGGATCGAGGGTCTAAGGACAGAGGGTGTCACTCCCTGTACAGATTGTAAAGCCCTCTGAGACAAATGTATTTTGTGATTTTGGGCTATATAAATAAAATGATTTGATTTGATTTGATTTGATTTACTGATCAGTTAGTTCAGTTAATTAGTAGGCCAGATGGTGGATGTATGAAACTTAACCACACACACTCATAATAATTAATAATGATTTCATTTCACCTCCTCGGAGCTGAACACTGTTAGTGTGCCATTACTTTCAAATGAGGGGTGTCAAAGTGATGCTTTTACATAATTTGACCATTGTGTAAAAGCATTGCACAGCTTTACAGTACTTTGCCTCCAGGAACAAATCCTATGCTTTTCACATGACTGTGACAAAGTCCAAAGATGAAAATATCTACTTTGACTCCACATATTGTTGCCTCTGTAGGCGGTGCAGATATATGTTATAATAATATTAATAAAACACCGCAATTTAGCTAGTTATTATATGACATACTGGAAGTATAGTACATTAAAAAAAATCATGGAGACATAAATACTGACTGACTATATATATGTTACTATAGAAACACTATAAAGTCTAATTTATTATACTATTTAAATAATGGCTCATATGCTTAAATAATATTTTATGCAGGAGTAATTCATTCAATGAATTGTATGATTTAGTATGTATATATAAGCACTTTACTGATATGAAATAATGAGCAGTTATAATTTTAAATTATGTCTCTCGATCACGTCTAGTGATTCGCTAGCAGCACGGCTCAACAATGTATGACCTTCAAGCCACCTTCAGTGACAGAAAATGAGTTGACAGGATGTTGAAAGAGCGTTTAGACGTGACGTCCGCCCGCCTCCTCCATCCTGGGTCGTATATTGGAAACGATGCCGACAGACCCGAGGGCTTGTTTGACAGCAGCGGAAGGTTTATTGGGTGCAGGTGTGATTTCCCAACATCAGGGTAACAGACATTCAACCGGCTCCATTTGAAAATGCATTGCTTGTTTTCTTGTGATTCCTCTTTGGGGTCACTTCATTTCTGTAGAATCCTGTGAGCTACAGCTGCCCCTCTGGGACACTAAACTCAACACAGTTCGAGCTTGTGATCGAACCCACAAAGACAAACATCTTCTATCGTGTACTCGACGCCACTAATCTGAATCCATCTCTTGTAAATTCTCCCAACTGAGTTGATGAGCTGCTAATTCAGTCAATATTTTGACATTTCTTCCACATTTTTATTTTTATTTATTTATTTATTTCGCTAATAGGTTTATGCTTTTGCGCCAGAGGTCATGTGATATTTAGACACGATGTCATATCTATATTCTGCAGTCTCTTTAGTTATTTTTATAATCCACATGAGATTTCACACCATTTATGCAACATAACATAACATAACATAACATAAGTCCGATAACTAAAACTTTTGTCTTTATGTGTAATATTTAGGTCTCGATCGCCATTTTTGACGTGTTTAACTGATTTTCCAACATCTATTTTATTTTTTATATAAAAATTGAAATGTTTACAAGTCATATACTACAGTATTTTATGTCTAGTATATGTCTCCAGGTTATGCTGCTGAGTTATTTTCTGTTAAACCTAAAATTTGAAGTGTAATATGCATTTAACCGCCCCATTAGTTTCCAATAAATTCAAAGCTGACATCTGCTGTGACGTCTCATTTACCAGGAAAAGCAATAATTCATTTGAATTATCACCTGTATAATAACCTGTATCAACGTGCCAACCAAAACAACTGAAACTCATGTTTGAAGTATAATTTCACAATCTCAACAATGTATAAGTCTTCTTACTCTGATGTTACAATTTTCTCGTTAAACTTTTCTTGGAAATATGTGACGTGATATCAACGAGGCGAAAATCAAACAGACAACCACTTGTCTGTCTTCCAGGACCACTCCTGATCTATGGGAAGGGTTGGGAAATGAACTGTCAATAATCAGTTACACAACAACAGATAATCATCTGTCAATGTTTGAACATGAAACAGTTGAATTCTCCCACATTTGTTACATTTGACAGTCGTGACGTGATGATATGTTGAAAAGAAAGAATTTATAAAGGTGGAAATTTGCAAAAATATTTTTTTTTTTTTTTTTTTTTTTTTGGATAAATGGGACCAAACTACTTTTAATGCCTTTTAATGACAAATATAAAAAAAAGCATCTGGATATTCAGTCAAAGTTTGACTTGAATGTCAGTGTTGGGTTGTTGGCTGGGGACATAATAGGTCACGGACGCTGCTGAAGTTAGCTCCCACGTCCTTAAGACTGTCCATAATGTCTTTAAGAGGCTGGTCATGTAGGGCCTGGCAGAAAGCCACTGTCAGAGCCAGATCTGCTGTTAGAGCTGAAACACAAGAGGCGGGAGGCGGTGAGTAAAGTCTGAAAGACGGTTTGGTGTTGGACTCGTAGCTGTGAGACCGGGGTGAAGGTGTAAACAACAAACAAGGGACAGAGGCTGAAGGAAGACTGGAAACATGACGGATAGATAGACGTTAACATGAACTAACTGTCCTCTGGTCGTGTTATAAAAACCTGCCTGAGCAACACAAGCGCTTCTAGCTATTTGAACTCAATTAAAACAGCACATGTTTGTTTGTTTGTTTGTTTGTTTGTTGTTGTTTTTTTGAACATGTAGTTTCTGCGGAGATGACGTCGAGATGAGTCTGAACTTCTTCGCTCCAGCTCGAATGTTTCACCTTTGTACACAAAAGTGAAGTATTCTAGCTATTTCACAGGTGTGCTGCGCCTGCAAGCGTTAGCGTGCTTTCAGCGTTTGCAAAAAAAACCCAGTTATCTAAAATGCATTCACGGAGTTGACGACACGTTGGAAAAGTGACAAAAAAAAGAAAGAAAAGTTTACCTCCCAAGGCCAAAGTATTTCAGTAATTCTCATTAAAATGATTCCTTGGAAACTGTGAGACTGTGATTAAAGTGGACATGATATTTCCTGCTTGGCCTCCATTAAGGTAAGCAGATAATGGCAAGAGTCTGTCTGCTGTCTGTCTGCGTGATCCCGAGGCTTTGATGGCTAAATGCAGTTGTTGTAAAGCTTGTTTATGCACCGACGCTGATGTGTTAGTGCCTGCTGTCATGACATGTGTAGACACAGTCAGCAGGGACGGCGGCGGCGGCGGTGGAGAGGTTTGTGAGAGGTTTGTGGGTTTTAGTAACCAAAAAGCTGTAGGCCTTTGTAATGTGGATTTAAGACGTTTTATTTCATTTAATCTCACTGTCCTCTAGGATATAATAAAGTGCCCGCCATAAAAAAAACAAAAAAACATACAACATCTTTGCCAGTAAATCAGAGGAAATCACACTTATCAGGGATCGATATCTATTGATAAGCCTCCAATAAATAGATTGTCCTTATTTTGACAGATGACAGAACAGGAATCATGTGGAGAGCAAAAGTATACAATAAAAGAAAAAAACTCCATTAGGAGAAACAATTATTAAATCAATGTATCTGGAAAACAGGTGTTAAAATTGGGGACAGACAACCTGAGATCTGCAGAGGCGTTGGTCAAGGTCTCGCTTCGTTTGTGGAGAAATGAATTAGAATTTGGACATTTTCCAACGTGCTTCATGTGACTCAGTGAGACAGACTTTTGGACACCGTGTGTTCATTCATTTACATTCCACAGTGTGACAGTTTTCAACTCAAAGTTGAGACAGAAAAAAAAAAAAAAAAAAAGTCACACAGTCTGAGGAAAATTGTTTAAATGCTTCATGTGTTCATCCAAAGTGCTGACATGCAGCGTGTTCATGATGAGTGTCCCCTGTCAACAAACACAGCGCCATCAAAGACTCCTGTGTGTTGTTATCAACAGATGTTGAAAAGCGTTGCTTTCACACACACACACACACACACACACACTCATTTCTTGCTTATTAAACGATATCTAAATGATACTAATAAAATAATAAATACAATCAGGAACTATAATATGACATATGCAGAGTTTTATTTAGTTTCTTTCAGTCATAATGTTCATTTTTTTGCAAACAAGAATCCGGTTGTTCCCGGGTACTTTTGCGCCTGCATGCTCAGAGATCTCCATCTTTGCGTTGCGGTGTGAAGTTTATCACCTGGAGTCGGGCGGAGTCGAGCACCCGGGTGGCAAACTCGGCTTTAAAGAGGACGAGGTGAAGAGTCACGTTAGCTCAGGAACTTAAAAGTCCTTTTGGCCACTGACGCTTCAATGATGTATTGTCTGCCGTCCCAAAAATAAGCTCAAGTAGCTCGTTTGCTGTGCGCCTCATCGATGAGTTATAAATGTAACAGGGTCAAAGGTCGCAGGCCAAGTAAATTAACAGAGGTGACAACACCACGCCGTACCTTTCACCATACAAGCAGAACTACTGTTTAATGGTTGCTAGGAAACTGGACACCAGACGTCCATCAGGTGAGTTTCAGCTCGATCCGGACCTACGGTGACCTGAGCAGGTCTGCAGCGTCCGTGTCACGTCCTGGTTAACTGACGCAGTAAATATAAGTTATACATTTAAAATAAAATGCATATATATTTATAGTATAGTCTCTATTACAGTGAATAGCAGAGAAGGAACAGAGAAGACACAAAGTGCAGTGAAAGAGAATAAAAGACAAAGGTGAGGCTGATGGGAATGTTTTATGTTGAGTATCGGTGATCAGTTTAATCTGAACCAAAGACAATCAATCAAAAACATGTTGACATGATGCTGGTGGATGAAGAAAATGACAAGGAAAGAATTTAATACTTTCAAAGTATGAGGTTGTTGGCTGGCCTTCATCACGTAGTACTACAATTACATACAAACACACACTATGTAGTTATTCTGCACTGTCACAGGATGCACTGAAGAAGAAGAAGAAGAAGATTTACTTTATTAATCCCTCAATGGGGAAATTATTTTTTCACTCTATTTTATTTACATGCATTAACCCTGATACACACACACACACACACATGCAGTACAACGGCACAGACATGCAGTACAACGGCACAGACATGCAGTACAACGGCACAGACATGCAGTACAACGGCACAGACATGCAGTATACTGGCACAGACATGCAGTACAACGGCACAGACATGCAGTACAACGGCATAGACATGCAGTACAACGGCACAGACATGCAGTACAACGGCACAGACATGCAGTACAACAGCACAGACATGCAGTACACTGGCACAGACATGCAATGTGCAGAGAGAGAGATGGTGGAGTGATGGGCAGCCAGCCAAACCGGCGCCCAGTGAGCAGTTTGGGGGGTCGGTGCCTTGCTCAAGGGCCCCTCGGCAGTGCCCAGGAGGTGAACTGGCACCTCTCCAGCTACCAGCCCACCTTCCATATTTTGGTCCATGTTTTTCAAGCCAAGTCCCTCTATGGACTGAGCTACTGTATGAATGTCAGCGTGCAAGAAGAAGAGGAAGAAGTCGGATCTGAGTCATCTATTTAATTCCTGATTAGGATGAAACCTGCAGCACCCACATGAGAAGAAACAAAACAAAACAAAAAAACAACTCGGGTGTATTGCCATGGAATCCTACTGAACTCATTCCTGCTCATCCTTTCATTTTGATTGCATTCTTTATGTAATGCTTCGCGTGTTGTGTTTTCTTTGGGCAGCACGCAGTCGGTCACATTCGATTGAAAAATGAAAAATAAATAAACAAATAAAATAAAATAAAAAGCTTCAAACAGCTTCGTTTTTCTTTGTTTTTTGATCATAATTATAACATTTGTGTGATCTTCAGGCGCTTCGCTGTCCAAACAAACGTCTCATTGGATAAAATGTGTAAACAAGGTTATTCATTGTGTCATTTCCTCAGAACTCATTACTGCGGCTTTTATGAAATGTTTTCCATCACATCACGTAAGTCACACACACACACACACACACACACACACACACACACACACACACACACACACACACACACACACACACACACACACACACACACACACACACACACACACACACACACACACACACACAGAGGTGTCTGAAGGTGTGTCAGTTTGTCATGAGAACTACACTGATGTGTTTTATTAGCTGCTGACGGGTGGGCAAATATGTTTTAATTATATATTAAAAATGAAAATAAATGTGAGTTGCAGCCGCGGTTATGAGCAAGTTGTTTTATGACAGAATAAAAACGGATGTGGCACAAGTCGGGACAGCTAGTTGGTTTTTATTACATAGGTGTGAATGTATGATTATAGTGTAAAAAGTCGCGTGTGTTTGCAGGAGTCAGAATCACTTGAATCATATAAATATAAAAAAAAATAAAACGGTCACGAAGGAATCGATTCTAAGAAAGATACAAAAACCAAGTCAGAAAAGTTTTAAAGTCTGATTTGAAAACAAAAAAAAAATTTAATTATTTTTTATAACTAAATTATACTGATGGAAGGCTTGAATCAAGTCAATATAGGAAAATATACAATATGTGGTCTTGTTTTTTGCAGTCAACATCACCCTCAGATTAATAATCCCGGCTAATTTGCCTCCAAGTGTTCATATTCATACTCTATAAACTGGTTAAGAGAGTTGGCACAGACTCTGTGGGAAACCAGTGGGGTTTTTTTTTCTCTCTCTCTTGTGTTTGCAGCAAAGCAGAGACAGAAAAGATGCCAGAAACTGTCAGCGTTTGTTGTAAAACCTCACAATTAAGGCAGGTACAAACTGTACTTAACATGCCAGACAACCAATTGTAGATAACATCTTGGACAAAAACCACCCGCACTCTCAACTCAGAAAATCAAAGAGTAATAAATATATTATGAATATTTATGGGTTTCCACACATACACACGAGTGTTTAAATGCGCACGCCATAGATTTAATCTCATCATCATCAAGAGAACAAATACACTAGTTTGGACAATTAGTAATATAACTATAAAACATTATCTTGCAGCGTACAGACATAAATAATGGATGGCTGACTGACAGTTTCCAAAAAACTTTAAGCAATGTTTTTTTTGTTCTATCCCCACTGAAACTGAGTCGAGAGCCCCGAAAGCAAAGCTGGGGGCGTTTTCCACATAGATGACGGTCCAGTTATTGATTGATGGACAGAAAACCCTCCAGCTCTGTGTGTCCCAACAGCACTAAATACTAAAAGCTTTACATTCCTGACATTTTAAGATCAAAAGGAAACCAGTGAACCAGTAGACGTTTCAGCCAGGATCGATCATACTGTATCTGTGAACGAGGCCACTTTTGTCTTTAAGTCTGATTCCTCTTTTTATTTTTTTTTTATTGATTTCTGAGGTCAAGGGACAGTTTTGGGAGGTTTTAGGTGGGTAACTGAAACTCTGACCCTCGTCTCAACTCTGGTTTGTCATATTTTTTGGAGCCTGATAATAAACTCGGCCTTGTTTCGAGATTCAAAGAGTAATCAATCAATCTATTAACTGTTTTTAACTATTTTTGTAAGAGGGGGGGAAAAAAAACCAACAACTACCAGAACTAGAGCCTGTCCAAAATGACATGTGGCCTTAAATCAAATACAATATTTCAAATACTACCACAGGAGGTATGTGTGACAGCAGAAGCCTTGAAGCAGAATATTCAGGCACACAGGACTCACATCGTGACTGACGGTTTGACAGTCACGCTGAGACATCTGCCTCCAGCTCCGCTTTGAGTCTTCAAAGGTTTGAACTTTGATTTCCTGTAATGCTTCATTCCTATGAAGTGAGATTAGTGCCTCCATGATCGGCACTGTGGAGCTACTAGATGTTAGTTTGTAGCGCTCACAGCATTGGAAATAAATCAATAAATAAATACATATATTGAACAGCAACGTGGCTTTCCAGAAAACTGTCACTCTTTGGATAATCCTCACTCCTGTTCATAGAGCACAATAAACACGTTGCTACAGGGGGGGGGGGGAAACAAACAAAAACGTAGATTTTTGTACATTGCATCAGTGCAGGAAGTCAAGGGATAGATAGTTGAATTAGATGCTGTGTATTTGTAAATGGCATTACATAGAAAATTCAATTGGTCAGAGAGACTAACGATAGCATACTTTTGGTACATTGGATTTCAATTTAGAACCCAATTTGGGATTTTCAAATTGAATTGGCACCGGGCTTAACATCCTGTGAGGGACGGCATGATGCATCCCAGCAGCAGACTCTGCAACGACAACATAGAACGAGAGCAATGAGTCGTCATCTCACTTTATTCAATAACCTAGACCCCCCACCACCACCACCGAGGCATTAAAAAAAACAATCTTTAAATCTTACAAAAACAAAAAAAAACAAACAGTCACACTGGATGCTTCCTCATTCAAGGCTGGACCTACTTTTTGGGTCATACAGTACATGTGTAACACTGACATGGGCTCTGTGGTCTTTATAAGCGACAGTACTTATATTGAAAATTAGTAGAAGACAAAATAATGCACCATGGATTGAAAGGATACTGTCAGTGGTACGAAAAACAAACAAACAAACAAAAACAACATCTACAGCATTTGCAGTGCATATATTTAAAAAAAAAAAGAATAATAAATAACACTGGATACAAGTACACTGTAAATATATGAACATATAGATTTTCAGGGTATAATAAGGTCAATGCATAGCAAGGCTCCTTAGTACCACCACAGTGCTCTTAACGTACAGTATTATTATCATTAGTATCTTTTCTCCACTATTAGGAGTCGCCGTACTGAAACCAATTATTGCACCGTGAAAAGGAGAAAAAAAAATAAAAATAAAATAACTACTTCCAACACTCCCATTTTGAATTTGCTTTTCGGTGAGCTGGATGAATGTGACGCTGCCTCGTGCCTCTGCTCATGTTTAGCTCATGACTACCGGGACTCCTGTTGAGGCTGAGCTGTTGTTAAGCATTATCGAGCACTCTAAATCAGAGCAGATGTTTAAATCACCGCCAATCAGGTGCTCTCCTTTACAGCTCTGCAGTGACTAAAGAGGAAATGCCTGAGGATACAGGAGCAGGGAGACTTCTGATTCTTTTTTTCCCCCCTCCAAGTCATAGTTTGCATACATGCCCAACAGAGTTTTATATGTTGGTAGCAATTATAGAGAGATTATAGCATCCCAACAGGATGATGGTTGAAAAGTGTTTTTCTGCAAGTGAGCTGTGAAAAATCCAAAACACAAGAAAGAAGGGAAACGAAACGAAGAACACAAGAGGTGGGTGTCGCCCAGGTCAAAGCGATGTGTACGGGACAGTTGAAGATGAAAAGCAGGAACAACAGTCGTCTTTAAACGAAGCCGCTGTGTCTAAAGGATGCGAGACGGACGAGGACGTGTGACAAAGGGCAGTGAGATCATATTCTTTACATGGGATCACAATGCCGAGGCTGATGATGTAGTGGCAGGAAGTGCCGAGTGAGATCAATAGAGATTAGCGCACGTCGCTGCTGTGGAGGGATATTTTGCTCTCTCTGGGTTATTTTGAGGCTCACGCTGCATCGTCCTGCCTTGAGGGGGAAAAAAAAAATTAAAAAAAGAAAAATCATTTCCTTTAATTGTCCGCGATACAATCATTCTATTTTTAAATTAACAATAAACACAGGAGTAAGTCGCATCTCGGTAGAAAAAACAAACAAACAATAACAATAAATCCAGTGATAAACAATAACTACTCGTAGTGAAACTAAACAGATACGTATATAACCGATGCAGATCTATGATATGTAAAAGCACATCTACATATGCCAGAAGATTTAAATAGACGACCCCAAACTGACCTTGTGCTTATTCTCACACGAGCTCCACGTGCAGATCAACAGTTTCCCTTCTTTACACGATTAGTGTTAAAAACAACACGGCCGTTCTGAGCGGCACGCAAACAGCATTCAATCAAAGAAATAAAAATGGCAACTGATTAAGAATACACATTTCTATGTGTGTGTGTGTGTGCGTGCGTGTGCGTGTGGGGGGGTACAGTCTTATCCTGTAGCATTAAAGAGCTATATAAAAGTAGTCCAGCTATAAATTACCACAATGTCAATCACCACTTAATATGCGCTCGATCTCCTCTAGTCTCTTCAAGGCAGCTGCTCTTTTTTTCTCTATGTCTTTTATCTCTTTAGTGGACTTACCCTTAGTCCGCTTCTCAGACTGGCTACTGTCCAAAGACTCTGATTGGTCCACACCCACACCTCTGACGCTCTCTGCAGAGGATTTCCGCACATTCTTCTCATCTCCAGCCCCGCTTCCTACAGCATCAGTACCCCTCCCTTCCTCCCCACCCTCAGCAACCTCCTCCGCACCTTCCTTTCCTCTTTTCGACTTTTCCTTCTTAGCCGACGCAGCGGCTCCCTCTGATGAAGTAAGCGGTTGCCCCGCCGCACTCATCGCGGCCATTTTATTGCGCACGATGCTCAAGTGACGACGGACGTACTCCTCGTTTGGAGCCAGGGCCAAGGTCTCCTCCAGGCAGCGCTCGGCCCGCGGCAGGTCTCGCTCCTCAAAGTAGACCACGCACAAGTTGTGCTTACCTTGCACATTGGTGGGGTCCATGCGTAAAATGCGCTCGAAGCAGACTTTAGCGCCGCGGGTGTCCTTCTTGTGGTTCATGAGGATGTCACCCTTTAGGATCAGACCCTTGACGTGCTCGGGGTGGTGGCGCAGCAGCTCATCCAACACAGGCAGTGCATCCAACTCCCGCTTGGACTGAGAGTAAAGCAACGCCAGGTTAAACAGGGCGCTGCGGAAGCCAGCCTGCAGACCGATGGCTTTACGCATCCACTGCTCAGCCGCTGCGTTTTCATTGGCGTCCATCGCCAGCATGCCGAGGTTAAAGTAGCCGTTGGCATCTTCAGGCTCTTCCTCCACATAAGTTAGGAAGCGCCGGTTGGCCTCAGGCCAGAACTTGGGCTCACCTGTCAAACAAACAGATGTGTATTTGTTTAAATTTTGGCAAAGCGGCACCATTTAAAAGCAAAATTAGTCATCATCACCTCCTAAACGCAACGTACCAAACGTCACTGGACTACTTTGATACTGATGCATTCGAGGAGTGGTTTGTTTTTTTCCCCTCTAGGATTTCCAAGTAAATTTATGGACGTTTATTAGCAATGCACATCAAACATGTCTCTGGAGGAGTATAAGTCAAACTGAATCTATGTGTATTGCGTCTGTGAGTTTGTACCTTACATAAGAGGCAGACCAAGTTAGAACTTGTAGAAGAAAAACGAGTTTTGACACAAGAGCGGCTCATGCTTCGCTTCTCTCAGTTTGTTTTAGAGATCTTTCTCTCAAAGATGCGCAGACGTGCTGGTGGTTCGTGGTTTATGGGAAAGTGGGGATTATTATTAAAGAGTAGTGGTTGACTAGCCGTGCCGCTGTCATTCATAAATGCACACTGGAGGTTTAGGGAGTGTCCCTAATCACTTCTGGTATTTTTCCTGCTGTTCGGAACCTAAGTCAGTTTTCAGTTTGGAGTATTGTGAGAAGCTTCAAAACACTCAGAAAGTCTGGTTACACTGTCATCATTGCCCGTCCGACTGAGTATGTATCTGGAGTTGCTGCAGTAAAGTGTCAAGTGAGCCTTTGTTGAACTTTGTTGTCTGATTTGTCATGTGAGACAAAACGCAAAAACAATATCACATGCATCTGTGATGTTCTGCATGTATTGTTTATTAACAATTAAAAAATTATATATAAAAATCTGCAGACTGGAAGTTTGATAAACATGGAGCAAGCTTCCTAATATCCTTTAGAAACCCTTTGATTTATGGAGTAGCAATGGGGTAAAAATCTTTTATGCGTGTGCTGACTAATAGGTTGAATGGTCACAGATTCATGCTCAGTGAGCATGCTGAAAAAAAAAAAAAAACAGTTGATAAGAAATATTACAACATTAATGATTCACCTCTTTGTTAATTTTGCTGGAGCCACCTTACATAAAACTTAACGGACACGTCTTCTTGGATTCACACACGTATTTGTCTCTTGCATTAACCCAGCAGGAATGTGCTGGTAGTAAAGCGTATAAAAAGCAGTTTACAAAAGGAAAGAAACACATAAACCATCTGAGCGTTTTTATTATCACATGACTTGACCTGACCTGACAGAAACTTGGCAATAAAGTCAGTGCCAGTTTCCTGCAACATGTGTGTCAGTTCTGAACCTGGTTACACCCTAAAGGTAATATCAGGTTATTTTACTTTGTTTACAACAGTTTAAAAGGGCCTTAAGGACATGCTAGGAAATCATTTTCATTAGCAAGAGTCCTTATGGCTGACCTCACTCACCAGACTCCTGCATGAGAAGTGCCGAGTTGAAAAGTGCCAGCTTGTGGCGCGGGTTGAGCTCCAGGGCGTGGTTGAAGTTCTTCAGGGCCTCTGACGGCTCCTTCATCTCAATGTAGACGATAGCCAGGTTGTACCACAGGTCAGCATTGGTGCGGTCAAGCTCCAGGGCGCGGAGGTAGGCATCTCGGGCCTCTGTGAGCTTGTTCATCTTCAATAGCAGCTCCCCTCTGAGTCAAATCAGATGTTGGACATTTTAAAAACATGCGACAAAGGAAAGGAGACAAAGAGTGGTAATTAAATCTCACTATAAAACCTGTGCAATCTTCAATTATTACAGAGTAGAAAGGACATCAAACAGCTGATGTTGCTGCAAGGACACGAAATGCAAACAGGAGAAACCTGTGTTTATTTAATCAATGTCAACCACACCCTGACACCAAAGAGGAACTATGAGGAAATAAAGTCATTTAATGTAAACTAATGTACAGGAGAGCAGCTACTGGAGCTCTGCGCGTTAGATATACGACTATGACTGGATGTCTGACTTAATACCGGCACTTCTTGTTTGTTTAAGTAAAAATGGGCATCGTATGTACTGGAGACAATAACAATGCGTCACTGTTCAAACACTAATGTGTTGAGTCTAATTTCCAAACGTCAAAACATGCAGAGCAAAAACAATTTCAGGAAACCTTTGAACAAAACAAAAGTTTAAGATTAAATTTTAATGTGTGCAAAGAATGAAAACTGGTTTTCTTTAGGAGTGAAATCTCATGGGTACAAAGTTGAAAAGTCTTGCCTGCTGATGTAAGCTTGTTTGAAGTCTGGTCTCATGCTAATTGCTTGTCGGTAGAGCTGGTCGGCCTCTTCCAGCCGTGATTCGTTGGCCCGGATCAGATTAGCCAGATTAATGTAAACATTAAGATGGTTCGGGGCCACGCGTGTTGCATACCTCTTACCAGGAATAACCTGATGAGCAGTAGACAAGAGCGATTAAGTGAAAGCGGGAACAATAAGAGAAAATCATTAAGCTCACAATTGGTAGGGTCTGAGAAATGACGTGAATTCAAAAGGAATGGAAAGTCAGACGCAGCCAGCAGCTGTGCTTAAAAGTAACAATCCAATCAGAAGAGACCTCGCCGGGGCCTGACGGAGCCGCTTCAAGACATTTTAGTTTGTTAAGATAACAGACAGAGTTAGACAGCTGTAACTGTAACCCTCATGACTATGTCCGACTATGTCATCTACATGGAGCCGACATCATGTGACATCAGCAAAAGTTACTAAATCTGTAATAAAATAAATAAATAACTAAATAAAAATGCTGGTAAGTAGGAAAAGTGCTTACTCTAAACACAAACCAGTATGCCAAAACAACCCTCATAGATGATTTAAGAGTCAGCTCTTGATATTAAAATGCTGTTCCAGTTAGCTGCTCGAGATTAATGATGACACACAAACAAAAACAGCAGCACGCTCCAGTTGAATATTTCCATATTCCCCAGAGAAAGAAACGCCGTCATTTGTGATTGTTACGAATTACACAAAGCACAACTGAAATCCCTGAGAAGAGTAATAATTAATAATATGATGTCGGTCATATCGTGTTTGTTTAAGGCCGACGCTTTGATCGTATGTTGTAAACCATGTAAAGTTTCCCTACAGACTTGACTACTTTGTCATAAATAACAAGTTTAGAGAAGGAAGCAGGGAAAAAAAAGACATATGAATGAGAGGAGCATAGAAGTGTGGCTTAGCCTGACAAATGAAAGGTGAGATACCTGTGGCATGAGGGATTTGGCCATCAAGTAGGCATCTTCAGCCTCTTTGGACTTGTTCAAGTTCTTGTAGGTTCTTCCAACATTCATGTGCGCCCCAATGTCATCTGCAGAAACATTGTACGGCGTATGAACGAGGCAACAAAAACCAGACATAACCAGCTTTAAACTATGTTTATTTCATATATACTATACACACTTTCCCCTCGTTGCTTTGTTTATGCTTCACACATGGGCCAAACTAATGTTAAAATAAACCATGATGGTTTACTTTAGCAAAACGAAACCTTCTGGGAACCAGTAAGAAAAGTAAAGTGAAAGGGGTCAATCAGGACAAGCAGAGGTGATGCTTGATGATCAGCATAGCGGGAAATCCCCATGGGGTAAATGTGTTTATATTGTTAATCTTGTGAAAACACTCTTGGGTGGTGAAGTGCCAAAGAGTGTCGATATCTCTGAGGACAGGCTTCCTGAACACCGAGGGACGAAGCAAAACAGAAAACACCTCATTTGCTTGTGAGCGTACTGAAGGTTTTTCATTTCCTCGCAGTGGTGAGTTAATGGATTCATTAAAACAGCTGACTGGTAACCATGTGTGAAGTGAAAAGAAAATATACAAAAGAAACATATGAATACAGAACTCAACTAATCACTAGTATTACGTTTGTTACGTCACTTCCTTTATTTTGTTTCTGGGGTTTTTTTGGTTTTATAATTGTTTTTGAGTGTCGTCGCCCCACTGAAAATACAACATTATGGAACATCTATTAGCCCAGATAAGAAATAATCACTAGTGTATTTACTGACTGATGTTTTTGTTTCTTACCTGGCTGAACGCGAGTGGCCTGGAGGAAATACTGCAGGGCCCTTGCGTAATTGTTTTGGTTCTCTAGCGCGTGGCCAACGTTGTTCCACAACTTGGCGTTGTTCTTGTTGACCTAAAGTAGCAGACGGTTTAATAAACGTGACAATAAGCTTGTTTCGTTTTCTCGGTAGCTGACGAGTTAAAAAGACTGAAACACCGTTTATGGTTTAGAAGAGATACGTCAGACACACAGGTGGTTCTGACATATAAGATGCTTTAAATTCAAGCGTACCTTCAGTGCAGACGTGAACAGAGTATATTCTGACTCCCAGTCCCAATTCCTGTTGAAAGTCTTCACTGCATGTGTAGTTAACAGCACTCCAATCATCAACCAGGAAATCTTTTTCAGGTGTCTACAAAGAGTTTCCAATTACATTCATTTTCACAATAAACCAGCCTGATAATTTAGTGAAATTAATTAAATAATTAGCTCCGATTTTATGTGCACAAGTTATAATGTTGTAGCAACGATTACCTCGAGTGAAAATATGTTTATAATAATAAAAAGTCTGTTTCATCAATCAGGTTGCCCAGAGCTACATGGGTGTAAATGATTTCTTGTGATTGTTTGGCATAACAGACCCATTAAGAGTTTTATTTTCATTATAAATGAGTAAACATCTTTTTGTGAACAAGCACTCACCCTTTATGGGAAACAATCCTGAATCCATGTGCAACGAGAACACAGAAGCCCATACTGGGCACATAAAGCACCCTCTCTGCCACGACGAAACCCACAGGGAAGAAGAGGTTGGACGCGGGAATAAAAGGCAGGACGATCAAAGAAAGAGCCTGAAGGACAAAGAAGAAAAAAATAAACTTCAGATGATATGAGCCTTGTTATTTTAATGCTCTTGCAACCAATAAGTCCGGAGTTCTTGCTAACGCATGTCTAACAAGAACAAATGTTTAAATATAAACAGATTAAATAAAGAAATTATGCAGCATGTTGGCTCATTTTCTTCTTGGAGATGGTCTCCAGGTGGAAACTCGCAGTTTCTCAACAAGCACGATGGTTTGGACAAATTTCCCCACAGAGATCAACTTACAGAAGATCCACTTCAATTACACTGTCTGGAAACGATGACGATGACGGAAAGATTTATTTTGAGTTCCTATTAATTAAATGTACATTTTTAAGATTTAGTTTTTCGGGAAAACTGCACTGCCTTGAGTATAATAAACATACAGCATATAATTAGACACTTGCTATTGTTAAATTCCTGTTTTCTTCACGTCTGAATATGAAAATATGAACACTGCTATAGACATGACCAAGTATTAACTAGCATCATCAAATACTCACCAACAACAACTGTGTATGTGCTGAGACACGCATCGTAAATCGATAAGAAAAAAACAAAACAAAGGAATATTTTGATAATTTACAAAAACGGAACAAAAAATAAAAATAAAATATATATAAACAACAAATATAAATTTGTGGTTTCCTTAAGTAAGACAGTAAATACAATATTTTAGTGTTTTAGACTGTTGGTCAGACAAAACAACAACAATCAATAAAGAAACTAACCAGCAGTTAATAAAATCGATAGGTGTGGTAGGTGGGCAACAATTCAGTGTGCTTCATGCTGTATGAAAGACAGCTGGCAGCCTTGCAGCGATGCCAAGAAGGTTAATGCAATATATGTTATGCAACATATTTCAAAATGCTCTCAGTAACCAGAGTAAACATTGTAAAAGGTCATAATAAAGTTTATTCTATGTTGATTTGTGGTCCCTTTTTTTTTTTTTTTAAACTGAAGCTAAGAGTAATGCTGTGTGGAAGTTTACTGACCTTTAAGTAAGAGAGCCTTGAGGCTGTTGCACAACACATGCTAATTTGTTGCTGTGTTTAAAGCTTGTGTTTTATCTCTCTTTACCTGCCAATATTTTTTATAATTTTATGCACGTTTTGTTACATTATTTTTTTTTTTTATATTGTACGGCTACTGTGTAGCAAATGTCCAGAGGCTTAGGTTTGTAATTAAAATAAATGAACCAAGGTTACACAGAAAGCACCCTCTCTGCCATGACGAAACCCACAGGGAAGAAGAGGTTGGACGCGGGAATAAAAGGCAGGACGATCAAAGAAAGAGCCTGAAGGACAAAGACGAAAAAAAATAAACTTCAGATGATATGAGCCTTGTTATTTTATATATTTATATATTTTATTATTTTATAGTGTATTAGTGCTGGCAGACAATATCCAGTTTAATTAGCCCAGGAACCAGATGAATCAAAATTTTATCTGCTCTGCATGACAAAGGTCGGGTTAAGGTTAAACAATGGACGTGGCTGTAAATTCTGAATAACCGGTCGATGGCTTTGTTAAAAAGTTCCCCGAGTGTAATCCTCAATAAATAAAAAAAAAATAAAAAAACTGGATGCACCTTGTTTGAAAAGGCTGCATTGTTTCACAAGGAAGGAAAAAACACACCATTAACTTTTACAAGTGAGAGCGCTCTTTAATTTGCTTTTGTTTATGAGTTTCTAAGACATAAAGATCACACTTAGCACGTGTTGGAAATCTGCTTTGAATCTTTTTCATTATAGATTAAGCATTTGACACGGGACGTACCGCACAACTAAAGATGGTACACAGATGTTTTATTGGCTATGTGTCACGCCAGTGTTATTGTTTTGTCTTCCCATAACTTCCTGTGAGACCTCCCACATATTGTAACAACAACTCACTCAGTATCACAGCTACAGCAGGAGTCCCACATCTGAACTTTATTTTTTATTTTTTTCACTGTATGTTAAATTATGACCGGGCATATATCAAAATGCATTTTTAATCTTTCACTCACCATAATGACGGTCTTGGCAGAGCTGTGTCTGTAGCGTAGGCTGTGGAGAGATAGCAGGCCCAGGAAAGTGTAGAAAGCCAGGGTTGCTAGGTTACGGTGGTCGAGAGGTGACTCCACCAGAGGGATGGTGCCCATCGTCCAGTCACAGCAGAGCTCAGAGGGATTTAGCAGAAGCCATGCATTCACAGGAAGTAGATAGTTGAATGTGAGTTGTCTAGTTGGAGTAGGGCTGACTGCTGCCGGGTTATCAAATCTAGAAGAGAGGACAGGACACAATAATCTGACCAATAAAGCCTGGGGAGGGTAGGCAGGAGAGGAAGTTGAGCTCAGGATGCAGAAGAAAATGGGAAGAAATGTAAAACAAACATGTACTTTCACACTAATGAAATGAGCCTCCGTACTATTTTATAAATGTTCCTGCTGACCTGAAAAATAACATTTCTCTTCTTTGGCAGATCACAGAAGAGTAAATACATGGACGCACACATCTGGTCTGTGTGATGTATTAGAAAAGGGGACCTCAGTCAGCGCCGTGTTGTGTGAAATTGAGCAGAACCAGAAGAACACATTGATTTGATCTGGTCAGTCATGGATTTATAGAACCTGAACACATAGTGTCAGGATGTACAGATGTGTCCCTACTAAACACCTACATTATTAACTACTAAATGCCATTTGGTATTAGATTAAGAACTGAAACATGTAACACGCCCTAGCACCTTGGATATTAATAACAATAATAATAATGATGATGACGTTTTCCACGTGTTTGGAGAAGCAACATCTGAACAGCCCCTAAGAGAGGAAACGCTGACCTACTTTGGGTTTTCTAATAAAAGTAAAGTGCAATGAAACAGAGAGAATATTACATGGTAGTGTAATGTATTGAGGCCCGGAATATGATTAAATATCTCTATAAACCTTATCTAAATATAATACACATATTCTTAATATTTAATAAGTCTGGAGGGCAACAGTGAGGAGAGACATTAAAGCACACTGCATGTGATATAGTTAACTATGATAAGCAGTGTATATCATGTATTTATGGATGCATCAGACTAATCTTATTGTTTACATTTTTTTCCCCTTTAATCTGGCATAGGACTCTCAACCTCGGCTCCCCATAACATCCATAATCGCAATAACACTGGCGTGGAGACGTAATCTCACAACGTTTTGATTTTTAACTTCGCAGGGTAAGTACATTTCATGGAAATCTCCCCATCAAATGATGAGATAACCTGTGTAAAGTTCACATCCTTAAGACTCTTATCTTTAAAACTTTAAAATAAAACAATGCTATGCAGTAGAGAAGTCTATTACCCTGGTGAAGAAAAAAAAACAAAACTACAATGGTGAACATGTTTTGACTAGTATAGTGACTGCTGGCACGCCCACATCCTTTGATTGATTTGTCTATTCGATCTGTTCAAGGTGAATCCTTGCACGTATTGGTCTGTGAATTGTTCTGGTTCAGCTGGCAGTCTAAGCCTGTTTTGGAAGATCAACTCTTTGGAAACTAATCACTGCTGGAATCTTGACAATGTAGATGCGATATCTAATGTTGTGGCTTGTTCTTTGGTTACTGATATTCCCCCAGACAACCTCAAAGATTATGGTTACAGGATTAGCACATCTAGATTAATTGCCTGGAATTTTATCTTTGACCAAAACGCTGTTATGTTGGAATCACCTAGAGACAACTAAACACTAGTTTAGACTCAATAAATACTTCAATCCAATAGACATAATTTACACTTTTTTCACTACTGAATTATTACTAACGGGGCACAATAGATCTAGGATTCTCATCACTTTGAATAAAGTGTTTGAAAGACAAAAAGATAAACACACACTTGTGATTTAAGAGGATTACAGAGAATATTTCACAGGGGTTTTTTTAGTGGCTTTAAGTGGCTTTGACCTCTGAACCCTTTTAGTTACTTCTAATAGGAACAACCACCACGCACACGTATTTATGTAGACGATTTTCTATTGTGATCTAATGAATAAAGGCATTATGTAAACCGTTACATAATCTGAAATGAATTAAAGAACCAGACTAGTATAATGTGTTTACCTAATCGTGTAATGCATTTACATTCAAATGACTGTATTTCACTGACTTTTAGTATCTACAAATGTCTTTTCCTTTAGTGCAGATAAGATGCAGCAGCTCAGAGATTTAATTGCAACATACTAAAAACAAACTGAAATAGAAAAAATGCTAATCACACTGTTCAGAGCAACAATTACTTCAGAAAAGTTCCTTATACACTAGTGAAAACCCCATGTAGTCGACAAACAGGAAGAAATAGTTCAGGGTCATAAAAAAAAAAAAAGCAAAATACATGTTTAGCGTGATTTTTGATGGCGGCGGTGAACAAAACTGTTTACCTGGTGAAGACAGGAAGCTGGGACTGAATGACTTGAACCCTGACGATGACTAACAGCAGGGTGCTGATGACAAGGACAATGAGTTTCAGCAGCGTTTGAAGAACAGCATAGGGAAAACCGTCTTTACCCTGTACGACTTGCCGCAGTGTGTCCAACAGCATGGGCAGGGTGAACTGAGAGAAGCAGCGGTGGAGAAAGAAAGTCAAAGGTTTCACTCACTTTTGATTCAAAGTCTACTCATTTTCTACATTTTATTTACCCAACGTATATATATCAACGTTACCTACTTTTATTTAAATCACGTTTAAGACAAACTATAAAGCAAAAATCCAGACAGATGCTTAAAACATGATATGGAAAAGTAACAAGTTTAGTTGCCTTACTCCTTGTGCAACAAAAACCTCATGGACGCAGCAGATACCGACGACAGTGATACCCTGCTCTTTACACAGTGTTGCTGCGGCCACTAGAACAACTGTCAGAGCGATGGGAGCCCAAACTGGAGAGGAAAAAAAAAAAAAAAAGGAAAACACATAAATTACAGACAGGGTTCAGCCTTCGGGTCATATTATGTTGATTCAGCCTCTGAAATGGGACATAGCTTAAAAAGTTACTAGTGCTGCCTTTTGTTAACAGTCAATTGGCAGGAGATTCCACAACCTGCACAAATGAGGCCGAAGAATGAACTTACAGGTTGAAACTTGAGCCTGAGCCTGAATATTTACTTAAATTTCAGCATGGACATGCCAACAAATATTGAATATTTGAGCTATTACAGTGTCCACCTAATAGCAGTAAGTCAGAACATACAATGTTGCAGTTTTTATGTAATATCAATAATTTTTATTTAATGTAATCCCGGATTTAATGTTAAATTAAAACAGAACAGAATACCAACCCACATATATCATTATGATGCAAAAGATGAAAATTAAAGGCCTTTTCTGGCACTGATGTGTTGCCTTTTTTTTTGTCAAAAGCAGAATATATTAATACGTCTCACAAGGTGTCTAGAGGAGATCTTTACGTTACAACATAAGAGATTCCATGTTAATGAACCCATCAGGAAAGCTCCCAAATAATAGACCAATGGGGGGGAAAAGAAGAGAATTGTTTAATTTCACCTTGGAAAGAAATGCTCATAAAGCCATGCGTATGATCATATCCCAGGTCCTCGTGTTGCCACGAACCTCATAATTAATATTACTAATTAGTAATAAAGACCAAAGACCTTCTAAGTCTGTATCATACAGTCACAAGTGGGAATTTTGAGTCTCGCTCTTACCGATGGAGTGGTCTGAACCTGTTGATTTAGTGTAGGCCAGGAAAGCAGCCAGGAGAAAGATTGAAGAAAGAAGTTCAGCTCTGCCAACTACACCTGTGACCTGATGATAAAAGAGACAGCAGTCCATCGAACACAGATTTTACATTTCATTAAATACACTTTTGTATTTGTCATTTTCATTCTGAATCTCTCATGTGCCGAAAAAACATGTGCATTTTTACAAAAATAAGGCATGGTCAACCATATAGATAGAAAACATTACTTTCTTGATTAGACAATAATTTAATGAATCAGAGCCTCGCTTCCTACCGAGCACATGACCTCCCCTCCCCAGGGGTCAACCACAACAACCACAAGTACAACCTCAACTTGTGGGAAGAAAAGTGACACAAGGGTAATAACAGATTCCACAATACTCCCGGTACACCCCGAGCGAAACAAGACACAGAACAACCGTCTGTTCTAGTCTCTTTGAGAAGCTTACACACGTGTCTGCAGTCGGCAGTAGACACGTGTGTAATGTTCACATGTTTACATCCTTGAATTCAGCTCTGAAAGCAGGTCTTTTCAAGTAAATCATAAAGGAGATATAAGTCTCTTTAAAAGCAGCCTGTCTGACAGCAATGTCTGTCATTTGTGTATATGATGACTGCCCTCATGTGGAAGAAATAACAGTCTCTCTTATATCGTAACCAAAAGTCCCACAATAGACTTTACTAAAGCACAATCTATTTCCATCCCATGAGGGCACACTGAGCTCTTAAAGGGGTAGTTTGGATTTTTATTGAACTGGGTACTTATATACTTATACACAGTTAGTATATTACCTGCAGTAGATGGCAGTTTGGAGAAGCTTGTACTCTTCTGTGCTTGCAAGCACAGAACAAAACATATTTTATCAACCTAAATAAAGGCCCATCTAAAAAAAATGCGTGCACTAATAATTTCACCGTTTTATCTTGCCGTCAGAAAGCCCTGCCCCTGGGACTACATTATCTTAACGCAGAACTTGTTTATTCCTAAATGCACGCCGTGCACTTACAGCATTATTATAGTATTTTCGTTGCAGATCAGCTGTTTGGTTCAGAAAGTGCTGCTACACTGCAGGTACTCCTGTTTGCTTCTCCAAACTGGGGATGTGCTGACCGCCTACTGCAGGTAATACACAGACGATAGTATAAGTACATCATTCAACCCCACTTTATTAAAAAAAAATATATATATAGTAAAAAGCCAGACAGTGTCTTCATATTTAGATTCAAATAACTTTTTGTGACAGAAGAAATAATTCACTGGCTGCTCATTTTTGATTTTAGCTGCAACCAGAAAGATTATATGAAGCATGGAACGGCCTATAAATCTATAACATTATTTATGAGGTAACCCCACTGGTGCATTAGCAGAACTCGAGTTCATGAACAGTGACTGCATTATCTAAATAAATAGACAACCTACTTTATGCTCTATTTAGTCTTAGTGGCCCTAATAAGTTGACATTCACATAACTTTTATTAAGTTAGCCAAGATGCATTTTAAAATTTTTAAATTAATATGGAAATCTAAAGAACATACAGTACGTCTGCTTACAGACAGCCTTTAAATGCTTTGTCAGTCCAGCAAATCTAATTTAACAGAATGGTAGGAAAACTGAATACAGTTCACTCAATTTAGCTGAATTACTCAACTACAAATCCATTTTTCGTAAATGCCTGATTGTTCAGTGAGTGTTTTCCCCCCCATCTGCCATTCCATGTGTACCCCACATTATTAAGTGGAATACACATAATTTGTATTTGAAGACACTTGGAGATATGAAAAAAAAAACCTGACTCCATTTAAAAAGACAGATAACCAAAAAAACACACTGAGAAAGACACGGAAACACACAGGGAGTCTTTGTACGCACTTATCATGAAGGGACCTTCAGTGCTTGGAGCATAACTCAAAAACAAATGACCCGTTCAGAGAGAGATTCCAGACGGCGATAACATGAAGGGCATTTGCTGGACTAACTCTAAGGGCTCATTTGTGAGGCAAATTGTTTCCATTCAAGGAGTCTGAGAGACTCTGCATAGATTAGAGAACACCATGAGGAAGATTGGGTCAGTGGTGCATGCTGTGTAACAGTAGCACTCCACCCCGAGAAACAGAACGTTTTCTTTGTCTTTCCTATGCTGGTCGGGGACTGTCTGGTCATCAGTTCAGCTATGTTGAATAGGATGAATTACAAGCCCTAATTGGGGAAGAGGTTTTACAGACAGACTGGATAGAAGAGAATAAGATCAAGTTCAAATGATCAACAAGCAAAAGGTTTTTGGTTTCCAATAAAGAAGTTGATAATAAAGTTGTTTTTTTTATTATTATTTTTGTTCCTGACAGAAATGCTATCATGAATGTAAAATGACTGATTTTATATTTCAGAATAAATCTTAAAATATATTGATGATCATTTAAAAAAAAAAAAAAGATTTAAATTGGACGAATGCCTAATGTCCATAGTCAGAGGGAACGGGTACTTAAACAGAGGGGGTTAAAATGGCAGTTGCATTGAATTGAGTTGATCTCGTTATAAGTGAATTAACACTAAACACAGCGGTAGGGTAAGAGGTTCTCTAATGAGTAAGAAACATCCGCCTAAACCCCAACAACATATATTACATTACTGTAATCATCCAGTAAATGTCAACTCACAGCTTCGGTGTGGATGGGGTGCACCGCAAACAGCAATGCTGCCACCAAGCTCGAAGGCTTGTCCAGGAACAAGCGGCACACTCGCAGGAAAAGCACACATACTACGGCATGTAAAACGACATTGAGAAGGTGGTAGGAGGCAGCGCTCAGCTCACTGAAGAGGTAGTTCAGTCGGAAGGTGAGTACGGTCAAGGGTCGGTAAGATTTATGGCTCCGCTCCTGTGGTGGGATACATACACATGCAGGTTTGTTGACTGATTATTTCCTTGTTTGCTCGATTAGTTGTTCTGTCTCTAAAATGTCGTAAAGTGGTGAAACATTTCCATCACTGATTCCCATGGTGATGTCATCAAACGAATCAAGGAATATTTGTTTAAAATTACTTTAAATCAAGTAACTGATTATTAAAGTAGATGGCTATATATACATATAATAAATCTGCCTATAAACCAACACTGAAACTAAATATAAATGTGTCACAAATCCAGTGTCAGTTTTTAAATGACGTTGTCTCTAAAGGTAAACTCAAAGTACACCTGAGCACAGAGGTGTGTCATGGAAACATCATTTACCTCAGCCATGGGTGTTCCCCAGAAGTCATTGAGGAATAGGTTGAGGAGAGGAGTTGAGGGCCGTAGATCCTTATTGTCAAGGATTGCTGAGACATCATCAAATACGAAGCCACATGACAGACTGTTCCAGTAACATCCCACCACCATACCAGTCAAAAGTAAAATCTCCTTCCATGACACGACAGCCATGGCTGACCAAAGCCGTCATTGATCACTGTAAAGGAAAACAGAGGTTTGAAGTTAACTGACAATGAGATGTGAAGCAGGTACATTGTATCTATAGATTTAATCATTGGACCTTTTTTATTTTTTATTTTACAACCAATCAAGTAAACAACAGACCGTGTAATTCTTCAAAAGTACCTATGCTGTTTACATACACTTACATACAAGTTTATAAGCCATGTTTCACAACTCCCTTTTGATAAATTGGTGACAATGCGATGACTTCGTGACTCCATAACACTATGCTACAAATAGCCTGTCATCCTGTTTTATACATTTGGCTATTTGTACTCATCCCAACATTGGGTTTATAATCTGGTCTACTCAACACATAAAACTACGGATGAGGATATTAACACAAATGGTAACAAACGGTAGGGGGGAAAAAATGACAGCTAGCTGCAGTAGCTGTGAAGGGTGTATCCTAACAGCAATCTAAAGCCTCAGCTAGCTAAAAGAACAGTGGTTAAATGGCTATAAAATAAGAGGGATTAGTTAAATTAATAAACTCGACATCGTTACCGGTGTCATAGAAAAGTACAAAAAGCATCAAACAACCATGTTGTGACAATTTCAGACTGGCTGCTGCACCATAACGTTAGCTAACAGTTAAGCTAACTAGTTAATTTAGCAGCTAATGCTAACTAGCTTGATACTATTCTTTAAGGAAAATAAAGATGGACGCTGAATTATGTTTAGGTCTTTATTGAATTTCCTACCTACCGTGACGCTAACAGAGCAGACGGTGACTGCAGATGTGATATCAAAAACTTGGTATAGTGAAACACAAAAGGAGTACTACACAATTCAGCAAACGGCATCCCACTTTGTGCAAGCTAGCTTCAACGCAGCATCGCAATCACTTCCGGTGCAGAGGTGACCGCGCAAGAAAGTTAACCGTTACCTTAGCTAGCTTCGGACGGGTTTGTTGTTGTTGTTTTATAAACAGAAGTGTATGCGGCCAATATTAACCGCTTAAAATACGGCTTACAAGTAGTTTGCAATAACGTTATATCCACATCGCCTGGATAGTTTGGTAAAGTGCCTTGAAAGGGTCGTTTCACTTTTTTGCTTGTATTTTCTTGAGAACTACCTTAATGTTTAGCTAACTGTCGCCGTTGTTGTCAGCGGTAACCTAGCAGCCAAAGCATCATATCATGGAAACTTTAAGGAAGCTGTTAGTTATCATTTTAACGTATCTGTAACGTTATCCCGTGTTCTCCATCCATAGCGTTAACATATGTAATTCAACCTGTCTTTGAGTTGAACGTTAACTTTAGCTTTAATGTATGAATCACAGCAACTAGGAAGAAGTAGGAAACAACCGCCTTGTTGCTGAATTTATATTGACAGTTTGTAGCATAGCTAAACGTCGTTACTAATGTAGCATTTTACGTTACAGCTAAAATATTTTTTAAAGAAGCACAGAGACTTCTTTAGCTAATATGACGTGACAGGCTAACACTAGGTAATTTAGCTATCACTGCGCTGTCTGATCAATACCTGGGAGAAAAAAACAAACACGTAAAAATGTCCAAAATGCCTCTTGAGTGGGATAAAGTTACGAAAATTGATGCAGCGACTCTCCATGAATGTGAAAAAGAACAAGTGGACAAAGTCTTCAACATGCTCGCTTTGGTAATTGTCCACAATACATATCAGTATTACTACACCAACCCAACACCTGCTTCTAGTTGTGTCCATGCTAGTGCTGGCTATACATGGCTACAGCTGATCTGAGATTATTGTTCAATCCCTGCTCACTGTCTTTGTCAGCAAAATGTACTGTATGGGATTGTTTTGCTTTGTATGTCCACAGACATGCACATGTGATTTAGTGACTCTCTATATAAAGTATACACATTGTCTTCTTAACTTTGTGTTATGTGCGAGTGAGATATTTTGTCACAGTGTCAGTGTCATTATTATTTTAGACCTGAATGACTATGAATTTGACTGTTTGTCATATTGAACCAATGTTTTCCATGCAGACAGAAGACTGGGAGGTGAAGGATAAAGCTCCAGAGACCATTGTTCACATCCTCAGACTGTTTCAGGCCCTTTTGAAGGTGTTGTGTCTTGTTAATGCTATCAACAGCCCTCCTGCATATGTAATGTCTTTCAAGAAGCAAGAGTATTTATTGTATGATTCACATTACTGACAACAATGCTGTTTTCGGTGGTATATGTTGCGTTATTCAATCTCTTCTTCTGTTCTTCTCCTTGTTAGATGAAGGATCGGGAACTTGCTCTTGCCTTTACGTTTGTAGACGACATTGGTGTAAAGCAGGGTCAAACTGGTTAGTAGTACACTAATCAAGTTTCATGTTTTGCATTTTGCCAACAAATGACACTGTTTAAATCATTGATTATGACTTGTGTAGAAAAGGAACTTCGTGCCAAGGTGTTGAGATTGGAAAAAGAGCGCAAGGTAAGGCGTTTAAGTTTATCTATACATCTGTTTGCCTGCATACTTACATACTGTATTTAACATGGTGTATGTTTCTCTCTGAGCTATTGAAGTTTTCCTTTTTTTATTACTGTGATAAATGTCGGTGCAGATATAAATGTGGACAAACTGCACAGATATGTTTGCCTGGAAATTACCATTCATGCTTCATTATGTCCAGCAACATTGCCTTTTAGCCAATCATAGCACAGGGATTGGTTGTGCTGACCACTGAAAGACAGCACCTAAGAGGATTACAGCTAATTCCCTGCATGCTCACAGCCATTACTGGTTTCAAGTTAATTATTATTGTTTTCATTTTTAAAGGTTTATATGTAATCAGGATTTGTGCTCCACCTAATTTCTTTGCAAAGATAAAGGTAATCCTTGTCTAAGAACTTGTCAGTGAAAATGTATGTAAATATCTAGATGATGGGAGACTAAAATGTTTCTCGGTGGGGGTTGTTTGGGTGTTTGCATGTCTTGTGTACGGTCCATACGACTCAGCACTCGGGCACGGGGCCAGACAACCGCTTCCTGAGAGATGAGATTCAACAGCTCGAGAAACAGCTAGAGCAAAGGGAGAAGGACTTGACCCAGTTAAAGAAAGAAATGGGGAAGGAAAAGAAAACCAATGAGGAGGTATGACCACATGCTGAGCACAGGACTATGGATTCTGTATTTATTTCTTGGATGACCTACAGATGTTAGTTTGTTAGTTAGCCCACATTAGGCCTCATGTAAGAACACTTTTGTATTCTTGTCCTAAATCTCTCATTTTCTTTTTGTCTTTTTGTATTTCCAGTTGGTTGTACGAGCCGAGGAAGCCGAGGATGAGGTTAAGAAGCTAAAAAGAGAGGTATGTGGCAGTTGGCACTTCATCAAGCAAATCATAAAACTTTCTAAAGCAGCCTTTTCATTCATTACTTTATCCTCAGTAAGAATATAAGCCATCTTTTTTAAAACACTCATGTGATCTGCCATCATTTTCTCAAAATGAAATCATCTCTTACCATTTCTTTCTATTCCATTCGCATAGATAAAAAAGCTTTATAAAAAGGTAAGAAGTAGTTGTGTAGTAAAAATGAGAGTTTAGTTATTCAAAATAGGCATGATAGTGCTTGTAGTGGGATAAAGGTACAAGTGAACCAGGATATACAGTACACACTCTGAGACTGAGGCAGCTGTCCTCAGAGTCACAAATGATGTTGTCATGCAGTCAGACCACGGTGAAATCGCCATTTTAGTTCTTGTCGATTTGTTTACGACTTTTTGACACAGTTGATTGTGTTATTCTAATTGATCGGCTTGCAAAATGGATTGGGATATCTGGCTTTTATCAGCTGTGCTCATCTGATTTGTAGGATGCCTATATATGCATATATATATATGCATATAATATATATATATATATATATATGTCCTTTCTGTACCACGTCAGAATGAGCAGCTCCAGCAGGATGTAGACTTTTATCGCGGGGAGTTGGACCAGAAGGAGCCGGTCTCTTCCAGAGACGAGAACGCCGAGACCCAGAGGAAGCTCAACTTGGCCAATCGCCAGCTCTACCAGTGTTTGGAAGACCTGCAGGTACAATCTATTAATCTGTCTGTTTTTATAACCTGCTCTTTGTTAATGTCGATTTGGAGCATTTAAAGCTATGTGTTATTTTGTGCCTGTTAGCGAGCCGAGGATGAAAACGTACACCTGAAGACACAGAACGAGCAGATGCAGAAAAGCCTGGAAGAGTCGGTGAAGGAGATGGAGAAGATGACAGACGAGTACAACAAGATGAAAATCGTTGTACAGCAGACTGACTCCATTATGGACCAACTCAGGAAAGAGAGGGATCATGCAAAGCTGCAAGTAAAGACACTACTCAATGGGGTGTAAAATATATTTCACGGCTGGTTGACTTGCCTGATATAATCAATAGCGCGTTGCTTGTTGTTTGTGTTGTGTGCCGGATGCTGAATCATGCTTCTGTGTGTGTGTGTGTGTGTGTTTAATGTGCAGGTCAGAGAGTTAACAGATAAGATTCATAGCATGACGGAAGAGGATGACCCAATTATGGCTGCAGTCAATGCTAAAGTGGAGGAGTGGAAGGTGAGTGTCAATCAGATGTCATGTTTGCAACTTTCAACAAGGGGCCTTTTGTGTTTTTGTTTTTTTTCCTATTACGCTGGATGTACTTAAAAGATAACTAACAAAGGAGAAGAATATAGTACACATACAGAGCAAATTATGTTTCCTTTTAACATAATCTAACTTGAACTCAGAAACATTACCTACCTTTCAGTCAGAGTAATCAGGGTCTTAGTTTAGTTCCCCAAAGAGTCCTGTGCTCTGGGGTTAGTAGTTTCTGAATGCTGAGGAACTATCTGGGTGGAGTTTGCTCTACCCAGATTCACTGATTAGTTAAACACAAGCCTCATGGCTGTTACGACTTGTGAAAAGCATTCATTCACAGAGCAAAATCAAGTTATGTAGACTAGTGTAAAGTGAGTGCAAAGTGAGTTAAATACAAATGAGTGCGCAAATGAGAAAAAGAGAAGGTCAATTGTCAACAATGCAGCGATGTACTGAGACATCAAAGATATACAAACAACCATAAAGCACCTCTGCACGTCTCATTTGTAATATCAATTCAAACAAATCAATTGTAACAGTCAGACAGTAAACATTTTCTTAAACATCACAGCTCTTCAGAGGCAACAGAAGTGCAAATCAGAATAAGGATACACAAAAGGGACTTTAATCTTTGATTTACTTCCTGGTGCTCCTTAAACACACTAGTAGAATAGTCAGTGAATAGTGTTGACTTTTCCACAACACATACAGTGAGTTTTACACCACGCTGACATGACTCTTTCCTCACACGTAGAGAGTGCTCTCTGGAAAGGACGATGAAATTTCGGTGTACCAGCAGATGATTCGCGACCTGAGAGAAAAGCTGCGTTCAGCCCAGATGGACTTGGATAAAAGCAACATTCTTGCCTTGCAACAGGTCTGAATCCTTATCTATAAAAGCTGACGTATCAGAGTTGCTTTAACATTAAAATATTTATTCCACCCATGTATCTTCTCAAGTGAAGTCAAAGGGAAAAATCACAGTTACAATATTTAAAGGTCTGTGAATCGTCAGGAATCCTGATATCAGGCGTCTGACGTTTCATGTGTTTCCATCTTTCATTTTTCCTACTATCTGCATCCTCTCTTCACCGTGTCATGTTTTATCAACCTGTCCTCCTTTCTACCTCCATCGCTGTCTTCGGCCAGGTCATTTATGAGCTATGTGGTGTAAGTTTCTCTGCTCTTCATGCATCTGTCTTGTGCCGTCTTACCCTCAGCATCCTTAGTGATGAAAGTGTACATGTTTCAGTGCTTTATGTATAGCTAGGGGTGCAGTTTTTCACATGAATGTTCATCATTTGAAATGTTCCTAAAGGCTGTCCAAGAGAGAGATAATCAAATCAAGATGCTGAGTGAGCAGGTGGAGCAGTACACAGGGGAAATGGAGAAGCACGCCTCGCTCATCGAGGAGTTAAAAACGTCCACGAAGAAAGACAGAGGTGAGTGGATCACCGCTATTCATAAAGTTAAATGTGACAAAGGATCTTAATACTCATTATTTAAGTTCTGACTAAGGCAACACACCGTCACCGGCCTTTCTACCCTCAGTCGTGGACTACAAGCATTTTGTAGTAATAATGGCTGCACTGGTTGGTTACAGCCCTAATGAGGCCTTGCAACAAGAGAGGCACAATAAAAGTTAAATCATTCAGTGTGCGGTGAGGACTTTTTGTGGTTGTCATGACTGGAAATGAGAACCACAGGGGGAATTTAATGGTTAGAGTTAGAGTTCGGCACTAATAGCTTCACCCCAGAATGCTAATTTATTTAGTTTAACTTTCAAAGTTTTATTTCACTCCATACATGAGAACTGATGTGTGGTTATTAAACACAGGTGAAGTGGAGTGGTTTTTTTTTAATGCTTGTTTTGAGTTGAATTATAAAAAAAACTGGTGTGTCTCATAATCTCAAACATTCAAGAAATACCTCTTCCTTTTTTTATTTTTTTTTTGTCCAAGGTCCACCGTCAGCCATGCAGCAGAGGAAGCTCGAGGAGCTGAAGTCTAAGCTGGAAGCTGCAGAGACCAGAGCAGTGGAAGCAGAACGGGTGTTAAAACTGGCAGAATCTCACGCTGAAGAAAAAGATAAAGCACTCATTGAGGCTTCAAACCGCTTGAGCCAATACGAGTCTGTAAGTCTACGAAAACCCCCCCCCCCCCCCCTTTTTTTTATTTTTAGTTTTTATTTTCCATCAAATGGATAAATCGAATATTTAATCCAAATCAAATTACTTGACTTTAACTCCCCAGAAGCAAGGCCTCTGTTTTGTTTCCTTTTACATTGAAATGACTGTGTGACTATGGTGTGATCAACAAGCTTTTTTGGTCTACAAGATAAGTGTTTGTCTTCTACCATGTCTAAACACATCCTGCTTTCCCCCAAAAAAGCTTTATGAGTTGAACAACAAGGAAATAAAAAAAAGTCATGCTTTTTGACGGACGAGTGATCACCGCTCTGTTTCTGTATTACAGGGTACTTATGGCCTGGAAGCAGCCGTTGCAGAGATCAAAGAGTGTAAAAATCAGATTAGAGTGAGAGATCGTGAAGCAGAGGCCATGACGAAAGAGATCAACCAGCTCGAGATGAAAATCGGCGACCTAATGGATGAAAACGATGATTTCCGAGAAAAACTAGGTCGGATTGTTTGTTAAAAATTTTACAGTTCTCAGTCAGTTAAGATAATACTGACGCTTGTGTCTGTCTTTTTTTTATGACTCCAAAGGCCTAGAACCAAAGCAGGAAGTGGATCTGACAGAGTTTAAGCATACCAAAGATCTCAAACAACGCCAGTACAAAGCAGAAAACCAAGTCCTCACCAAAGAGGTAAAATGGGATTACAAAGGTTATAATCCATGTGTTTATAAGACAGTATGTTTCATGAGTTCCTTTCACCTCCTCCTAGATTGAACGGCTTGAGGAGGAAAGACTGGAGCTAAAGAAACAAATCAGACGCATTGTGAAGGAGAGAGGTGAGTCAAAAATCACACAATTAAATAACACCGATGATGAGTTTACTTCTTTCCATCTATATTTATTTATTTATTTCATTTACATATTGACGTCTTCATAACAATAAGCTGTGTCTTCAGGGATCCCGCAGTCCAGCTTCCTGGAGGATGAAGTCAGGCCCAACAGAACAGTGCAGCTGTCTCTTAAACAGAGCAGCTCTTACACAGATGAAGAGATCAGACGCAAAGTAAGCGTCAAAGAAGAGCGAATCCCTGAAGAAGCCACTGATTTAAGTCATTTTCAGAGCTGACTGACTATAAACAGCACAATTGTTTGCTCTATGTTTATTGTTTCATTTTATTTGTCTACGGTAGTCTTGTTTAGATCGTGAATTTCCTTTCTTTACACAGACTTGCTATTACGATGCACACACAAAACCAAATCAAAAAGCAAATAGAATAAAAATTAAGAATTTTTTATAAATAAAAAAAGGAGAAAAAAGTTCTTTTAATGCATCTGTAAAAATTGAAGATGCCTGATAAATTGTTTGTGAATCAGCTGATGTCATTTATTCAAGTACCTAATTAAATTTGTGCCATGAAATGAAATACTCAAACATAGTAAATTGTTTACATCATAGAGGCTCAGATTCAACAAACAAACAACAAAAATAATTAGAGAAAGCAATAAAGTTTCCCGTGTTGGTTACAATCGGGGTTAAAAAAAAAGGCAGGTGAACTTGAACAACAATGAAAAAAAGTAAAATATTTATTACCCCAAAGTACACTTGTTGTGGTACCAGTATCAGGCAAATTAAGTTTCCGGTTTGGTGCCAATCTGTGTGTTTAAATATATGTTTCACCTGTAGCTGAAATGTTGTTTTATGTCTTTTATTGTGATGTAAATGTTTCTCTGCAGAATGAGCACCTAGAAAAAGAACTAAACAAGAAGGAGAGAGAGCTGGAACTTCACAAGACCCAGTTTCAGGTCAAATGTGAGTATAGCCACGAGAATGAAATACCTCAGAGGCCAATGCTTCGCTGATACCGATCCTTCTTGTGTGTTATCTTAAAGTGGATGAGCTGTCAAAAGTGAAAAGAGACCTAGAAGCTGCGCTGAAAGATGTCCTCCAGGCCATGGTGATCCATCAGGAGACCAATTCATCGGATGCTGCCATCAATATTCCCAGTCTTGAAAGGTTGGCTAATGTAAGTACATTTCACGCATCCGTGGGTTGATGTAGGACGCACGTCGTGGCTTTTGTACATCTATCAATGCAACATAAATTTTAACGTTTCAACACAGCGTTTCAGGTTGTTTGCTGGCGTCCTTTTCACCTGCAGCATTAAAAGTCTGGCCTAAATCAGCGTGCAGCGCGTCGTTGCAAAAGACAAATCGTATTTCATCTATCTATCGCACAAGCAGTTCTTGGCACTTTCACCTGTGTCAGTTTTTTTGTGTCATCACATCTGTCTTCTGTTCTCTTTGTACTCATCGAATTAGCGTTTCCTCGTGACATTTCCTTGGCTACACTTCAAAGTTGACTGGAGGCTTGTTTTGTTGTCTCATCCTCTAATAACTGCTCTGTAATATTATCAACTGCCACTTGACTGCCTTGATGTGTTTAACCTAACTGCAATTTGGAAAAAAACAATAAACAATTTAATTAGGGCTTTAAATTGTTTAAAACAATTTGAAATGAAAAGGGTACTTTTCTTGAAGGAGATGACTGTAATGAGTATCACATTATTCTTTCAAGTTGCATCTTTTTAGTGCACGTTTACAGTGAGATTTGTCTTGCTGAAAAACAATGGCCATTCTCCCCTCTCAGTTATTTCAATAGTTTCTGTCAGTTGATGAAGCAAAGGGTCACATAGCAACTTAATAAACAACAAACGCAGTGAACTAAAGGTTAGAGAGTAGTCGAACAAGTCAAATGTAAAACAGCTGATGAAGTTTGGCTTTGACTTGTCACTACTGGACTCGGCATCAGACACGTCCAGTCACGTTATCTCACGCTACTTCAACACTTATCCTAAGTTATCCTCATATCACAGGTTACAGATGTCGACAACATGATGAGCGGACGGTCCGATTCCGCCTCACACCTCAAGTCTCATATCCATCAGCTTGTGGGGAGAAATGAAGAACTGAGGCAGGAACTGAAATCAGCCCGGGAGGAAGCAACCAGCAGCTTCTGTCAACTTGCCAAAGCCAAAGAAAAGGTACATTCAGATAAACATATGATGATGGTGACAAACGTAAAGTACAATCATGATACCGATACATTAACTCGTCAACTTCATCCTTTTTTTTACCTTTATTCCCTTATAAGCCTTAAATGCCTTTAGCATTATCATAGCAATCACCTGGTCATGATCACCCCACAGTCCTTTTTGTGTATATATTCTGAATAAACCATAAGTCAGTATTATCAAATTAAAAAAAAGGTTTGACTGTCAGGCACTGCTTGTGATTTTCCTCCTCTGTGCTTGTCAGGTGAGCCAACTGGAAGGTGAATTGGAGCTGCTGAAGAAGTCAGGCAGCGGCGGAGTCGTCTTCCGACCTCTGACCCTCCCCGAAGGCTTGGGGCCCAGCAGCACTGAGGTCATCAGTTCCCTAAATGAGTATGCCATCCGGCTGCTTCAGGTTAGTGTAACTGTGTTCATTAGAGTAGAACAGAAACAAGCATAAATCAACTAAATGTCTCAGCTGCAAGATAAATATTTTTGACACCTGTATTCATTAGGAGCTCAAAAACAAGGAGGAAACAAGCACGAAGCTCGTAGGAACACTGGAGGAATACAAAGAGAAGTTTGCTGTTATTAGCCACCAACAGGGACTCCTCTATAAAGAATACCTAAGGTGGGTTTATGACAAAGTTTCCGTTTAGATTAAATTACTGGTTTGTAATCTTTGGTGGAAAAAGCTGAAACAGACCTTCTTGTGTTTTTGCTTAGTGAGAAGGCGGAGTGGCAGAAGGAGAAGGACACGATCACGGAGGTGAAGAACAAATTGGAAGAGCAAAAGCAGGTGGATGCTGTTAGGATCCAAGAGTTCAACGTAAGTCAGGCTTTTACCCAAAGCGCTTTCCATTGTGCCACACACACACACACACACACACACACACACATACACCAACAGTTTAATGTTCAGAAGCTAGCATAGACAGATGAATCTCACCAAAACGTCCCTGTTCCTGTGTGTCCGTCTGAGATTTTCCACTAACTCACACATAAGGGTAACAGACCGCTCTGTCTTGCTGTTTAAAATATGAGCTAGGCCCTTTAGGGATTTTGGACAGGATAGATTTCCTCACAGCTGGAGGGACCTGAGTTTTAACCTTTAGGGCTTGCACATGTTGGGGTAACATCAAACATATGCAAATCCCCCCCCCTACCCTCAGCGCTTTTGAAAATGAAAAAAAAAATAAAAAATAGGCACAGCAATAACAAAATAAGTAAATATACTGCCAATAAAACAGTTTAAACAAAATAATGAATGGATATATACATATATATGCTTCATTGTACTTGCATACTACTTTTATTTATTTGACTTCACTCGTCAGGAACTGCTGGACACTCTTCAGAAGGACCCAGAGGAAATCAGGAGACAGCTGAGTGAAGCATTGCGCAAGTTGACGGTGTTAAAGGTCAATGAGAAAAAACTGACACGGCGCTACACCACTCTGTTGGAGCAAGAGCAGCACCTCCGCAAGGAAAACGGCAAGCTGACGGATGAGAGCAGCCACATGCAGGCCTCCGTCACACAGAGGATAGGCCACCTACAACGATACAAGGTACAGAAACAAAAAACGTTAACTTCCCCTGACAAACTCTCTACGAAAAGCATTTCCTAATGTCTATTTTTCCTGAGTAGCAAAGTAAATGTTGAGTGTGAAAACACCAAAGATCAACTGGAGGTTTTCTACAGCAAAAAGAAAAGAGAAAAATATCAACAAGGAGTTATTTCTCATGTTTTTCTGCGATATCAGGACTGATGTATTGGTCATAATGGCCCCCACATTGACTGTAATTATAATAATAATCTATACAACGTCCTTTTGAACAACGTTGGTGTCTTCTGTTCTGCTTTTTAGGAAATGGCTGCATATAAGATAGCAGCGCTGCAGAGGGCCTTGGATGATAGTGTGCCTTCATCAGACCTGGAGAGGGCTAACAAACAGTACACAGACCTCACAGTCAAATACAGAGACATGCTGCAGAGGGACAGCCGCCTCATAAAGAGAACCACCAACCTTGAACACTTGGAGGTCCTGACACACATTTACTGAGTATTTTGAGTACATCTCAACACACTCTTTATACTGATTATTATTCTTATTCTTATACTGTTGTTTTGCCTAATCTCCCAGAATGAAAATGAGTCTCTCCAAGGGCATATCGCTGCCATTAATAAAGAGCTGGAGATCACAAAGGAGAAACTAAATACCTTGGAGCAAGCATGGGAGAACATCAGTACAACTGGTAAGCTATGAAGTAAACAGGATTCATTATTACATGGTGTTTACTTGGTAAGATACTGTGAAGAACAAGATTATTGTCAGTAGAATCTCTCATCTGGTTTAACAGCAGTATTTCTGTCCTGTAGGAGTAAGCCTGACCGAGATTTTGTGTGATCAACTCCAGATAGGCAAGCCGATGTGTATCGGCTGGTTTTATTCAAATGCACACAAGCATTCATGTCTGGAACCTGGTAAAAAATAAAAATAAAAGCAAAACCTGATGTGAAAAATTTGTAGAATAACTCACTTAGAATAAAAGTTAGTTTTAAAAAGATATTGTCGGGCAGGTCGTTCCATAATAATAATGGTGCCCCGACAGAAAAAGCTCTTGGAGGAACTCAAACAGCACGCAGGTTGATGAGAGGAGAGTAACTCTGAGATGTAATCTGACGCCAGGCCACGAAGTGCTTTAAATGTAATAAGTAGGATCTTAAATTCAATTCTAAAACTAACTGGCAGCCAGTGTAAGGACATTAAAACAGGAGTAACATAGTCTCTCTTCTTGGTTTGTCTTAAAAGTACAACGAAACAGGAACTTGGTGATACCATAAATCAATTAATGCAATGCAATTATCAGATAAACCATCATTTTAGACTGCCTGTCAGTGTCATCCAAGTCAGCGCATCCCATCCCTGAAGCGAACTGTCTTTTACTAAATTGCGTTATTTTGATAATCAGGAGGTGAGAGCAGCATGGGAAAAGCAGGCAAAGCATTGGCCAACAATGAGACGGCATCCTCCGCCAGACGTATCACCACTCTGGAGATGAAGGAGCTGAACGAGAGGCAGAGAGCTGAGCACGCGCACAAAATGTACGAACACATGAGGAACTCCCTGAGGCAGGTGGAAGAGCGCAATTTAGAGCTGGAGTCCAAGTTTGCAGAGGTAAGCGGCCAAATGAAAATGACACCTGTGTGATGGATTTTTGATTAACAGTGCCGGATCATTTGGTACACCTGGTAGACACACAGTTGCACAATAAAAAATCTCACAGCTCCGTCATTGTTTTAATGCATGTCAGTCTGTGCCAGATTCAGGCCAGTTTAGGCCATTTTTTCCCAAAGGTCTTAATCAAGCATTGCCTCCTGTGTTTTTCCCCAGTTGACAAAGATGAATGCAGAGGCCCAGCGGGTGGAGCGGGAGCTGAGAGATGAGTTGGCAGACAGCGTCAGCAAAGCTGTGAGCGACGGTGACCGAGCCAGGATTGCAGAGTTGGAGAAGGCCGAGGCTGAGCTCCGCTTCGAAGTTTCTAAGTACGTTTGACACCGTGTAGGTTGCTAAAGATTGATCGTTTAGGTTCTTCCTGTGTTGTTATATAAGTTTTATCTCAGAGTTCGCATTTGCAAATCCTGGAATGACTTTGTAAAGTGATAATATAAACATAAAAGTTAACATAAAAGCAGTGTAATCAAAAATGAATCTGTTAATATGAAACTGTCAGCTGGTTGTGAAACATATGCTTGTCCTGGTCAGATTAGGAGAAGCTGGGGGATTTATACTTACACTAAAATATTTGGCTTATTTCAAATGTTTTACATGCTAACCACTCAATAGGTTTATTATTATGTGTGTCATTATAAGACTGTCAAGTGAGCTGATTGTAATTTATGGCACAAACAGGCTCACACACCACTTCTAGATTAAGCATAAGCATTCCTATGTTTTTATTTTCTATATCGGTAGAGCTGTGACTCTCGTCTCCCCTCAGTTAGGTGCTTGTTATGTTGGTAAAGGCTAATTTTACTCTAAAAAGAAGTGAATGTAAATGGTAATTTGTGATTATTCTTACAGGCTTCAAGAGGTGTCTGATGTAGCTGTGATGCAGGCTTCTGCTCTACAGGCCAGAAAACAGTCCAAAGAAAAGGAGGTAGAAGCTTTGAGGAGACAGATCCTGGACTACCAGGTAACACACATATTAAAATGAATGAATCAAAACACTAATAGTGTACTGTAGTAGTTTGTTCATCACTCAAGGAGTCACGTGAAATTGTTTCATCATCAATGTCATCTCTTTTCCTCAGTCACAGTCAGATGAGAAGGCCCTCATTGCGAAGCTCCACCAGCACATTGTGGCTCTGCAGCTCAGTGAGTCTGCTGCTCTGGGGAAGCTAAAGGCTACCGCCTCTCAAATCCAACAGCTGGAGGCCTACAAGCTGCGTGCTGAACAGCGGCTGGACGCCAGTGAGCGTGCTCTGTTCCTTGCCCACCAGGAGGGAAGAAATCGCTCCAAGCACCTGCGGCAAACCATCCAGTCGTTGCGTAGGCAGTTTGCTGGAGCACTGCCGCTCCCTCAGCAGGAAAAGTTCTCTGTGACCATGATAAGCCTCCAGGAGGACAGAGCAAAAGCTCAGGAGGAGAAGAGAAAGGCAGAGGAGGAGAGAAGGAGGGCAGAGGGAAGGGCAGAGGAGCTGCAACTGAGGCTTCGAGGGCTGGAGGAGCTCATCTCAACACTGAAGGATGTGAAAGGTGCCCAGAAGGTCAGTGGGGACAAATGTTGTAGCTGTGTATGAGTATCATCATCGGTGGCTTCTGGTTTTTTAACAGATATTTATATATATGCTACAACCTTCCTACGAAAACAAAGACAGAAAAAAAAACAATGCATCACAGTTGTGGTAGAATAATACACTGTTTGTCTTGTGATTCAAGCGACATGTTATAATTTCAAACAGGTAACTGAGTGGCACAAGAAAATGGAAGAAGCTCGCCTGCTGGAGCTGAGGAAAGGCAGGGAGCTGGTGGTCCAGAAGGAGGAGATCAGGTACCTGAAGAACCTGGTGGCAGAGCAGGAGCGAACCATTCAAACACTGGAAGAGGACATCGTGCAACAAAACACGGTAAGATATGCATATTGTATCATAGCAGTGACGAGTGTAGTTATCAGATTTACTACATCAGTTGTTTTAGGAGACGTATATCATGGTTATACAGAAATCTCATTGTCTTTGCCATGTCAAGATTCAAGAAGAGCGTCAGCTTGTATGGGATCAGCGAGAGGTGGAGCTCGAGCGCCAACTGGAAAACTACGAGAAGCATCAGAACGAAATTCTGGGTAGCGCTGAAAAGGTAAACTTTTGTTTACAGCTAACATGCTAAAGTTAGTGTCTTTTACAGCTTTTCTTCCAGTTTTTAAGTTGGTCTTAAACTCTCTCTGCCCTCTTGGCTGATTTGATTTGCTTGTTTTCAGTTTGAAGACGGGACAGGCTCCCTACCAGACCCAAATCTACCTCTTGCTCATCAGTTAGAGTTTGCTTTGGGCAAAATCAGAGAGCATGTTCGCACCATCTTGGACACACAAGCCACCTGCAAAAGTTTGGATGAGGTATCGTATTCTGGCCCTCTTAACATGTATTCCACAAAAATCAAACACAGGCCAGATTGTTTGAATTTTAATTCCTTCACATGCAGAAGTTGAAAGAGAAAAAAGCCGCTCTGTGGAATGCAGAACAAAACATCGTGTCCAGGGATAAAGTGATCAATGAGCTGCGTCTTCGCCTCCCAGCTGCCGCAAACAGAGAACGCCTGCTAGCTGACCTCGCCAAGCACGAAGGCCAGTCAGACAGCCAGCCTGCCCTCAAGTTGGCTCATCAGACAATCAAAGATCTTCAGGGTCGACTCGACAAAAAAGAGGATTTGTTGAAAAAATATCAGAACCAGCTGGTTCAAGCCAGACAGGTACAATAATACAGGGAGAAATACTGAGCAGTGCAGTTATTCTCTTAGATCCTGTGTGCTATTTCAAAGGCATGATCCGAGTTTATAGTCGTCATAGTTCATGAATAGTTTTGAGTCTCCAATTGATGGAAATCCAGAAATCTCAGCACTTGTGTTTAATTTAGTAGTAAATGTGTGACCCGTTTAAAAACCTGGTTTGAGTGTTATGAGTACAAGCAGTACAACATTGTTAGAAGATAAACTTTTTTCTCTCTGTTTCTTTTTAACTCCATCTTGTTGATCCTAGGACCAAGAGGAGATAATAAAGAGACACCAGGAGGAGCTGAGAAGTTTGCATCAGAAGTTGGATTTGCAGACGGACACGTCGCTGGACCGCTTCAAGCAGGCAGCGATGGTACTGATGTATCCATGTCTTATACTTACTGTATGTTACCTAACATTTCACACTGACAACCAGTGTTTCATTGGAAAACATGAAGTGTAATTTAGAAGATGCTCAAAAACTATGTGCTGTATGTAGTCGTGTGAAGAAGTAATACATGTTGGAAAACAGACACAGAACTCTCTGTGAGTCTTTAAGTGAAATCTCAAACTGTCCTTTAAGTATTTTGTTTCATGCTTCATCCAGGAAATGATGAAGAAACCCACTATCAAGGTACCAACGTCCAAGCATCTGGAGCGTCTGGCTGAGTTGGAGCAGACAGTGGCTGAACAGGACATCTCGCTCTCCTCTGTCACAGAGAAGCTGAAGCTGACCGCTGCTGAGCTGGAACGACAGAGGACCGCCATGGAAACGCAGGCTAAGAAACACGCTGATGAGATATCAAAGTGATTATTCCTCCAATAAACTAGAGTCAGAATCATTTATGTTTCTAAGTCAGTTAAGTAGAAAATTGTATTGACGCAAATATGTCAGCAGTAAACATGTCCATCGATGGATTTGTATTGGTGTTATATGAGAGCTCCTGTCAGGGATCCCTGTGAATTGCAGTATTGCAGTATACACTGTATAACACTATATTCATGTCATGGAAGAAAGCCGGATAAGTGGCTAGTGCAAACCAAAAGCACAGGGTTAATACTGTTAACATTCAGTTACCACCAGCACTAATTCAGCTGTCAGGTTAATGGAGATGTCAGTCAGGGCACGCGTCACACTTAAAGCCCAGAAAGTTTCAGAGTGGATTTTTAAAACTTGAATTAAATATTAAAATATCTACAATCCACAAGTATAATTTCCATTGTGTACCTGTACAAAACAGGGAGTGCTGGGTTTAAACACCATAATGAGCTTGACAACCTTAAAAGTACATAAGTGGAATTCCAAGAAAGCCGGTCGTTAAGGGGTTAAAAGTGGATAAAAAAGCAGGTTAAGGGAAGCAGATTAAAGGGGTATTACACGCGTTCAGTAGTGAATTAGTGCATCCAGAATGAGTGAATGTGGTAATAAATGTAGGATTAATTGCAGGGTGCTTGTATTGAATGGCATTAGGCGTAGCTCGGTTGCATGTTGGATCTAATAAACTGACAGATCCATGTAGATCTCCTTACTTTTAGATTCCAGCACGGCTTTCTCTCAGCAGGCATGTGAGAATTATTACTCAGTCTGTCAAATAAACCTCATTCCCTTCCATGCACAATAACCCTGCATACAAGAAAAGTTGCCATGTATTATTTCAGCACAACCTGCCGAACAGGAATAATTCACCTGTCTGGCTTTAACACAAGATTTATTCTTTGCGTGTTAAACATTGCAGATCAAACAGGGAGTTTTTTTTATTACATTTTTCTGAACACCTGCCACACAGGTTGAATTTACCTGCTGCTCAGCCCTTGAAATACTGGGGCAAAAAAAAAAGTGTTTCCCTATTTAATTTTTTTGTTGTTCAACTGTATTCATGATTACAGCTCCTTCATACCACATTAGCTACAGGAAAGACACATGGTCAAAATTTGTGACTCACGAGTCACAAGCTGTGAAAAAAACATTTTGTGACACTGATGAGTAGAATAGGCGTCCTCACTTCATAGCTTCAGTACAAATAATGACCGCTACAGTCACTTTGGTGCATTTCCTGAATTACCCTCAAGACATTTGCAAGACATTAAGTGCACGTCTTGAAACAATTTGTACAAACAGAACCACACAATAGATTACAAGTATAGTAAATATTTATGTCAGCGAACAAGTCAATGCCATCAATATGTGCTGATATAACAATGTACTCTTAAGTATTTTTTGATGACAGTGATTGAAAATGCATGACATATATCAACAGTATTTGGCAGTGACTTATGCAATGAACTAATGCAGAGCGACTCAGGAAAAAAACAAAACCAAAAAAAAAACCAGACTAACAGAGGGGTTTTGTTGCAGGCTGGATGAGTATCACGCTGCCCAGATGAAAGCACTCACTGGTGAGGCCGAGGATCATCGGAGCCAAATGGCCCAGATGGAGAAGGAAAGGCATTGCCTTCAAACTGAGCTGGAGGCCCAGAAGGAGGCCAACATCCGCTCCCCCAGCAACACCATGAAAAATCTGGTGGAACGTCTGAAAGCACAACTCGCCCAGAAAGAGAAGCAGCTCAAGGTCTCTCATCGTCTCAATTTGCTTGTCCTTTTTTCCCACATGTTTTGGTTGGGGTGAGATATGATGGGTAGCATCACAAAGCAGTTAGTCATGTAGCCGTGCAAAAATATCCAGATGAATTTCTGAGGAATGGGGGAAATGCTGTCTCTTGTTGGCATGTATACCCTGGTGCAGCTGTTTCTTTTCAGTCCAAATATGTGCATGTGGACTGCATAATCTAAATTCTTCATAAAAATGAAACTAGAGTCTAAAAACTAGTGTCTGATCCATGTGCTGGGTGCACGATTGCCTGGCGGTCAGACCTGGATGTTCCCCTAGTGTTCAGTAGTGTTGCATACCAGAGTGTTTGTGGGAGAGAGGAAGTCACCTTCACAGAAATGCATGATGGTGCATTAACTGTCAAATGAGGTGTGACAGCTAACATATTCATCATAGCTGGTATCTCTTTCGTGTTTTCTCAGGCTCTCAGTAAGGCTCTGTTAGAGTTGCGGGCAGAAATGACATCTGCTGCAGAGCAACAAGTCATAGCCAGCGCGGCACAAAAAGAGGAGAGTCTCAACGTACAGATGTTGGTTGACAGACACACCAGAGACCTCAAGGTGGGACCCTTATACCATCACAACATATTATTGACATTTATTAACTGTCACAACGAAGCCCCGAGTGAGTATATTCATTTATATAACACAACCAAAAATATTTCATGATGGAAAATTTCATCTACTCCTGCTTTATACTTGGCAGCAACCTTTAGAAGACATGTCTGTGATTATTTAGAGCCATGATCTATCTGCCTCTAGTGCAGAATCCAAAATAGTTTAGATAGTAGCTGACAATAAGGTATGTTATATGACTCTCTATCAAACTGTATTATTATAAACAGTTAACCAGATATGTATAGTAAATAAATTATATTAAAAAAAATATATATCATGCTTGTGCATAAAACAAAAATGTTATCAGGCAGACATTAAAGTGAAAGGTATGGAAAAGGAGCATAAAGTGGAGTGATTTATTTGGTGATGTTGGCATTCATAGCAAGTTCTTTAGCCAATTACATAGCATGGCTATAAAGTGTACTATAATAACCAAGTAGTCATGGTAACATAAGGAAAAGTCTGGAGGAAATCCAACAAAAAATAAATTCATAGGTAAATCGTTCATTTGCTGGGAACTAGTTTATTATTGAACATATTATTGAACATTTGGTGCGTATTTGTGAGTATTTATAACAACCGAAAGATGCAGGGTGAACTCGAGCACAGGCTGAGGTTACACAGACAGAAAAATCAAATCCTTTTTCTTCTTAGGTGCGGTTGCAAGAACTTAATGAAGAACTTCAAGTTGCAAAGGATTCTGGGAAGGCATCCAGAGGCAGGGAGAACACCCTGAAGGAGGAAGTAGACGTCCTGAACCAGGATCTCCAGAGGAGTCAGAAAACTCAGAGACGCCTACAGGCTCAAATAGATGAGAAAGAGCAGGAAATCCAGGAGCTCAGGCAGCAAGTCAGGAGGCTCAGCAGCGCCCTTCAGGTTATTGTCTCTAAGGAGTGTGGAATAACACACCGCGTCACTGATCTGTATGGAAGTATACAACTTTGATCTGTAGCTTGTTGTTATTATACACACTGGAGTGAGCGGCCACATGATCCGGTCATCATCAGCATCAGCGTGACATCATGTGGACTCTGTAGCAAATAAAAAGAGGGAGTGCACCAGATTTAAGGTTTATTCCTTCAGTCATGATTGATTTTATTATTCAGTGTTGAGGTATTCATAGTTTGTCACTGACTTACACAGTTGGGATTACTGTCAGGCTCCTCTGTCTCACTCTGTCTCACTCTGAAGTGCTTTTTTTTTGTTGTCGTTTGCTGGTTTAGAATCAACCAGAAGCGGATGTGAAGGCGCCGACCATCGAGAATCTGCAGAAGAAGATCAGGAGGCTGGAGTCAGACTTGGAGAAAAGAGCAGAAATAAAGGATGTCAAAGATGATCACGGAAAGGTTTGAACATCACTTCAGTCCACATCACACACGCATTATTATCATTCATTGCATGTTCACTTTTTTATTTTTTTTATTTGACAGAGCAAAGAAGAAATTGCGCGATGGGAGGAGGGCAAGAAATGGCAGGCCAAGATGGAGAAGGTGAAGAACGCGCTGAAAGAGAAGGAACGAGAGAGTGAAACCCTGTCGAAGCAGCTCGGCACTCTGAAAGACCTCTACGGCAGGTCAGTGGCTCACTAATGTTGACAGTTACCACAAAGTTAATGTACTTAAAAACTGTGAGCATCTTCTCCATTTAGTTTGTGTGTGTTTTTTCTTGTGTGTGCAGGCAGGAGCAAGAAAAGAGTGTGCTGCAAAAGAAGCTGAAGGCTCGAGGAGTGACCGTTGATCAGGTGGTGGGAGTGAGATCCACTGAAATGGAGAAAGAGATAGAGGAGCTGAAGAAAAAAAACTCAGATCTGGAGACGCAGATTCTCACCATAAAGTAAATATCAGTCTGCTCAAAATTACCTCTTAATGTCAAAATGTATGTTTTCTATTACGGCTATAGATACAAGAGCAATAATGATGCAAAACGGTCGGCTTCATGGAAGATGAAAAGTAAAACGAACGTTAAAAACACAGCAGAAACTTTAGTTATCAATGTTAGCAGCTAGTGTGTAGTTTATCGTAGCTTTAATTAGGGATAACGTTGAGACCTTTACGATCTGTTCTGTATTACTTCCTGATGAAGGAGCAGGAAGTTTAGCATTTACTGTTAAAACCTGTACGTGAAGGCCAGTTTGCCTTCACACGTTCCAGATCAATCTGATGCTGTCAGTCGGTTCATCAAAATTAAGTCTTTTATCTTCCTGTAACACACTTTTTAAATGTTTGATGACTCCAAACTCAGAGCCGTTTACAGAAGTCCATCCAATCAGTGTGACTCTAATATAAACCGACCACAATGTCTCCAAAGGCTTTTGTTTCTCTTTGAACTTGCAGACAGCACCAAGCGTTACCTCGTGACGCCGCCATGGAGAGTCTGACTGTGAGGAACGGCTACCTGGAGGAGAGAGTCCACTCCTTAGAGAGTCAAATATCCAGAGAGCCTCCGTCAAGACCCTCCGTAAGTGCTTATTAGTGCATTCACGACATAATGAGTAATGAACGGGCAACATTTATTCACAAACATTCAGATAATTCACATAAATATACGTTTTATTATCTGATCGACAAAAAGAAATCGACAGTTTTGATGTGAAGTGATGTGGCGATTCAATTAAACTGGAAAACACATTCAGGGTGTATTAATAATGAAAATAGTTGATTATATTCAACCGTATATAAACATTATTACAGAGATTACAAGACCTTTATTGTAGGGATTGTCATATCACTACATGTACTCAACAAAACATTCACCTCTGTGTGATTTATCTCCACTCTGTTTTAAGAAGCTGTTTCCTGTTATCTCCTTATGCATCTTTACTCGCTGTCGTTTTTTTATGCGTCTCACCGGATCCACCGTCTGATTCACTGCCTGTGAAGGACAAACACTCGTGTTCCCAGGCTTTGAGAGGGCTTTATTCTGTTACTTTTGATCTTATGGAGGGGTCGTGGGAAGGGAAAGCAGCACACAGCACGGCTGAATCCTGCAGCCGCTCCGTAACCCCCGAAGCCGATGAAGACACCGTTGACCATGAGAGGGAGCCAAAGCAAAGCCAGGCAGATGGAGAGAGAGGCAGAAGAGATAATGAAGACTGGGACGCGGATCACATCAAAGACGCAGATAATGTAGAAAATACACGAGACTTCCCAGGTGACTCTGAACTGAGTGCGATTGAAGAAAAGGAAGAGCCTGAGCCTGATGATCCAGCTGGTCTAAATACTGATGATGATGATGATGATGATGATGACATGGAAACGCAGACAGGAAAGGAGACCGAAGAACACGAGCTGACAGATGAAGTGCTTGAGACAACAGAGGGTGATAATTCAGAACATCCAGATGTTGACTCAAGCTTCATAGTAAGCAAACGGCCCGAGAGGTTTATCAGTAAAACGAGGGATGATGGTGGACAAAAACAAGAAAGGAGATCTGTGAGATCTCTAAAGGTACTCCAGTCATCCGTCATCACCCTGTGCTGTGATAGCATCGCCGTAGCGGTAGCAGAGCTTGCAGGCTTGTTAGTGTGCTGCTGTACTTCCCTCATGGACTGAAGGTTTAGGTAGAAGAAGAGCCTTTAGTTCAAAATCCCCACACTTCTTTTATGTATTTATGTTTTACTTTTACTTCTTTACTCACTGATTTTTGCGTCTTCGCCCTCCTCTAGACGTCGGGACGAGGCACCGGGACCCCGTCACAACGAGATCAGGACCTCCAAAAAGAAAACCTCAAGCTGGCTTCTGAGAACCTGGAGCTCCGCTTCCAGCTGGAGCAGGCCAACGTAGATTTACCGAGACTCAAGGTACACGTGACCCGAATTGAGCAGCTGTTCAGTCCTGTACCGTTGTTTGATATTAATGCAGATTATAAGGCAAATTAAAGGAATAGTTTGACATTTTGGGAAATACTTTCAATATGCTTTCTTGGTGAGAGATTGAAGATTAATAAACACTCTCTTGTCTGAGCGCTAAATCTGAATTTTTGATCTTTCGGGGTGCTGACAGAGCCAGGCTACTTGTTTTGCCCTCTTATCAAACTGGTACGAGGTTCGACTTCATCATCTAACACTGCAAAAAAAAAAAAAAAAAAAATTTCCCAAAATGTTGAACTTGTTTTAAAAACCTCTCAACCAGTTTTTCTCTTGATTGTACACATTCATCTTATTTAAAACACCACATAAAAATAATCCCTTCATCGCGTCATGAGGTTTCCTTTCACTGTAATTGCTTCATTAGCCGTTTATCATCCTAGTATGATGTTTAGCTTTAACCACATGACGATTTCAATGATAAAATATTGATTTAGGAAAGAGCACATGTTTATCCAGCTGTTCTTTCTCTTCTTTTTTCTTCTTCTAACAGAATCAAGTTGCAGACCTTAAGGAGATGTGCAGTGTGCTGAAAAAGGAAAAGGCGGATGTAGAGAGAAAGTTGGCCCATATACGTGGAGTACGTTAACCTCAAAGCACCTGTGTTCTTTCTATACTCTATATATCACAATACTCATGACGACAATGAATAAATACAGACATAACAAGAAAAATAAACTATAGCTAATTGGATAGCAGGGCGTCCAACTTTCTGCTTCAGCTGTGGATTCATGATAATGATTCGCAGTGTGTTCCTCACCAGGCTGGCTCCAGCGGTAAAACAGTACCTGAACTCGAGAAGACCATTGGCTTGATGAAGAAGGTGGTGGAGAGGGTGCAGAGAGAAAACGAGACGCTAAAGAAATCCAGCAGCGCTGCACATCAGGACAAGTTCTCCACGTTGGAGCAGGAACACAAGAAACTAAAGGTCGTCGCTCACGCGTCTTTTAACGTGTCATTTACAGCATATTAACTACCGCTGATGGTAAATGTCTTTTATTTTACTTCTAGGTTGACTTTGAGAAACTGAAGAGTCAAAGCGAAGCTGAGCTGAGTTCCAAACTTGAGTCTAAAACCAAAGGATTGGAGAAGATAGTGATGGAAAACGAACGTCTACGAAAGGAGATCAGAAGGGTAACGGTCGATTCGTTAATATACAAAACACACGTGAAGAAAACCGCCTCAGGGTGTCGTGTTCAGGGAGTCGTGTTCAGGGTGTCGTGTTCAGGGAGTCGTGTTCAGGGTGTCGTGTTCAGGGAGTCGTGTTCAGGGAGTCGTGTTCAGGGAGTCGTGTTCAGGGTGTCATGTTCAGGGTGTCATGTTCAGGGTTTTAAGTAGTAAGATTGGGCAATTAATAAGTAAATGGTGCAAAATTGATTCTGATTAAAGGCGTAAAAAAATAATTTTAAGAATTAAGGAAATACAAATACTCAAAAGTAGAAATATTCACGTGTTTTATCTTCATGCCCATAAATGTTTCTATAATGTTTGTGTTATTTTTCTATCACTACAGGAAATGGAGGCTTCAGAGAGGCTGAGAGTGACCAAGACGAGTGTGGAGGTGACCAACGAGAAGCTGGAGGCGGAGCTGGAGGAGACTAAGCAGAGACTTCGGGCGGCTCTGTCCAGACCCGTCGCAGAAGGAGCCGACAGTAAGAGCGCCAAGGCGTCTGTGGTAACGAGGTCAGCGCTAACCTTTAACCTTTAAGTGCTCCGTTGTCTCAGGTTTCTGCACTAAAAGTTACTTTAAATTTGAGTTTCTGGACCTGATTGTCATTATTTATGCAAAGTACGAGCAGCAATATGACAACACTGAACATGATGAGACTATTTAACATTCAGAGATGTATGTTATAGCCGTGTATTAGGACAGAACTGCTTTATGGTAATATTGGTTTTTTAATATATGATTTTTTTTTTTTTTTGCAGCATCATCATGTCTGGTTATTTAATCCATCAGAAATGTTTGTTGATTTTCCAGAAAATATATTATGTGACGACACTTTTTAAATATTGTGGTATAAAGTTACATATGCAGTGACTTTTTTAACCAAGAAAAAAAATGTTTCAGCTTCTAAATTTAGGACTTTTCCTCATGTAAAAGCAAACTGAATATCTAAAATCAGCAACACTGCTTTGGTTCTTGTACTTCTTGTCCAGTCCGTTTTTCCAGTCGTTGTCGTTTCACTTCAATCTGCAGAATGTTTGAGAACAAGATGAAGGAGCTGGAGAAGGAGCTCTCCCTGAAGACCTCCACCCTCTCGGAGCTTAAACAGCGGCTGAAGGAGGCGACTGAGCGCGAGGAGAAAACTCGGATCAGCATCCGGACACTCGAGGACCAGGTACAGGCTGAATGACTGAAGTACAGTTCAACTATAAACAAACAGCTTTACTAAAATGAGTTTTAGTCAACTGAGACGAACTGCCACCTTGTGTCTTTATGGTTGAATTATTTCACTGTATCGTTGTTGTTGTTGTTGTTTGTCACGTCTTCAGGTGGACATGTTGAAAAGCTTTCCTACCGCTGCAAAAACAGAAGCAGGACTCACAAAGGAGTTCCAGGCACTGAGGTACAGTATGTAAAACTAGATTAAATTACTTTTAGTCATTTAGTTTTAGTCAAAGTGTCAGAAACAGAGCAAACCTTTTAGCAGCGTTTGATTGATCGGTGATTAGCGTCATCATTTTCTATCATCATCATCTTCATCTCTTTATTTGCCAGAACTGTGCGAGATAAATTCTCTACGTGTTGTTTTTTGTTTTTTTCTCTGAAGGTTAGTCAACAGCGAGCTGAAGAACGAGAACGTAGAACTGCAACAAAGGCTTGACGAGTACAGCGAGCGTCACGGTGCGACGTCCTCTAAGCAAGGTGAGACTATCAAACGCACCCACGTTTTTAACGGTTATTGAAAAAACATCTAAATATCTGATTGTTAAAGTCTCTCTTTCATTATTAGATTCCAGGAAGCTGAAAGCTCTTCTGCAGGCGGCAGAAACGGAGAAAACCCAACTTCAAACCGAAGTCAAAAAGATGAAGAAAGAGCTGGAGAACTTTGACCCGACGTTTTTTGAAGAGATTGAAGATTTAAAATACAACTACAGTTTAGAAGTCAAGAAGAACATTTTGCTGGAGGAGCAGCTGAAGAAAGTTTGTGATGAGTTTGGTGTAAAAGCTGAAATGCCCAGCGTGTCCGTCGGGTAACGATCGTTAAAAACGGACCTTTGCAGGTCATTTTCTGTTTACATATCGAACCTCGATACTTAAACGACTTTAGTTCCAGTTTTCTCATCAGAAGTTTTTAAGCTGCTTGTGACAAAATGTGTAATCTTAGAACTTAAATAGAAAACATGTATGGTGTTGATTACTGGTACAGAAACTCAGGTTTTGTATTTACAGTATTTGAGACTTTTTTTTAGACAATTCAGTTTAAAATATATTTTAATTCCTTAGAAATTTAAAGACAAATGTCTCCAAAAAGAAAAAGTTTCATTTAAACAGTAAAATGACATAAAGGCAGCTGTTTTATTTTAATACTGAGTTCATACTTTGGTGATGTAACGAATGTATAATGTAGCGTATTTATAAGATTTCTTTATATTTGTACAGTTTCTAACATATTGTGCTTCTATATATTTACCAATAAAGCAGTTTTTATAGAATTTAAACACACTGTGTCATTTATTCTTCATACAGTAATGAAACAGCTTCAACAAACATTATTTACAATTTAATAATGGAACTTTTAAGCAGATTTTAAGTGCTAAAAATGTCCAGTTGGTCAGTTGTTTTTACACATTTCTGCAAAGAAAATGGCAAACTGTCTTCAGCCTATGAGACACGTTTGATGCAGGACACTTACCTCAGGTCACAGGTTTGATCCCCTTACTGTAAACTATATTATCTCTTTCTGTGCATCCGTGTATTTTATTGGTCTCCACGAGATAAACGTGTTTTTAATCAAACAGAAACTTTAAACTCATCTGGAATTTCTGTCGGAAACATCAAGCGGCTACAGCAGAAGTTTTCTCTCCTCAGGCTGGTTTTACGGGTCGTACCGGATGTCCTGAAGCTGACTGAAACGCTGTCCGTTTAGTCTCGAGAAGGACGTGAACAAGTCTTTGCTGTTGTTACACCCGTCGACGTGAAGGACGACCGGCTTGTTGCCCAGGCAGGTTTCCCCGTCCGGCCACCGGAGCCCCAGATGGTGACGATGAACCTGCCGACACAACAGCAGCCTGAAAAATGTCCTAGAAAACACACGTTTACCTACAGCCTCGTCTTCTTAGTTCTTCAATACCGTCAGCTTGATCAACACTTCAGTCATCTTACCTTAATGAGTGTGCCGTCACTGCAGTGCCAGACGATGCCCTCGACTCGGCCCTCTGGACTCTCCTGGAACCAGGAGCACAGCTGCTGGAAGTCCACTGGTGGAGGGTTTCTGACTCGAACGCTCCCGTGTGACACCAGACAGTGGACGGGCTGCTTCTTACACCCCAACCCTGTCGATAGTACGAAAAAATATTGTTTTACAATGCAGAAAATTACTGACACCAACAGTGTTTGACCAGTAATGAGACGATGATATTTAATTTCAGTATATTCAGATATTAAAAATGTCTTCATTTTAAAAAGAGAAGTTCAGGATTTTTCAAGTCAGGTGCCCAAATGACCTTTGACACTTTTAAACATATTCAAAAGTTTTATTTGAAGATAGATTATTTCAGATATAATATAGCTTATAGTGGATTTGGTCCTCCGTCACAGATTAAAAATCAAATAACAAATGCCGGATGGTATTACCGTACGGGTTTCCGTTGACGTTGGTTCCAATGAGCTCCAGCGTTTGTTCCAGCAGGTCGATCAGTGGGACCGCCGCCATTTCTAACACGCTTTCGTCATCAGCGCTGGGCCTGAGAACCAGAGCTGCCCCGACTTCATAATCCACCACAGACGAGTGCCAGCAGTACTGCTTGTTGTCCTTCTCCACTGGAACCCAACCTAAACATTGAGAAGGACCGAGTCTCTGGCGTCAACATTTATATCACGTTAAACATTTTACACGTGAGAGATGGCTCTTTGACAGTACATTTAATATGTTTATATGATGAACTCACTATTACTACTTATTGATGGTCGCTATTTATATGCCACTGACTGATAAAACTGAAGAGTTTGTGTTGAAGTATTAAAAACAAAGAAAACTCATTATTTTACTCGATTGGAAGTAAAGCAGGATATGTAAACGTCAACAGGACCTGGAATGTGTCCGTGTTCGTCGGGCGCCGGTCGGCCGTTGTGACATTTGACCCTGTGGGCTGGGATCCACGTCTCTGGCACCGTCTTAAAGTCTTCGTCTACGGTCCACGTGAAACCTGAAAGTGTAGCGAAACGAAACGTATTGGACCGAAACAAAAACGTTTTTTTTTTGGCATACGATGAAGAAGATGATTCAGACGTAGAGACCTTTACAGCTACGGTGAGAACGCTGGTACTTTTTGAACCTCTTCTCTGCCTGTTTGTTGGGTTTCCTGTCGAGTCGAGCCCAGAGGTAAGGTTGCCCTACAAATAAATAAAATAAAAACATCCATCAGTTCCTCCCACCGCTCTGCACATATAACCTGGGATAGTTATAACACTGCAGAGAGCTCCTTCACCGTTATAAAGTGTCACATAACAGCAGGTGCCGTCCAGTTTCTCTGTGGCGAGCGCACAGTCGATGTCAGCATCCAGAGCTGCAGGGTTCACGACCTCAGTGGCAACAACCTGAAAGTGCTGAAAACAGACGGAGACGCTTCACCGTAAACAGTCAGTTCAACCAGAGAAAGCTTTATTAGTATTATTATTAATATTATTATGATACAAACTAAATGTTGCTCAATATTACAGCTGAAATAAAATAGGCAGAGTTGTATTTGTATTGATTATGAATCATCTACACACTGTACAGCACACTAGGACTGTAAGTAATGTTTTATTGATTAATCTGCCTATTAATTATCTTCTCAATTAATCAACACCAACATATTCATTTTCTCAACATATAAGAGATGAAAAAGCAGCAAATCCTCACATCTGTTTGGTTTAATAACGAAGCTATCAGATTAATATATCAGCTCCACATAAGCAGGAAACGAGGCTTGGTTTTATTATTAAGGCTATAATGTTATTGAACGCCACAGGATGGAGACTCATGTTGTTCTCGTGTTGTTCTCGTGTTGTTCTCTTGTTAGACTCGTGTTGTTCTCATGTTGTTCTCGTGTTGTTCTCATGTTGTTCTCGTGTTGTTCTCGTGTTGTTCTCATGTTAGACTCATGTTGTTCTCGTGTTGTTCTCATGTTAGACTCATGTTGTTCTCGTGTTGTTCTCGTGTTGTTCTCATGTTAGACTCATGTTGTTCTCGTGTTGTTCTCGTGTTGTTCTCATGTTGTTCTCATGTTGTTCTCGTATCGTTTCTAGATGAATGGCTGCTGCTCACCTGACAGTCGCGTTTTCTGGACTGTTCTTCCTTCACCTCCGTCAGGAACACACACGGTATCTTCTGCTGAACGGAGCCCAGCCGGCGCATCTTAAACAACCGTCTACAGCCAGCTAGAGGCCTCCGTTAAATTTACATTGAGCGCTACGCGGAGCACAATTAGCTTCTCGGTGTTTTAGCTAACGCGGTGGACGCAGAGCGACGTCATGGGACGTGACGTGACGTGACGTGACGTAACGCGCGTCTTCTTCTCCGTTTTTGTTTTTCGGTTGACAACCAATCAGATGGCTCCTTAGCGACACCGTGTGGTTGGAAAAGTGAAACTTCTCATATTTTACAAACAAAACGTCTGTGATTTATCTATTTATTTTTTTATTTTTTTGTTTGTTGATTATGAACTATTATTGAATATAAATATTTATTTCAATATTTTTTTTTTTTTATTAGACAAAATCATACGTTCATGCACACAAACACAGAGGCTCAACTGGCTCCATGAAAAATGAAACTGAAATCATTAGTTTATATTATTATTTATACATTAATCAGTAATGTGAATAATCACGATATATAATGTAAGACAATAGAAAGTGTGTGTGTGTGTGTGTGTGTGATTTAGAAACAAAATTCACACTGTTTGATGGAAAAGTACATTTAATAAAAACACATTATAAATGATTTTTAGGCTTCCATACAGCCACAGAGGACATACACGGCTGTATGATGTATGTCCATATTTACAATGATTATGAAAAGCAAAATAAAAGACTAGATCATTTATCAGAAAACACTGTGGTATCGCTTCATATATTCCTCCCGTACAGATCATAACATAAAGCTACTCTGATAGGTCGGCTTTGACGTCTGGATTCATAAACATCATGACATCACCGGAGTACTTCCTGTCTGTTTCTTCTTCTTCCTCTTCCTCTTCCTCTTCCGCTCCGTGTCGGCTCTGAAGGTCCAGCTCACTGCCGGTTTGCTTCCACATCTCCGTCTCGATGTCGTCCTTCTGCTGCCGCTGAGACCAAAAGGGGAAAATATTCCCTTTCCCTCTAAAAAAGAAAGAAAGAAAGAAAGAAAGAAATAAAATGATTGAGACTTTAAGATCATTTTCCTCTAGTTTGATTTGTAAAAGCCTTGAAAACAGAGTAAAGAAATCGAGAGAAACGGTGGAGAAATTAATTTTTCTATCCTTGTTTTGCGTTTATTCTTCTATCCTCCAAACACAATTAGCTTCTTCATAAACTAACATAAATGACTGTATGTTACATGTAGATGTTGGCCTCCATAACTTACACTGAAAGCACATTTGAAGTGATTTTTTTAAATAGCCAATATGAACAGGAGGCAAAAACCTCTTTCAGTGTTTATATGGTTATTATTATTTATTATTGTTGTTGTTTTATTGTAAAAAAATAAAATATAATAAATACTCACAGTTTGTAGTACCACACGACACCGGCTGCAGTCAGAACCAGGAGGATGATGCTGAGGACGATGATCGCTGTAGGAACAGCTGAGGGAAACATGCAAAATATACATATATATATATATATATATATATACCCTTCCACACTCCTGACCTCCACATCCATTATAATCATAATTTTCACGACCAATCAGAGAAGAGAGTTCGACCTATTCTTTAAAAACCTGAAACAACAGAAAGTTAAAACCACCAGGTCTAAGTGTCAAACGTACCTCCTAAAGAAGGCTTTGCAGAGCTCAGCAGCACCAACTCAGAGGAAACAGAGACAGCAGTGGAAGAAGTGATGAGCTGAGGAAGAGAAGTAGATGTACGGGTGGAGACGGGTTTAGGAGGAGGGGAGGTGGAGGAGAATACAGCTGAAGGTGATGTCTTGACCGGGAGAATAAAGGCTGAGGTCAGAGATACACGTTGAGGGGATTTTGTTGTTTTCAGCTTTCTTGGAGGTGGAGCCTCCGTTGTTGATCTGACTGACGTTTGTGTTTGTGTTTGTGTCTCCAGTGACGTAGAAGACGAGAAGGTTCGTGGGTCAGATGTTGATGTTTTCAGAGTTTCCTCTAAATCTGTAAACGGTAAGAAGATGGAAAAACTTTTAAACTGAAATAGAAATAAAGCATACCGTGCAGTAAATATACAGTACCTGATGCATTGAAGCAGAAGACACCGAACTTTTTATCTGCTCTTGCGGGCCACGTCACCACACCTGTTTTACTCTGTCCGCAGTTTTTATCAGCTGTTAGTCGAGGGATGACCGCGATCTGTTCGTCTATCCAGCCGAATCTGTTGATGAATGAACAAATGAATGAAAAAGTATTTCAGCTAACTCTGTGAATTGTCTTTTGTTGTACTAGTAACCTTTTGGTGCCACCACAAGGGGGCTTTAAGGCCCTCCCCCATGAGGAGCTTACTCTATCCTGATTGGCCAGAAACTAGTAACCTTTTGGTGCCACCACAAGGGGGCTTTAAGGCCCTCCCCCCTGAGGAGCTTACTCTATCCTGATTGGCCAGAAACTAGTAACCTTTTGGTGCCACCACAAGGGGGCTTTAAGGCCCTCCCCCCTGAGGAACTTACTCTATCCTGATTGGCCAGAAGCTCACGAGGCAACGTAAACAAACAATAATCGTAGACATTTTTTCTTTTTCTTCATCCTTTAATCGAAAATGCAAACTTGTCAAATACATCCGTACACGTTCGAGCCTGAAGCCAATCAGAAGATACGTGACGGGAAAATTCGCGGAGCAACTTTTAGCATCGACGGCTCTGATGTCATCGCGAGGAAGAAGTCGAGGAAACTTTGCAAAGTGCTCAGATTAGACTGAAGTCTGGTATTTTTGACTTTTTACATGCAAAACATAAAATAGCAAAAAAAAACAACATTTCCCCTTTAAAAATCTTACAGGTCCAGACAGGACAAGAGGCTGTTTAAAGGCGTGTTTTTAGGTTTTAGGTTCCTGCAGCATATACAGGATATGTATGTAAGTAAATGGCATTCCACAGATAAAGAAATCAATCCTATTGTTTGAATTCCCCTGAATAAGTTCAACCACAGTCACCACGTGCTTCCAGCCTACTTGCAGGTCTCCAGTCCACGCTGCAGTGCTCGGTCCAACTGGGTCCTTGTCGCTATGGTGACGTTCAGAAACAGGCAGGCGGCTCTGGCAGCAGTGAAGTTGAAGGTGTACCTCCCTCCTTCGATAAGCATGAAGACCCCGCCGGCTCTCTGACTTTTAGAGGCCGCTGAAAGTTTTTAAAATACAGAAAAATGTGAACATTTAATATTATTATTATTAAAAGTATTATTAATATATAACACATCAGCGACATCCAAAAGGCCAATATGCATTTCAGAATAAATAATACATATTATATTAAACATTTAAAATATCACACATATCTCATTAAAGGTTTTTAAAGTTTACCATACACTATATACAGACTGTATATCTATAGGTGCAATAAACAGGTACCACAGATAACTGCAGCAGATAAAATACTTAATACAAAAAACATTTTCCACATTGAACTTGTGATATTTGACATTTTTTACAACTTTTTGATGTATTTTTGAAACTTTTAATTGTAGAATGAACTTATAAGAACTTAATTGTCACATAAAAAAATCTTTAAAAAAACATTAAAAACCTTTAACCATAAATGGTCCAGCATGAAAGATTAAAAAAGGTCACAAGGAGAAAAAAAAATCTAAAATATATGTTTAAAATGTCACACATTCATGCATCACAGCAGTCATATAAACAGTGATAATCAAATATATGAAATAGATAAATAAACAACATACCTTCAATTAGACTGGAGTCTGAGGCCAGTGAAAAGACTGCAAAAGACAAAAGGAGGACCTGAGTAAAAAGCAAAAATCTCGCCATGTTTAGCATAAAATATATAAAGCTGAAGTGGCCGAAGATGCAGAACCAAATAAAGCGAATGCGGAGGGAAAACCTGAGAACATGATGTGATGTGGAGGCGAAGAGGAAACAGGAAGAAGAGGTCGAATCTGCTTGATGCCCCGTCATGAGATAACACACATGGGAGAAAGACCTTGACAGAAGCTCTGGATCCAAACGTTGTTGTTTTGGTTATTAAATCACAGATATATGCCACGCAGAACGCATCCAGCGCTAAAATACCTCAAAATAAAAACAAATCGAGGATTTCCAGGAAGTATTAGAGCAGGATGACAGGAAACATTGGCTTTAACAAACAACCGAAGAGGAATAAATGACAGAAGATGATCCTCTCGGCTTTTATTAAAGAGTCAGAAGAACTTTAGATATTTCTTTTTCTTTTTTTTTTTCTTTCAGTGGTTTGATGTTTTTTCTGCTTTGCCAGCATTTATCATGCAGATGTATGTTTGCTCTGACAGACGGGTCGGAAAGGGAACTTCCTCCACTACGTTCCTGCGCTTCTTCTGTCTTTTCTTTCCCCCCAAATGAACTTTCTGAATTGACAGACATGGAAAAGTCATTACAACTATTGTTTTTCTCTCTATAGTCGTTTCTGGCTCTTTTGTTTTTTTATTAAACATATTTTTCATCACGTCGCTCTCTGGACGGAAAGTCTTCATCCTTTTTCTTTTACCTCAAACCAACAGCAGCTGTTCACATTTGTTAAGTATGAGTCCACTTTAAGTCTTGTGTTTTGATGTCTTTGTTTCCTCATTGTTTGATGAGCCCAAAAGACTAATAATAATAATAATAACAATGAAAAAAAAATCAACACATTTTTCTTCTTTTCTTCTAACTTTATTAAAACCCTTTGACACAACATGGGGTTGCACAAAATATGGAAATGACCATAAAGTGTCATTACACTCAATAAGTATGTTTCATGTTTATAGGTTATATATAAATGAATAAATATACAGTTTGTTTACCAACAAGTCATTCACAAACAAAGAAATATACAGTATAAACAGTGTCATACATGTTGTAGTGATGTTAGTGGTTTTAGGAGACAAACACAAATTATGTTGTCCTACCGATAACTGATGATAACTGCTGATAGCTGATGATAACTGCTGATAGCTGATGATAACTGCTGATAACTGATGATAGCTGATGATAACTGCTGATAGCTGATGATAACTGCTGATAACTGATGATAGCTGATGATAACTGCTGATAGCTGATGATAACTGCTGATAACTGATGATAGCTGATGATAACTGATGATAGCTGATGATAACTGATGATAGCTGATGATAACTGCTGATAGCTGATGATAACTGCTGATAACTGATGATAGCTGATGATAACTGATGATAGCTGATGATAACTAATGATAACTGCTGATAATTGATGATAACTGCTGATGTTGTCTGTGTATATATATTTGCATTTGTACACAGTCAAACTCGCTGGAGAAATACTTCATCTCAATATTAGAACACGGTATAATCATGAATGAAAAGAGCAAAGGTTTTGAAGCCACTGGTTTACACTGGCGGAGAAGGCGAGAGAGTTCAGTGTGTCCTACGTCCATGAATATCGTGAGCTTCAGGCTTCAGCGTGGATGGTTCGGGCAGGCCTGGAAGGAATCCAGACAGGTCACACTTCCCCAGTCATGAAGAGCGTCAGTCTTCACCCGCGGGGAGAGAAAAGCAGAATTCAGTGATAACGCAGCATCATTACAAAAAGTCATCCTCGGGGACATGAAACATCTTTTATGTGGTCATTGATCCAAAACGAACTACAAACACAGTTTTCTTTTCTTTTTTTACTGTTTCTCTTAGACGGGAAAAGGTCGTAATTAAAATGCAATTTAAAGGATGTATGCAGTAGCTGTTAAAATATGTTTCAGGTGTTTAACTAACTAGATTATGAGTAAAGAAAACAAAAATAACCTTCTTTTTTGCTTCACTTCTCAGCAAAACAACAACAAAAATATTTTTTTTTGTGACTTATGACTGAAAGAAGTGCTGACGATGCTGTAACAGAAGACACCTGTTGCCTCTGTGCCATGCAGGTTTGTCCTATCATGTTGCCTAATGTATAATGAATGATGCTCAGTTGGTGATAGGATCCACCAACAGGAAACTGAGAACTTCATTCACGTTGTTGATGTTCTGAACACTAACTGGGATCTCCGTTTACTCTCAGAGCTTCCTTCTTCTTTTTCTTTTTTTTGTTTGAGTGACATTTTGATCAAATCTGCAGCTTTAAAATGGCACTTCGGACCAAATCCCACACAGACCTGCAGACAGCTGGGAAATCCTCATTAGACGACAGCCTGTACAAATCGTTCTCCTTAAGCAGCTCTAACGTTAACAGAGGCAGACGCTTCGGAAACGGGAAAGTGGACGAGGTCAAAGGTCTCTCGAGGCCGTCCGGGAGGCCCGTACGAGTCGTCAGGCCCGTCAGCGCCATCGGCTCCAACGGCTCGTTCCTGCAGATCAACCATCTACAAGGAGAGCTGGTCAGAAAGAGGAAGGTACGGAGAAAAAGAGAAAGAAGAAATAGAAAATGATTTGCATTGTCTTATTATTTATTTAAAGAGTATAATGTTTGTTGCATCATTAAAGTGAAACATTTGCTTTGTTCTACAGTATGCAGAGAAATCACTCATAAAATTTGACAGATAAAGATAACAAAAAAAACCCTGAGATTAAAGAATTTATGACTCATAAATGCCACAAACAGGTATAGCTACTAAAGAATTTATATATAGTGAAAATAGTCAGGAAAAATCAAAGGAAGTGCATAAAGAGAATAAATATTAGTTATTATCTCTTCCTGGTAACGTTCATGTTGTAAAGATAAAGCTTTGCAAAACATGCTCTGGGTTTGAACAATATTTGGCTGCATAGCATGAGTTTCATGATCGACCATATAAATGCACAGAAGTCGTCATTCTTCTCTTAAAAGCCATTAAGAAAGGTCACGGTTGGTGCTTTTACAGTATCCATCATTTTATCGTTTTTTTTGTTTCTTGACATCACACAGGAATGCGAAGATCTGAGGAAAGAAAACAAGTGTCTATTAAACGAGATTCATATGGAGCGGATCGTGATGCGCACAGAGAGCGAGCTGACCATGAGGAACCTCAGGAACCTGAACCAGGAGCTGCAGGCTCAAGTCAAAGAGGTACAACTCAGACACTGAACAGAGTTACACAAAAACTTTCCTAGTAACTGGAAGTAAAGAAGAAGACACAGATCATCAGAAAACAACCAAACAAACACAAATCCTCTATTTTTATTATTCAGAGGGATAAAAGGTGAGCAGGGGGGAAAAAAAACTAAATGAATAAATCAACAATCACAACACAGCTATAATAAAAAAAGAGTATATATATATAAAATATATAAAGTATTTTAGTAAAGTACCATTAACCTACATCCATTCGTGCCATATAGTAGCTCATTGCTGACCCATATTCTTCAGCTAAGTGGTCAGAGTCATATTACATCCAGAAACAAAGGAAGGCCTCTACTGTTTCTTGACATCCCAGTCACTACAGTACACACCCTCCTCTCCGTCTGACACCTCACCAGCTGAAGCAGAAGCTGTATACGAGCCAGCAGAGGGCGACGTTGTGTTCACGGGCTGCGGAGCAGGCGGATGAATCCAGAGGGGATGCGGAGAGGAGCAGGGCCCTGGCTGAAGCTCGGGCCCTCGGGAGCCAACGGGACAAGGAGGCAGCCGAGGTTGATAGGAGTCGACTGAGTGAGGAGCTACAGCAGCTTAAAAAAGAGGCAAAATCACTAATATGTCTACAAATATGTAAATATTGTTCATTTGAAAAGTTGATTGTCAGTGTATGTGCACTGGACGTTTCAGGTTTCCACGTAACATTTGTGTAAAGGTGTAGGTAGACGCCTCAAACTGAGATTAAGGAGCCATGGTAATAAATATAGAGTATAGATTAAAAATTATGAAGGTATGAGATGAGTAATCTGGAGGGAAAATTTTGGTTTTCAATTTAGGAAGCCAAAAAAAAAAAAGTTTCTCCAGATAGTGGAGCGAGATGAAAATAAATAACTTAACTTTGCATCTTATTTGTGCAGCACACTGATGTGCAGCTTTTACTGGCACAAACAGAGAAGAGTTACTTTGAAACCAAGCTGAAGCTGGACCGAGTATCTGGAGAGAAACAGGCTCTGCTTCAGGAGAACAAGAGCCTGGAGGGAGACAGAGATGATCTCCGACACAAGCTGAGACAAATCACAGAAGAGAATGTCCAAATTAAAGACAGGTGAGGTTGATTAAAGCTGCACCAGGTAAGGATAGTATATAAAAAACGATACTCACTGAGGAGTGTATGAACAGTTTAACCATCATAAGGAGTGTACAGAGGATATGAGGTTTGAAATTAATATACAACAGTGTGTTATCTGCGTAAGAAAAATAAGCTTGACGTGGTGAAATAAACTACAATAGGACCAAATATAGAGCCCTGGTGTGCACCAAGTTCGATTTTACTAATAAAATGTTTTAACAGCATTAAAACGACTCTTTAAAAGTGTTGAATGATTAAAAAAAAAACAGCTGGACAGTCTGAACAATATGAACTGTTGCCAAGTGATAGTACGCTATAGGGCCAATAGTGCTGAATACTGATTTTGAAAGGAAGTGGGAACAATAACAAGGATGTTTTCGGTACACATACTTACAGAAAAATAGGAAAAAGCTGTGACTTCTGAACCTGATTGTGGTCCCTTATCAAAAAAAAAAAAAAAAGAATATAGCGGGAATCTTGTGTGTGTATAGGAAGTCATAAATATAAACAGTAAGTTATGTTACTGTATGGAAAATCTCCATAAGAAGGGATCACATTAACAAGGTCCAGCATCATGTTACTGTTCTTTAAAAAATGAAATTATATTTAATGTATTTGTCACCTTGATTAGCTGCAGGCTGACTTGCATATTGTATGAAAAATTGGACAATGGAGAGGAAAGGAGTGAGTCTGGCTGTAATGTAATAATTTCATTCTCCCGTTTACAGTGAGGTGAATTCGAGGCGCAGAGCGATGGCGTCAGAGGAGGAGAGCAAAAAGGCCAACCAGGCTCAACGGGAGGCCGAAGCCGAGCGGCGTCTGGCTGAGAAGGAGAGGCAGGAGAGGACAGCCGAGTGCCTCAGCTGGAGGGAGAAGCACCAGGTTTTAGCCGACATGTTGAGAGCTGAGGAGGACCTGAAGGCTCTGAGGAAGAACAAAGGAGTAAGAAAAGCATCCACAGCACATTTTTGTATTATTAAAATGTATTTCTGTGGTTTTTAAGGCACGTTATTTATTGATTTTTGTTTTGTTTTGTTTGTTTGTTCCAACAGTGTCAAGCCAACATCAAGAGCTTCTTCCTCTGCATGACAGAAAGCGATCAGAGAGTGAAAATTCTCAAAAATCAAGACGGCGTGCCAAGAAATTTCACGGTAGAGATTCATTTATGATTCATGAAGTTATCAAATAAAAAAACAACAGAACTGCATATATATTATTTTATATTAAAAAAGTCCTTTGTTTTTATTCAGGAAGGAGATCCGGTGTACATCTCCACCCCTGAGTCCAGCCCTGAAGAGCCTGAGAGGAGTTCATCCAGGTAATGCTGCACTGTGGCCACCAGAGGGCCCTAAAATCAACAAATAATACTAAAAAAAAAAGTTTATGAACATTTATAGTATTAAAAGAGAGAAATGAGTCACTATATGCACACAAAACTCTGACCAGGACTAGAAGTTGAAGGGTATATATAAAAATTAAATGTCACAAAGACAAAAAAACTTCTCACCTGGCTGCTGGAAATATTTACAACAAAAATCTTTTTCCCCATTAAAAAAAATAAAAAATAAACTGTTTTTGAATGTTTCCAGGACCATGTTGAGGGTGTGTGCCCCACACGCAGGGAGGGATCTGGGTCCGAGTCACTTCGACGAGCTGCCCGCTTTCGGAGGAGAGCGTCCAGATTCTGCACATCACCGCAGAAGCAGGAAGGTGGTGGAATATTTCTGGATCCCCACAGACCAGGAATAGTCATAAAAGATGTACATGTTCATTTTACAGCAGAGGAAAATGTAAAGAAATGTATTTATATTTGTGTCTGACTAACAGAATACATAAAAAGGACTCATAATTGACATTTTTATCGGCTCTGTTGGATAATATTGGTCACATTTATAATTATGGATATTTTATCTAAATTCTGACACCTTGAGATTATATTTTATTCACACGCTCATCATGACATGTGGTCCTTCATTGACTCATTTCAGATTTTAATGTGTGTGACAGAGTGAGAATATGTAAAGAAAAGGTGAGTAAATGAAGAAAAAAAGTGAAAAAATTTATTTTTGGTGCTCATGAACTCGACTTTATTGACATTAAAGCAATAGAGGTGCATTATGAATACCTTACAATATGATCTGAATCCATTGCCTTATACATAAACATGGCTTGTGAGCACAGTTCTTGGATAAAAGTCGTTGTTTCTTGTCTTTTTTTATTTAATCTGTTAAGCTGTTACTTGTTTTAGTACAGGGAAATAACAACCTATCTAAAATGTTTGCTTTTATTTTGCCAGTATTGAGAAGAAAAATTAAAAAATTTTCATTTTCCTTGTTGATCATTTGAAGTTAAACGGGCCACATTCACACCGTTACTCCAAAAACAGGAAACAAGATCATGTCGAATGAAGTAAAACATGCGTTTCTTCTGTTCTTAAATATTAATACTCGTAAACCACGTGAAGCTTCATAGGAAAAGTCTGCTTCAATAAATTTATTGTGCAATTAGGCTAAGAGTAAATCAAATACTTCAGCATTTTGTTTGGGCTTCTAGTTCTTAGTAGATTTCATTATCCCAACACAAAAACAAAAACAAAAACAAAAGCCCATCTAACTAAGAGGTAGAAACACAGGCAACTTTGAAACGTTACGGCGGCACACTGATGATTACAGTCGGGTTTTTTGACTATATTTTTTTAAATATTGTAACATTTGTAGGATGAGTATTGCAAGCACTCGTGTTATAATAAACATAAAAGGGACAGGAAACAAAAAGAGGGGAGAAACTCCTGATGAGGAGGAAGATGCTCATCGTGAGCGACTATGAAGAGCACTTTTATTAAAAAAAAAAAAAAAAGAAATTATTTTAATTAAGCATAGGTTGACTAAACACGCACCTTAATTCATTATGAAATGTTTTGCCAGCTTATGCTTCGCTCTCACTTCTGTCCCTCCCCAACAGAAAGGCTCAATGTCTCATGTTTAAGATTTTCAGTACAAATCGATCAGTCTGCAGCTTTTCTGCTTCATTCGAGGATGATGGAAGCGAATCAGATGTTTTGCATCTAACCGTCACAAAGCAGATCGCTGGCTGACTGAGACCTTTAGTTTTAACAAGCATTATTGAGGACCACTACTAATCTGATTTATTAAAAAAAAAAAAGGGAGGGGGGGTAGCTACACATTTTTTAAACAAAGCTCTTTCCTATGGGGGGGGGGTTCAAATCAGTAAAAATTAATTGGAAATGAAAAACATGCAAAACCGTGGTGGAGGGGGGGTTACAAACCTAACACAAAGCAAAACAACAAACCCACATGGTTGAGTCACTCCAGACTTCATGTAACTGATCAGGACAAAACTCAGACATCCCATCAGGGAACAGATCACATGATGCTTCTCGTCACGGTTCAAGTGGTAACGTACGAGGCCCTACCAGGTACAAGCTATCGGTTTATATTTGCAAGACAGAAGCAGCTGAGCGCCACGTGGTAGTGGTTAACGTAAGCATGGAGTTTAATTAAAAAACAAAAAAAAGGAAAGGCGAATGTAATAACAAGATTCAGTCGATCCTTCTACACCGTGATGCTTCCGCTTTCTCAATCAGCGTCGTCCTCGGACTCCTCTTCCTCCGCCGTCTCCAGCCAGGTGAGCCACTGGTTGACCTGAGAGAGGGAAATGATGTATATCATTATAAGACTCAAACAAACAAAAAATAAAAAACCAACACGTGGCGTTTCCTTTCCCCCGTTATTGCGAGTGAGAACTGGCTGTGACGTCATTACTGTACCTGAAATAAAGCTTTTCCTTTTCCGGGGAATTCTTGGGTAATGTCTTCTTTCCATGCGAGGAAGGCTTCTTCTTCAATGATCTCCATGTCGTAGAAGTTGACAAAGTAGCGCAGCAGCATGCCTTAGAAAGAAAAATAAGAAAGTTTTAACTAGTGCTGCTGTAACTGTAGACACTCTCGTTTGTTTTTTCTTAGTACTGTGACTAGTCAGTGATCTCTGTGGGGAGTAATGTACCTTTAGGGAACCCGCTGGCGTTGCAGTGGACCTGCAGCGCGTACAGAGCGCTGACCTGCAGCTCGGTGTGGTCGTGCAGGAACTTCTGCATGACGGGCTTGAAGGCCAGCAGCAGCTGTTTCTCCTGCTCCAGCTGCTCTTTGGAGGGAGCCGCCAGCTGATCGTCGCCCTCCACAATGCACAGCTCCTGAGCGATGTACTGAAGAAAGCTGGAGGAGAAAAAAATTAATTAAAAAAAGACTAGAGGGCAGCAAACACACATCCTGCAAACGAGGCCAAGACCTTCTACTCTACAATATATTTACCTGGTCATGAGGATGTTGACAAAGCCTTTATCGGTGTGAAGTTTGGGAGAGATGTTGTCTTTAATCCACTTGTAGATGGACTGTGGAGACGGGTCTGCCTTTATCTGCTTCAGCAGCTCCTTCTCGAGCTTCAGCAGCGGGAACAGGAAGCTCAGACCTTTCCCCTCCAGGATCTCCAGCATGCGGTCCTTGTTCTGATCAATCTCTACAAAAATAAATAAATAAATCAGAAAAGAAGCCGCTTAGTCACCACAGGGGGATCGGGTCGGTGAGAGAGGACGGACGTACCTGGTAGCATCTTCTGCATGTTGACCTTGCTCTGCTGGAAGAGGTCGGTGAGCCACTCCCGGTCCTTCAACTTGGCCGTCTGTTGCAGGCAGAGCAGGAAGAGGGGGAAGTGGGTGCCGTTCTCCAGGGGGTGAGCCAGCTCCGCCACGCTCACCAGCTCTGCGATGACGGCCCGCGCCGCAAACTGTGCCAGGTAGGACTTCACCAGCGGCACGTCCAACTCGATCTTAGGGCACTGGTCCAGGACGTTCAGGAAAGCCTGCCGGAGCGGGAGGAAACACTGGAGCGTGAATAATGACGCAGCCAACCGTATATGATGCGTTCTGTCCATTTTTGACAACACGTAAAGTGAATGCTGGATGCGCGCACCTGCATGAAGTTCTCCCCGGTGATGAGGCCCTCGATGCGAAGCGTGTGGATCAGGGTGCTGGCGTGCTCCTTGTCCTCATCGGGACGGTCCAGTGAACACACGACGATCTTACTCAGCATCTCCGGCAGGAAATGCTTGGGGGCCTTCATCTCTCGCGCGCCGCTCACAGCCTCCGTGAGGTTCTTACTGGTGAAGTATTCGGTCATGACCGCCTCCTGAAGCAAGAATACCACAGGGCATTATTGTCTTGATGAATCCCGTCTATAAAATGTCAGTCAAAGCTGACATTAAATGTCCAAGACCCAAATATATTTTCAGTTTACCAACATGTACGACACAGAAAAGCATCAAAACATTTGAGAAGCTGGACTGAAATATTTGGTAGTTTTGCTTTTATCTAAAATAGTTGTTATCTTAAATATTTGTTTTACTCATTGCAGCTCTAGTTATCCTTTATTTTATAGAAACTAATTGTTGTGCGCACCGTCATCTTAAGCAGTTCCTCCCTGGCAGGAGGTGGTTTCTTGTTCGTCTTCTGAGGTTTTTCTTGGATAGGCGGAGGGTTGGTCTTCAGGCCAAGCTGTGGAGGCTTGATCCCAAAAGGTCATGTGATTATTATACAGATAAATGACATTTGAATGTTTTAGCATCAAAAACGAACCGAGAGGTCTTACCTGTCCCAGAGGAGGGGTCTGAGTGCGCGGGGGCTGGGCGCTGGGAGGCATCATGGTGGGGATCTGGGGCTGGAGCTTGGGTACCTGGTTCTTGTTGAGGAGGAATGATTGAGCAGGCCTGAGGCTGATCTGCTGGACCACAAAAAGTCAAATTGGAGGCACGTCAGTATATTTAGTCATGCGTTTTTCTAACAAACAAAGAAATCTATGCATCGGCTTAAGTCATGCCCTCATATCTCATAATCGCAGTCAGTGGACCAGCTGCCAGTTTGAGAGATAGAGAGAGAGTGAGATAGAATGAGGAGGAGTGGAGGAGGAAGGATAGAGGGATGGAGGAGAGCAAAGAAAGAGTAAAACTGGCAGCAGGTTTGTCCCTCAGAATAACGCGTCTTTTTATAATCACTGGGCATGAAAAGCCAACACAAGCAGTGTCCGTCTAATCTGCATCAGAGTTATTGGTTTTTATTGTTCGGTATGCTAAGCTACACCCCGCTATAAACAATAATAGAAACCTCATCTGCGTTGAGCTGTCCTTTCTTGCTGAATCGTGGAGGCATATCCTTGGACTGAACCTGCTGCTGGGCCATATGGTTCTGGTTCTGGTTGAGGAAATGCTGGTTCTGAACCTGTCCGGAGACAGAAAGAGGCTCACACGGACGAACCTTTGATCTGAGGATTTGGAGAGAAGCGGGCAGCGACACTGATGTCCCGACTGTTACCAAGGTTACCTGGTTGGACTTGACGAAAGACTTCGCCCCCATGTCGAACTGTGACTGCGGCGGAGGGACGATGTGGCCTCCGTGGCCGTTGAAGAGCGGGTTGGTGCGATGGCGTCCCATAGTGGGCGAGTACCTATCCTGAATAACCCCCGGGCCGGTTCCAATCCCACTGCCTGACAAAGCACAGAACAAAACGTGAGTCCCGTTTCAACACTGAAAACGTGGAGGCGTGGCTGCAGAACAGAACCCGGTACCTGGCATCTGTCCAAACATGTCGGCCAATCCCCCGAGAGTCTCCCTGTCCAGTTTCATTCTGTTGGGCATGAAGGGGCTTTCCAGGAAGAAGTCCATTTTCATCCCCTGAGACATGGGTGCTGGGATGAAAACACCCAAATCCTACAGGAACACGCAGACAGTGTTAACCAACATGACATGTTGAATCTTATCGAGCCTATTAACAGAAGCACGTCTCAGTCTACACAACGGTCGCAATCGTTTGGCACGTCTCACCTTCACTGCATCCTGACGGATCTGGTTAATCGTCTTTGGTCCGTTGTCGATGAAAGCCTTGCGGGGGATCCAGTTGTTTTCTCGCAGTTCCACTGTGTCTTGCAGCAGGAAGCGGATCCTGGCGGGCAACTCCTTGTTGTTCATTAAGGATCGCATACGGCCAAAGTACTGATCCATTAAAGACTAGAGGGAAAGGATGGAGAGAAGAGGGGGTGTTGTGAGGAACACTGAACAGACTGGTGACGGTCAGGTGACAACCATCTATTTCCTGCTCTTTAAAATAATAATTTTCTTCTTAACCTACATATAATTAGCTAAAGCTTCAGCATGCACCTGCACGATAGTCATGCAGCCTTTTACAAGAAGTGCCTCTGTGTGCTGTATTTGACACTTTGCTCCAAAGACCTTCAAGCATTGCTACCTCAAAGCAACACGCAGCCTCTCCGGACGGCTACGGTTTACGCCAGGAATCGAACCTCGGAGCCGTTACCTTTGCTTTCTCATGGTCGAGTCTCGGCCCCACTGTTCTCATTATCTGACAGAGGCACTCCAGATCCTCCCCCATATCCTTGAGCTGGACTCTCTTCTTCTTTTCCAGAAGCTTCAATAAAGATTAGAGAGAGAAGGAAGGCAGAAGGTCACACAAGGTACGGTTTGTACTGCTGAGGGAACACAGTGATTGTTCTGCCTCTCAAATGAGAAAGAGACCTCTACACACATAAACACAGATAAATAAGAATCAATGCAAGAGAATTTCAAATAAACTAGTCGGCACGTACTGTTTTGATGCACTTATGAAGGATAGATTCGTGGATAAGGTCGAGTTTGCCAAGTTCCCCGATGAATTTAATGTTGCCAAGCATCTTGATCTTGGCAATGGCACGCTGCTCCTCCTCCTCAGAAGTAAGAGGGTTGTCATGTTTGTCATAGACTGGAGCGAAAGAGGAGGAAGAGCAGTTAGTGGTGAAAAAAAAACCAATGAGTTTCACAATGCTGCAATTCTCGGACATCGGCTTACTTTCAACATTTCTGGTGCGGTTTTCAAATTCATCTTGAAGCTTGGAAATCAGCAGTCTTCTGAAGGTCTAGAACAACAAACAAAAACAACAACTATAAGATGAAGAAGCAGAAATGTTATTTTAGAAACACAGATTACAAACAACGTGCTGGAAAAACAATCTGCAGTTACAGGAAGGTGTACTAGTGATATAAAAGGAGAAATAAAGTGTGAACAGCCACACTCTGCTCACTGTGCTCTGCTTTTGGGATGTTTGGATCTCAGATGAAGGGCCATCAAAGTTTGGTGCGTCCTCTGCCAAGCGCAGACATAGCTGAGCATAGAGCGAGCTATACTTGGGCTCTTCTAGGGCTTTGTCTACAATCTGAACCACAGAGACGGATAGAAAGGGGTCCCTCGGGTCATTGAAACATGTAGTGTACAGATATGAGTCACCCACAGCTGAGAATGGGTGAATATATTTTACATTTAGCAGAGCACTATAGAGAAAAGTGTGCTTACCAGCAAGATGATTCCTTTAAGGACGAGTTTTGAATCTACGCCCACGTTCAGGAGCTCAAGGCATAGCTTGTCAAACTTCTCAGGCGTGAGTTTGTTGAGTATGCTGGAGAGAAAACAAAAACAACAATAAAAAGGAGGGAGAGGGAGAGGCAGCAAGAGTAAGAAAGTCAGCATGAAGGATGTAAGAGCAAGAGAGCAGACAAATAGGTCTTCTCTTGTTTTTGTGTTATGAAAGTGGTCAAGTTATCCATTAAACAAGCATTTCACTCTTCTGCAGACAGCTGCAGCATCACCAGTTTTTTCCTGCGAGTCAGTGCAATAGATGGATCAGCTAATTAATAACCAGCCTTTGTTTACCAAATCTCATTATCCACACTGGCTCCTTTATTCTTGTCTTTGCCCTTAATAAGTCAGTCGATGTGACAGTTTAGGTTAACACACCCTGATTTCCTGATCATTCATTTCAAATTACATTTTAGCAAGAGGAGAAATTCGGCCCCGGAGGAGGAGGAGCGGAGAGACTCAGAGGTCGCGGCTCAGCGAAGATCATAATAGTTTATTTCATAACTCAGGAACATAACTGTCACGGTCAAATGTTTCCTCTCCGTTTTAAACATAGAAAAACAGCAAACACGTGGTCTGATTCTTTAATAAAAAGGAGGATGCACACTTCAAATTCTAGATAAAACTTAAAAAGCAGCATTTTAATTTCAATCACAATTTGCTTGGAGTTGTTAATTTTGACAGTATTGTGTAAAACAATAAGGCTGTTGGGGTCGTCCTCTGTAGGCTGTAGTAAACTCATATACGTTACAGTACGTCTTCCTTTCATCCACTTTAACAGGCTATTAAACCTGTAAAACGCCGGCTAAGCTGTCATTAAAGTCTGTTTCTCTCCTTCATGTCACACATCGACAGCTGCAGCATTACGATCCAGATTCTTGCAACCATCAGAAACACCAGACTGTGCGTCGTCTCTGAACAACCTCCAGGCTAACCGTCTTTAGCAGAGCATCATCTGAAGCCGTTTCTTTTAATCCCGTTACCTTTGTGCGAGCAGGTGGCCTGTGGAGAACCAATCAAAACATTGCCAGAAAAAAGAGAAAAGACAGAGCTGAACTGGAGAGAATCAGGACTGAAGACCGAAGCATATTTAAGTAAATCCTGTGGGGAGATACTTCTCATGCAACCAGGCACCACCGCAAAATTTTGTAATTAAGTAATTAAGAGTAAGACTTCTTTGAATTTTGAAAGTCTAATTTAAGACATTTAAAAGGACTGTGGGAACTGTGTATTGATATAAAAGGGTGCGGTTGTTTGTGTCCAAACTGAGACTGCACAGGCCAACGCGGCTTCCTGTGGCGGCCACCAGCTCGCCTACATTCCTGAGGGAAATACAGTCTTCTTCTTCATCTTTTGTACTTGTAAAGAGAATTTCAAATAAACTAGTCGGCACGTACTGTTTTGATGCACTTATGAAGGATAGATTCGTGGATAAGGTCGAGTTTGCCAAGTTCCCCGATGAATTTAATGTTGCCAAGCATCTTGATCTTGGCAATGGCACGCTGCTCCTCCTCCTCAGAAGTAAGAGGGTTGTCATGTTTGTCATAGACTGGAGCGAAAGAGGAGGAAGAGCAGTTAGTGGTGAAAAAAAAACCAATGAGTTTCACAATGCTGCAATTCTCGGACATCGGCTTACTTTCAACATTTCTGGTGCGGTTTTCAAATTCATCTTGAAGCTTGGAAATCAGCAGTCTTCTGAAGGTCTAGAACAACAAACAAAAACAACAACTATAAGATGAAGAAGCAGAAATGTTATTTTAGAAACACAGATTACAAACAACGTGCTGGAAAAACAATCTGCAGTTACAGGAAGGTGTACTAGTGATATAAAAGGAGAAATAAAGTGTGAACAGCCACACTCTGCTCACTGTGCTCTGCTTTTGGGATGTTTGGATCTCAGATGAAGGGCCATCAAAGTTTGGTGCGTCCTCTGCCAAGCGCAGACATAGCTGAGCATAGAGCGAGCTATACTTGGGCTCTTCTAGGGCTTTGTCTACAATCTGAACCACAGAGACGGATAGAAAGGGGTCCCTCGGGTCATTGAAACATGTAGTGTACAGATATGAGTCACCCACAGCTGAGAATGGGTGAATATATTTTACATTTAGCAGAGCACTATAGAGAAAAGTGTGCTTACCAGCAAGATGATTCCTTTAAGGACGAGTTTTGAATCTACGCCCACGTTCAGGAGCTCAAGGCATAGCTTGTCAAACTTCTCAGGCGTGAGTTTGTTGAGTATGCTGGAGAGAAAACAAAAACAACAATAAAAAGGAGGGAGAGGGAGAGGCAGCAAGAGTAAGAAAGTCAGCATGAAGGATGTAAGAGCAAGAGAGCAGACAAATAGGTCTTCTCTTGTTTTTGTGTTATGAAAGTGGTCAAGTTATCCATTAAACAAGCATTTCACTCTTCTGCAGACAGCTGCAGCATCACCAGTTTTTTCCTGCGAGTCAGTGCAATAGATGGATCAGCTAATTAATAACCAGCCTTTGTTTACCAAATCTCATTATCCACACTGGCTCCTTTATTCTTGTCTTTGCCCTTAATAAGTCAGTCGATGTGACAGTTTAGGTTAACACACCCTGATTTCCTGATCATTCATTTCAAATTACATTTTAGCAAGAGGAGAAATTCGGCCCCGGAGGAGGAGGAGCGGAGAGACTCAGAGGTCGCGGCTCAGCGAAGATCATAATAGTTTATTTCATAACTCAGGAACATAACTGTCACGGTCAAATGTTTCCTCTCCGTTTTAAACATAGAAAAACAGCAAACACGTGGTCTGATTCTTTAATAAAAAGGAGGATGCACACTTCAAATTCTAGATAAAACTTAAAAAGCAGCATTTTAATTTCAATCACAATTTGCTTGGAGTTGTTAATTTTGACAGTATTGTGTAAAACAATAAGGCTGTTGGGGTCGTCCTCTGTAGGCTGTAGTAAACTCATATACGTTACAGTACGTCTTCCTTTCATCCACTTTAACAGGCTATTAAACCTGTAAAACGCCGGCTAAGCTGTCATTAAAGTCTGTTTCTCTCCTTCATGTCACACATCGACAGCTGCAGCATTACGATCCAGATTCTTGCAACCATCAGAAACACCAGACTGTGCGTCGTCTCTGAACAACCTCCAGGCTAACCGTCTTTAGCAGAGCATCATCTGAAGCCGTTTCTTTTAATCCCGTTACCTTTGTGCGAGCAGGTGGCCTGTGGAGAACCAATCAAAACATTGCCAGAAAAAAGAGAAAAGACAGAGCTGAACTGGAGAGAATCAGGACTGAAGACCGAAGCATATTTAAGTAAATCCTGTGGGGAGATACTTCTCATGCAACCAGGCACCACCGCAAAATTTTGTAATTAAGTAATTAAGAGTAAGACTTCTTTGAATTTTGAAAGTCTAATTTAAGACATTTAAAAGGACTGTGGGAACTGTGTATTGATATAAAAGGGTGCGGTTGTTTGTGTCCAAACTGAGACTGCACAGGCCAACGCGGCTTCCTGTGGCGGCCACCAGCTCGCCTACATTCCTGAGGGAAATACAGTCTTCTTCTTCATCTTTTGTACTTGTAAACATCACCTGACACAAGAGTGGAAACGTAACTCAAGCACACATGCCATCTTAATGACACTCTGACCCACTCTGACCTTATTAAAACTCACAAAATGATCTGCACACAAAAGGACTGGATTAAAGTAAAATTGATAAACTTCCTACTGCTGCATACTGTATGTAGGTGATCAGGTCAATGTGACAGTAGTCGCAGTCTATTGTTGATGAAATGCGTTTTGTTAATTTGGATGAAAGGTCTGAGCATGAGAGGTAACAAAAAAAGTGTTGTTGTTGTTGTTTTCCCCCCTGGGGATGGATTGAAACTTACCCCCTCACTTTCCTGAAGATTGCATCGTGTCGCTCTTTTTCGTTGCTGGAGTTGGCATCTCGTCTAGTGCTTCGTGAAGGAACCCATCTCTGAACGCTTTGCCCTGGGGTTTTCCCCAGGAACTCGCTGTAGGAGCGCAGACAAAGAGGCTGAGTGTAACGCAACAGAATGTGATGATACTGTGGCTGCTACAGAAACACACACACATAATACAGTTACTGTCCTAAGAGAACCTAATTGCATACAACACTTATTTGACTCTTACCAGGCCAACGCACACAGTAAGACTAGAAGCGCAATAAGAGGAATAACAGACAAACCTCCTTTTTGCCTCGTCTTACTGTTAATTTCTCAAAATAAAAGAACGTTTTTAAGAGCGAGCGCTGCACCGCCGCCCTTTTAACACCTCCATTCTTTTTTGCCCTGTGCTGTAAAATGATCCCAGACTGCCAGAGTTGAGTAACATGAGGTCGCTATCTGCAGCTGACTGACATGTTACAGGACTTCTGGGTATTCAAACTCAAGTTTCCTGTAACAAAGTTTAGTCTCGTCCGTCTTTTCTGTACGGGGGGGAAATTATGGTGCCATGATGCAAATAAACACAATCGCTAGACATTATGTAGTGCTGGATGACATACCTGTTGCCGACAGTCTTGGGATAGTGCTGAGGTGCACCCCTACCACCTCCTCCCCCCGAAGAAGCACTGCAGGAGCAAACACAAGGAGGAACACATTAAGCTGAGTCTGAGTTGCCACCGGCCTCAACTTCAGTATTTTTTATTTGCTTGTGATTCCCGTTTTTTCACTCAACATTATTACGCTGCCTCACTTAACTTTCCACACAGTCAAATAAATAAAGCATAAGCATCCTGGTCATAGATCGGCAGTGGAGCCCGAGTTAAAGGTAATCCAGTTGGCTTCACCACCATCCAGCACTGAGAGCATAAATGGGTCACACCAACACTGCTCTGCTCTCCCTCCCATCACCCTTCTCCATTTACATTAATTAGTTCATTTTGGGACAGAACTGTTTCTTAAAGGGTTTTTCGCCAACAGTGCTGTTTCTCTGTGTACAATGACTCAACTTGAGGGGAAAAAAAGAAAAGTGCAGTGACTTGACTGAAAATGAGATTAGACTCAGAGGCTCATTGACTGATGCATCAAATTAAAAGAGACACTAAGCTCTTACTTACAACTAAGATGAATCGACACAGACAAAAAACACAGAAATGCAAAGAATTTGTATCATAACCAGCCGTTTCTCTTATTAATGCAGAAGAATGAGAGCGGAGACCGAACGGCTGCGTTTTCAAGGGAGCGCTTTGAGCATGACAATGCATACGTTAAGGATAAGGAGCAAACACCAGATGCAGTACATATAAGGTGATGGCATGTGCATTAAGGCACCATTCATCCCACTGAGCAGGGCCAGGCTGAAGCCTTCATGTAGCCTTGGTTTGTAACCAAGGCCTTTAAGCTGCAATGTTATACATGAGTGAAGCCTCCATTTAGACATTTGAGAACTTGATCCAGCTTGATGGCTGTATATTGTCAACTGGATGTGTGCTGCTGCTGCTGCTGCTGCTGCCGCCACAACTACACAACCAACGGGACAGAAAGTCTCCCACGAGAAATTCATTACATAGACCCACCCCGACCACCCCCCCTTCAAATGGCTGCACAAAGAGAAGTATCTGACAGCCATTTTGAGAGCTTTCCCACATCCTGCTTTGTTCTAAAGAACCGGAAGTTCCTGCCCAAAATACGAGCTGAGGGTTAACCCGATTTATTTTGGGTTTTTATTTAGAGGGGTGGGGTGGGGGGGTCATATTGGTATTTCCTGTTTAATTAAAGCTTACCTGAAACGAGAAGCACCCCCTTCTGCAATCACACTCTCCACTTTGGCGGCTTGACAATGAAGAATACTCAAAAGAATAAGAATAATAGGAGGGGATGGGGAACACGGAGCTGAGGAGGAGAACAGGGGGTGTAGTTAGTTTATAGACATGCATCATGAGCTATATACCGTTATAAACATTAAACAGGCCATCATGAGTTAACGTTAGTTTAGCTTGAGAAAGTCTTTCTTATAGACCATCTAGGTATATATACACACACACACCCCTCTGCTACAACAAAGCAAAGGTGCACCAGCTAACCGGCTAACGTTCACTAATTTAGCCGACTAGGATGCTAAAAATCCATAGGTTAGCTTGCTAGCTACGTCACGACATCGGTTAAGATGTTAATCACGACTGAGTACAGTTTGTTTTACGTTATTTACAAAGGACTAACACGGCCGTGTGAACACAAATGTTTGCAGAAACATTGAACCAGGGGCTACTGTCTAATCAGAGATGCTTGCTTGCTGTCGTTGCTGTTTTAGTATTCTGTTGGAGAATAGGGCTAAGCTAGCCTGCAAAGTTAACCGTGTTGCAGGGGAAACGGGTCAGGGCGGCGTGGTTAGCCGCTAATGTTTCCCGTCTGCAGTGCTTGAAATACCGTCACATCATAGCTGAGGCTTAACGTAAAGGTTTCAGGCGTGATCTTGGCTCTAATCCTATCTGCTGATATTCAAACGATGCACTATTTTTTTTTCTGTAAATAACGTTACTAGTTGACGTTATACAGTAGCTAGGCGACGACGCCATTTTCTACTTGAATGTAAATCAGCTGAGCCATCGGTATGCTAAGCTATCGCCGGCTCTTAAGCTAATATGCTATAGTTAGCTTAAGCAAGTTGATGTTCGACGTTTTTAGCTCGCTAGCTAGCAGAAGCCATTTTGGATAAACCGGTGCAGGTTTTTGTCAGGGATAAAAAAAAAACAACAACTTACCTTTACCAAAGCAACTTCAGTTTTATATTGTTGTGTGACTACCAAAGAAGAAATAAGACAATTGTAAGAGAGGGGAGGTTTTTTTTTTCTCTGACGGATATCAGGAGATTTAAAAGCAGGAAGATGACCGTACAACAGATACATCAACCCCCTGCTTGCTGCCTGGCTTGTTTGCGTTAGCTAGCTGGCAGTGAGCTCCAAAGCTTGCTGTCTTACAGGGGCAGAAAAGTCATCAATTTACATTGGTCACGTATATTGTTGCTATGTCACTTCTGACCAATCACAAAGAAGACTTAGTTTTTAAGGCGGTTCCCTTACCACATATCACCCAATGGGAGGTGCTCTCTAACAAAAAGGGATTTCCTTTAGTTGATTGACATATAATTCAACATCTGCAGTGCAGGAGAAAGATATTGGTTATCTGCTTAAATTAATAGAGATAAAAGGCATTCAATTACTACTAATCACATGCTTAATTATACAATTACTCCAACAGACACATTAATAAGAAGCAGTTGTGAACAAATAGACCAATTTATTATACGGGGTGAAATTGTTTTGGGGAAAAAAATGATTGTATCTTCGCTTTTGACAGTTCATTTTTTTGAGATACAGGCTCCAATTCTCTGTGCAGTCCTGTAATGTTTCCTGACATTATTTATTTTTATTTGTCCATATGACTCAGAGATATTTCACTACATTCAGCAACACATGCACATATGTTTAAACTGTATAAATCATGTGCAGAAAAGTATTTTTTTTCCTCTTTCAGATTGCCAGAACATTTAACACCGTTCTTTGTATTGTATACAGTTTTTAAAAATCATAGTGCATACATACACAACTTCCTCACAATAGCATATGACCTCTGATGGAGGCTCACTAGGAGGCTTGAACTCATGACCTTCTGTTTATAACACAGCCTTGTCCATCCTGCAGCCTCTGTGTTAGAAATATAAATATACTGTCCACACCCAATCTCAGTCTTTAGCAGGTCTAACTTCATCCATAACTGCTATGTTTGGAGCTGCATCAGTCCAGGTCAAGTGCAAACTGCAGAACATCTCTCTGCACGTCTGCTGAGAAGGGCGAGGGTCATGATCTCCTCTTCTTCACGCAGCCAGGAAAATAATTGGAGACCTCCATCACCTCGGACACACAAAAACTCCACCTGGCATTTTCACTTAATCAACTCTCTACGTCTCTACTTTCCTTTTGTTTTTGCAGAAATGTTGCAAAGAAAACACAAATTTTCACAATAAAAAGCGAGAAGCAAGAAATTAAGTGTTGTTTAGTTTGGACATTTGAAGCCACTTATTAGCTTTGGGTCACTGTGTCTTTACAACTGGATTGAATTGACAGATATAAAATATAAATATATGAAAGAAACCTGACTGAAGTGCAAATATTGGCAAACAACGAAATACTAATGCATCTAATCAGTGAAATCCACCTATGGTGCTTTGTAAATGTCTATATTTACCACAATCCACTGATCTATTGTCCACTGAGAGTCACATATATACACACAGTAGGTTTTCAATCCAAGCAAACATCGCGGTATCTGGACGAGATGACATAAAGAAAGAGGGTTTTACTGTAAGATACAGCGAGTTAACACAAACACAATGTTCCACATGATCCAAACCAACACCAAAGCTCGGCACCTCTGAGATGCCCACTTTCAGTCCAAACTGTGTTTTTGTCATTTTTCGAGTCATTTTGTGCAGGTTTTCTTATTCTTATCATTATTTTGTTCACCTGCTGTGTTTAATGTGGCAAAACAGGACAAAATAAATAAATAAATAAATACAGAGGTGAAGGAACCCTGCAGGGGTAACGTGAGGCAGCGTGCTGGATTTTTACTGGAGTAAATTGTGAAGGCCGGACTACTTATCATCTGAATCATAATTGAAATTATATTCAGATGATTGGTTTCTTCAGTGGTAGTTATTAAGTCCATCGCTGCTGTATGGAATTGATTTGCATCATGCAGGTGTGTATGCTATGTTGTCATGATACACAGCTGTCCAAGAAAAGCACCTAATTGCCAAAATACAATGCAATTATTGATTATGCACATGATTACACTATCCTGACGATAATAGGAATCTGTATTCTCCTATATTAAAGTATTCCAACATTAAACAATGGTAAACAAAACACTGCATATATATATAAATACTAAAATATTGCATTTTTTTTAAAATGAGAGACATGGTTACTAAATGTGTGATGCATAACTGTGAATATGTAGAAATATAGATTAAAATTGTAGTTCATAAAACTTTGCACTAGAGGGCAGAATGATTCCTCTACTTGAGATGGAAGACATCAAAAATACGCTCATGGACTTCTGCTGCTCTGTACATCCATCTTCCATTAGGATGCACTCTCCAAAACCTATTACCTTCCCCTATCATAACCCCCACAGAGAAAAACAAAGCACCCGTGTGCTGTACCCTTCACAACGGCATCATGTTGTTCTCTCATCATTGTTCTCCACTCTACCTTGAGGAAAACTTTCATCTTGCAGGTCCGCAGTATCCCTTAATGCTTCATGATGATAAACATCTGACCCAATTAGCTACCTTTATTGAATACCAATCCACTGGCCCTCATTTAAACCACCAACCAACTCTCGTCTTATTACAGATTTAATTAGCCGAGGACCTTGCTGATATTTGTGCAGAGTTTGGAGATAAAAGCCTCAGCCGCGTGATAACTTACAAAGAAAGATGCGGCAAAAGTCGGGCTGTAGCTCTTTAAGCTTAAGCACACGGGAAGAGATAAATCTGAAAAATGAAGTGCACAGAGCTCTCCACAATCACAAACCAATTTTCATGTTTTCTGCCTCTTTTTCTTCCATAATCTACTGAAATGTAAAATGTCAAAGTACGGCTATTAATGTGACTCAGGCAGGTCTGAATCTCACAGTAATGTTGTTCAGGTGTCACTGAATGAATCCAGGATTTTGCAGAAACATCAGTATTGATTGTGTGTGGCTATTAATATAAAAATTAAAATAAAAATATTAAAAAAAAGAAAGAAAACCCTGAAAAACCTGAGATAAACACTGACACCGCAGATAAATGCTGTGAAAAAGATGACTTACAGTTCAACTGTCTGTCCTGTCCTGTTTGAGTTTCCGCCTGGGGCTTAATCCTCCTGCTGCACTGCCATGTTTCAGCATTATGCACAGGCATGACAGCAATCATTCTCCTAAACCTTGTTCTACTTAACGCACACATTTGCTGTCATTGTACAAAGGTTTCTGCTGACACGTATATAAAGAAAAAAAAAAAGATCTAATGATTTACAAGGACGTAAAATCTGCGTGTGGAGTAAAAGCAGATGAATGAGTGAGTAAAGCCGTCACATGCTGTCAGTGTCAAACTTTACTTGTATTTGCGTTTCTCTCATCAGGATTTAAAAGGATCTCTTAAAACGCATATGTCAAAGTCAAGGCCCGCGGGCCACAGGTGTTTTGCACGCAACCAACACTACATTCCCCACAATGCATCACAGAGCATTAACGTATTTTCAGTTTTTAATTCAGCTAAATGTTTACATTTGTTGTGATTATTCTTTGAAGGATGTATTTTGTAGATTTTTGTTTTTTATTATTATTTATTTATTTTGTATTTTATTTATTTATATTTATTTTTCAGCTGAATGGACTCAAAGAGCCATGAGAAACAATACAACTGATTTAATTTTTTTTTTTTAAATTATTTTCTCATTTTTACTATTTGAAAGCAGCGATTGGTTGGATCATTTTCAGTTTATAATGCATGCAGTTTTAATCAATGCATTTATCTTGATATTAAGGAACATATTTACTTTTTTGCCGTTTGATTGTTGAAAATCGTTTCCCTTGAAATGACTGACAGAGCCATAAAAAAAATATTGTTTTATTCACCTAATGATTAAATAATATACACTGTGTCAGGTCTTCAGTCAATAGTCTATATGTGCAATCATCTCAATATGTTTTTTAATAAACATTGAACTAGTCCGGCTCTCGGCTTGTAGCAAGTTTATTTTTTTGGCCCTTCGTGCTATTTGACTTTGACGTCTCTGCCTTAAAAGAACCAGATACTGTTTAAGTCTTGCAAAGGGAGTGGAGGGCTTACAGTGTGACCTTTCCCAAAGACACATTTATCAGTGACAGCCACAGTATGAGAGGGAAATATAAGATCTGACGGTTTAAAAGAGAGAAGCATGAACCATTTTCATACAGAAGTTTGTTTTTTTTTGCTCATAGAAAAGCAACTCATGCATTTTGTTGTAATTCTTTTATAATTGCTGGTAGCTGTATGATGATGATGCTGGTAAGATGTCCTCAACATAGACCAATATCTATGTAAAGCTGCATCATAGCTGTTTAATTACTCCATCGTTTGCTATAACGTGGTCATGTTTTTATACCTGGTTCACCTTTAACCTGCTCTTATGTGCATTCATGCATGACCTTCAGAGAAAAACTGAAAATATGAATGAAAACACTCCCTTTGCTTTTCCCCCCATGAGAACAAAAAAACCCCCAAAAAATATATCACATATAAATGAATTCAGATATTTCCATCAGTTAAATGCAGTGCGATAGTTATGTATATCATCAGGTTTCCAAGAATCTACAGTTTGACATTTAATCAAAACCCATCAACAGTAGCCTCAACAGACCTTAAAGTAATAAAAGCATAAAACGTGTATCTTGAGTGACGGGTACGACTATTGCTCGCTCATTACTTGAAGTGTTGCTCTGTTCGTGCTTAATGTCCAACTGCCTACGCAACTTTACATCTCATATCTGAGGTTTCACCAGGGATATTCTGGGAAACGTGGGAGATAGTTAACGGGAACAACAAAGCACGCAAAGCAGAATAAGGAGGCGTTTCATCCCAATATAAAGGTGTACTTTCATTCAAGGCCTTCAGAGGACAAAGTCTAATGATTATGATGGCGATCCCATGAGTCAAGACTCAGGGATGGGGATGAAATGACATCCCAGCCCCGTCTCTTCTGTCACGATATACAGACGTTCATGGTTCCCAGATGATGCATCCTGACTGTGTGAGGTTGTAAAAACATTCACGTTGCCTCTGGGAATGAATTTTTAATCACTTTAATTGTTTGATTCAATCTGGCAACCTTCCACCTGCAAGTCGTCTTATGTACATTTGAGTGTCTGGTGTATTATGCTAGACATACTTTTTTTCTTTTTTAATATAGTGCCAGTCAGTAATTGTAGGAATGAGAATGGGAATATAGTGTGACGGAAAAACTTGAAAACAATTGACTGTGTGCAGCCCTTAAATCCTTCCCCCTTGGTCCCTGAAGGGTTTTATAAAAAGTCTCCCATTCCCAGGCTGTCTGCCGAGATGCTGATAAACTGCGGTACATGTGACCCTCTTCACATGCAAATCAATAATGCACGGTGATATCTTCTTTTTAATCTCCCCAGTCAATTACATTGTACCTGACAGGCTAATCTAAAAGAACGCATTACTGTTTGAGTGGCCGTGGCAAAGGGTATCACTCTCCGTATAAGAAAACGAGGGTCTCTGGCTGCTTTGTAGGAATTAAAGTGCAGAAAGCAAAGTGACTTCATATCACATTTCAGACGCTATAAGAGGCGTGGGAGAAATAATTCACTCTTCATGAGAAAATCGATATAAGTTCATGTTTGCAAACTTCCACTCAATTCCTGGTTCGTCACAACAAGACGTGTTTCAAAGACTTTTCCACAAACTTCTATAAGAGGTACAACTGATAACTTGTCAGCTGCATGTCTCAACTTAATAAGACAGAGGTAGGAAGCATATAGAGTATAAAACCCCATACAGTTTCTCTGTGGAAATGTATCATTTTCTTTTTCTTTTTTAAAAAACAACAACTTTTCTCTAACTTTTTCTTTTTCTTACGAAAGAAACAAATGCTGTTTGTTTGTGTTTTTCTCTTCGCTGAGTATCTCTCCGTCTTGGGAATGCAGGATTAAAATATTAGCACTTCCTATTCAAACTCTTCCCTCTAGTTCAAAACAAAAATCAATATGAGCTCCATTATGTAAAAATCTTCAAAGAAACACAGTCCCAAGGGGTGGGGTCGCTCGCTGCGAGGATACATACCCCACTGATCGAGCCAAAGTTTGCCTTTGGACTGAAATTTTTAAGAAATTCACTTGAAGCTGAAGCTTTTTTTTGTTTTTTTTCTTGGTGGTTTCTTGTTCTTCTAAATGTAAAAAAAAAAAAAATCCGTTTTCATCGTTTCATGTATTCATGATGCATATGTTTATGTGTGAATGTTAAACCAGTTGCTCTTGGGTGTAATTGGTCCCTGCACATGGATGTTTTCGTACACAGGAAACGTGGTTTTCTATACGGCAGACGCTGAGGAGCTGAAGTGGTCTGGTCCCTTGATGCCAGCAGTGGAACATATAGAAGTCTTTTATTAACAGCCCACAGAGGGACTGATCTCGGAAACACACAGTCCAAACAGTAAATCAGGTAAAGCCGGTCAGGTAAAGCTTTGAGACTGAGTGCAGAGCAGCGATATATTCATGGGAAGCTTTTTCCTTAAGTGAACAAAATGAAGATTTGTGTTGTTTCTTGCAGTGCCTTTAATATGGTTACTCTCTGCATGCACAGCATTAAAATCTGAATCTGAATATGAATAGCCTGAAAGTACAATAAATCGTCTTTTATATCTTAAAAAAACCAAAAACGGTAGCTGCACCCAAACACACCATTATTGGACCATTTTGCCAATTACCACGCCCTGTCATTTGAGCCATCCAAATAGTAATGTGCAGCCTAACATAAGGGAGCAAAATCATCCGTAAATAATTTCTTGCTTTGGAAATGGAGGAGACCACTGAGCGGGAAAGTGGCCTTGCTGCTAATTAAAAAGCCGATGCACGGGCAGATCCTCTGCCTCATTAAAGCTTTCAGTACTCCCAGGCTCGGAGAAACGGCGCGCTCCTGGACAGAGCGGGCATCAAGACGAGTCGCGGAGGTTAGGACTAAGAAAAACCGAGGCGGCTTTGAGGAGGATGACTTCCAGACCCAAATTAAGTTAATTTGAGGTTCTTGCAGCAAGCCTGTCAAGACCTCACAGCATCAGGACTCTGGCAGACATACGGCTAATAAGCAGGATAGCTCTGTGGATAAAACACTGTGTGCTGCAGAGTTAGTGTCATACTCTATCTATGCCTCGACTCTCTCGCTCTTATACCCTGAACTGACACTGAACCTGTCTGACATTTTCGAACGAAGGAGCACAATGGGTGATGTGTAAGAACGAGACATCGACATGCCTTCCTTTGATTTATATTCAAATGAGCCATACACAAGAAATTGGATTTCATGTCATCTCCCAAAGGGCTTTTTATGTTAATATTACACGTGGATTAGAGGTGATTCCTCGTTTTGCAGCACCGTCTGAGAAAGGTGCATCAACAACGCAGAGCACAAGCAGAAATGAATACTGACTCCACCGTCTACGTCAAATCCCGTCGTTCCCTTTTTGTTTTGGGACTTTCTAAACTAACAAATTACCACCTGGCTCGATTAGTTTTCTCTCTCTACATTTGACAAATGAGTTGCGAACGTCGAAGTTTAAAGGAACATTAAAGAAACGGAATTGGGAATCTAAAAAACGTTTTTCTCTCTCGATGTGAATCCGGGTTATTTCGCTATAACGCTAAACGTATGTGTATGATGGATGTCTGATTTTGCACCTCGGCGCTTCGAGAGTTCCCACAGACTATCGTTGAATAATACGGAGAAAGAATTGAGAATATTTAACTGTTTTTATACTGTTTCATATTGTTGTTCTCTCTAATAAGTTAAACTGAACTATTCATAGAAACTTCCTCAATGTTCCCTGGATGTCTTCAGAGTCCACCGAGGGAACCGATATTCTCAGAAATCATCCTTTAATTTCTGAATTTCTATATTAATTGAAGAAAAAAAAACCTCGTTATGTTCTTAAATTTGTACAATTTAATGTTGTTATCCCTGAACGTTGGAGCGCTGCTTGTGATTGCTTCGACTATTATATCCTCTCTGTAGTTCAGAATACAGCAGCGAGATTCAGATTATTAATTATTATTTTATTTGTTCTGTATTTAATATTCAGACCCTTTGGTCAACTGCTGTTGTTCCTTTACATTGCTGGAGCCTCTAAAACACCTACGTTTGCTGAACGTAAGAAAACAAACAAAAAACCAATCAATTAGCAATTTCCTCACAGAGTAAACATTGTGATTGTGAGTTATTTAAGTATTTTTGACGATATTGATAATAAATATGTCGCCGAGCCTCTTGATAACTGTATTCCACTCATTGACATTTTATTTCCCTTCTTCAGTGAACACGTGATGCAAATCAAGTGTTGTCGAGCGTTGCCGTGACGATCACTCCCATCCATCTCCCTGTTGTTGAGTCCTGGTGGAGAACAGACATACCCGGGTGGCTCGTACATGGCTGTAATTAAGATGTGAGTCTATGATAGGAGGAAGTTTTACAAACTGAGGCAACACGGAAAAAAACGGTAAATGTTTAATTTATGTCTGTGCCTTTCAACGTTTAATGATCGTCCTCAGATGTTCTTTAGGGAGTAAAAAAAAAAACCACACACACATATTTCCATGCAAATGAGAAGATAAACACAAACAAACACGCTAGTCTCTTGGATCAGCACATATCAACACAGAACCAGACGCACAGATTATTCCAACATCTGAACAAACATGCCCTTCTCTTCTTCTTTCATTCATCGCTTGCCTGTTTCAGTGTATTACTCTCTTCCATATTGTCAAACAGCTCAAACAGAGCTCGACCGACCGCTGCGGAGACTCGTGAGGAAAACGTGTTTTTAATTCAAATAAAAACCAGACTAATACGCAATTAATCTTCGACGACGACGACGACAACGGCGACAAGGGAAATTAAAAGGGCTCTATTCAACATGAAAAGGTGCGATAGGAAGGGAAGATTAGCTTAACCGGTACAATGACACACCGGTTGCCGTAGGGGGGGGATCAGCGTTGTTAAACCTTGTTGGCGATTAGCTGTGATTAAGTGATGTCTGATAAGCAAGTGCTGATTTGTTATTGCATTTGTTGACTGGAACATTGTCGAACTTTAAGTTATTATACAAACAATCAATTTTTAAACCTGATATGTGTCTCCTGGTGTAGTTTAAACTGTATTGCTGGTCACTGATAGATAGACATCTTCCAATTAATACACACTCTGTCTGCAGCTCAACTGTTTGTTTGTTTTTTTTGTTTTCCAACCTGCTGACAGAGCAGCAAATGACTCTTTCCCGTGTTTTATGCTGTTTGTCTCGAGCTGGAAGCTCTTTCAATTCCGTACACGCAAATCTGACAGAACAATGGAAACCGACATAATGGATACCGGAGGGACTTTTGAGGAGTGAAGTGTTGACTGTTGTAGATCATCACTGGTGGGGGGGCCACCGCGGACTTGTTATGTCTGCACTGTGTAAATAAAGTTTGACTTGTAATAGTTTGGTTATTATTTTTCCTGTCACTGCCGTGTATAGTCTGCTATATGTATGCACCGTACTGACATACGCAATGCACAGACGTAGAAATATAGCAGCCACACGTTTCTAACTAACAAGGACAAACAGTCGGGAAACTCCCTGCACGCATTAATACGACCGTGTGAACTATCAATTCAAATGTGACAAAATCAATAAAATGTTAAAACCGCAGCTTCACCGTTCTTCCGCAGCATCAGCAAAACGGCTTGTATCCTGTTATTGCCCTGTCAGCGTTATCATCCTTTTGAGTTGAAATATGACGTGTGTTCGTGTTGTCAAGCCGGCTGGGAACAGAGCAGGGAGGGGGGGAGGTGGGGGAGGGAGGGGGGAGGAGGAGTGCACTCAATCTGTGGCTGCTGTCAAAAAACACATCATGACGGGTGATGAGTTTGAGTCATTACGTCTGCAGAAGTGTTTTCTGCCGTGTGCTGTGATGCATTAGGGCCTAGCGGGCAGCGATCAGGGCCGGCTGCGGTTGGCATTAATTACTCGTTATGATGGGGCATTCCACGGTTAATGAGACGAAAGTGCTCCATTGTATTTTCTTTTGCTGTTTTGCGATTAATCATTTCATCGTTAGCCGTTATCTCTCCCTCCGTTGTTGTTACGACACCGGGCCGACACACTCTCCGTTCTGCAAAGCAGGCACAACGTCTCTCTGAATCAAAAGCCCTGTCGAAACAGTCGCTGGACTCACTGTATCCAACTTGTTACAGGAATTTAAACCAACCATATATAACACCGGGCTGCGGCTCATGACTTGTGACGTTTTAGGTTCATATTTCAGCGCGGGGATCGAGGTTGTTTGCTCTTAAACAACCGTGATTACCCCTGACACCGTTCGTCAACGCCTGATTTCCATGTCACTATTCTCTCCTCAGTAGTGGCGCCTCTCATGCCCTCCTGCATCCTGCTGCGTTGTTGACTCAACATAGCAGCCCTGCAGCAATGCGTGCAGCGCGCAGACAGAATGACAGAGAGAGAGAGAAAGAGAGAGAAAGACCTCCAGCTTCAAATGAGAGAACAAAAAAACCTGAATTCCTGCTGAGCCCAAGCATAAAATAGAAGGAGAAATGGCAGCAGGAGATATGACAAATGTTGGTAACTCTGAATACAGACGAAGGCTCTGTCAGTGTTGATCCCTGCTGTTAAGTCGAGGCATGAACACGCAGCAGTATTACCTTTGGAAGTATTAGCATTTGCTTTAAGGCTAACGTCAAGTTCTTACTGACGCCTTGTTCCAGGGAAAGGTCAGGAGGTCACCGTGTGCACAGAAAAACAGACAAAAGCATGAATTGCATGAATAAAGTAAAAAGGACATATAGAGTGAAGGCTGCAGAGTATATTTATATGATATTCTGCTTCTGGATCTGATATGATATGATGATATGATAGTCATACTGATTTGGATCAGTTGTTGCAGCTGTTACGGTTGTTGGTGTCAATAAAAAAAGGGGGTCAAACCTAGAAAAATTTCACAACAAAAGAAATCAATAAGGCATATCCAAAAATGTATTTATTTGAGTTCATTGATAGATTACATATACGACATTTAGGAACGATTGGATGAAATCTGTATGTGGATTATTATCATATATAGGCCTGAAAACATGACTTTTTTTAAATCATCCATCACCACCTCAGTTCTGCACCTCACGCTCACGCTTTACGACATACATCAAATCTCATACGTCTCCTCCAGCCGAACGCGATGTAATTTTTTGAAGTAGTGCAGTGTGATGGACAGTCAGGATATCTTAGCCGCACCTGAGTATCTGTTGAAGTCACATGACAGCGTGTAATGTCTCATGTTGGAGATGTCAGAGTCACATAGGTTAAGGTGTGAATTGCTCAGAAACTGTCCAGGAAAAGGATGTCAGGACCCTGACAGCTTCACAAACAATTCACACCTGAGCCGTCACGCGCCGGACCACAGAGGTTAAAAATGGCCGAGACTCCTCTGCGGCCGTTACGGCGTCTTCGAGACACACGGCGAGTCCAGTTGGCTTCGGTTGCAGCGAAGCTATACTGCTAATATGATCTTCTGTTTGTCTTTCAAACTCAGAGAGAGAAATCACAATGACTGGACCTCGAACCTATTAATGGAATTTGATTTATTATTTTTTTATGTTGTTTTCAGATGCTACGAGTCATTTATTAATCAATCTGTCTCTTTCATTTCTAATTATCTGCAGGCTTTGACGCTGATCCCAGGGCAGTTTCACGAGAGATGACAGTGTTTGGAATAACTAGGCGCATGTGTCTTCCCAGGTTGTGAAATGTTTTAGGTGTGTGTGTGTGTTTCTCTCTCTCTTTCTTTCTCTCTGTGTGTGTGTGTGTGTGTGTGTAAAAAAAACAAAAACAAAATGATGCACAAATTGAGTCCCGAGGGAGCAGATGAAGGCCTCTAGTGCTGGCAGCTGACGTCTCACTGAGAGAGAGAGACGATGGATTGCGACTGCACTCTCTGGCACTCAGTGAAAGAAACTGCAGAGGCCACGCCAGCCTTTCAAGCTTCAAGTTTATTGCATGCAGAGAAGGGTATTGAAACTATTAAAATATATATATATATATATTTTTTTTTTGTGGTGTCAGTAGCAGTGAGCAACTGTCAAACAGCGCCTGGTTAGATTTATAATGCTGTTTACTTTTAGTCGGTTTCTGATTTGGATCCAAATTTTGCCACTTTAAATAATTTTATTTAAGCAAAACTTTTTTGTGTAATAAACACACGTTTATATAAGTAAGTGTAAGGATAACGTGTGAGGTTAAACGTGCTTCTATCAGCGCCGGTATAAATAGGATTTAAATGATTTTGAGGCTCTTGCAGTTTGATGAAACTGCAATTTAATTTGACCGAGAACACAAGTCAATTCCTGCCACCAAGGTAAAACCAAACAGAGGTTACGCCCACACACACACACACACACACACACACACACACGCACACACACACACAAATAAATCTCCTCATTTAACAACTTAGGGAAGCGTTTTGCATGAGCGCACACAACTCCTAAGAGAAGTTTCCCGAAGTGTTTTCACCATGCAGATGGTGCGTGACTTTCATAAAAGCCTTAACAAATGGAAGGAGTAAATGAAGTGGACAGTTCCTCCCAACTGGAACATCGAGGAGCTTCTACAATCTTACAAGAAAATAGGTTTACATCTAGTTTCACTGGTCCAAGGAAATAATGACACATGAAAAAGTATCCTGCAGCAGCTAACCGCGTTGGTAGTCTGATACCCTACAGACTCAGTGTTAGTCAGACAGGCTTCCCTCTCCCTCCGGGTATGTGAACACAACAGATCTATTGTTATTTGTTTTACAGTCGCACAAAGAAAAAACAAGACAGATCCATATTTCAGTCAAACCTCTCAGGTTTTAAAAGATTAGAAAAGGCAACAACAACAACAACAACAACAGTTTCCGAACATCCTGTCTGTTGATATACGAGGGATTTTTATTATTTTTATTGCCTGATATAAACTTTTATTATTTTATTATTTCATTTTTTTATTTTGAAAGCAAGTCACACACACACACACACACACATACACGAGTACTGCAGTCTGTTAATTAATCAGGCTTTCAATTAACAAAGCAAAAATGTTTGCATTATCTGCGCTGCCTCAGATAAAGCTGGGAAGCAAATTAAACGAGGATCAGCACTCGGATGTGCATCAGCTGTTAATGGCCGCCGACGTTGACGCAGCTTCAAACTGCAGAATGAACAAATGGACGTTTATGTGAGCAAATTACTAATGATTCGCCAAGAAAACGCAACAATAGAAACAGATATCTATCAAACGTGATTCGATTTATGATAACTTTGGTCTCGTTATAGTTTTGGTCAGCATTTTTTTATTTTGATCTGCCATGTGAAAAAAAAAGCCTCTATTAAACTCCTATTTGTGTATATTTGTTCAGTATGTGTTGAAATACTACATGAAATGATTACAGCAAGAAAAAAAACATGTTTCAGTGTTCATTTGGACACCCAAATATATTTTTGAATTTGTCCTTTAAAACCCACATTATGTGTTTAGGACCCTCGGACAACATGAAACTGGAATTATCAATTAAAATACTGATGGATATGATGTTGATAAAAAATGAAAAATTATTTAAAAAAATGCATGTTGTATTCTTTAGCAACAGACATGCATGCGCCACACGTTTGAGGTGCCAATATAAAAAAAACAAAAAAACTTATTAGTGTGGTGAGAATTCGCCTCTAGAAATGTATATTAGACTATGAGATCAATAAGAAGTTTTAGCTTCATTGCATTGCAATCAATAACACACAAAAAAACAAACTAAATGTTCATTAGATTTCATGATAAATGTATGAAACCCAGAAGACCAGAAGACCTTATTGATTTTTGCAGATTTCTTCTTAAACCGACAACAATACACTTTAGACGTTTATTATATTATACGAGATATATTCATATCTCTTTTATTTTTTAATTTTCAAGCTATATTAAAGTCATAAAGTCATTTGACTGATATCAGCAGCACTTGCAAAAACAGCATCTGGTCAATTACAGCCCATGTCTGCACTCAGGAGTATCCAATCAAAGCACAAAACAAACTGACAATAAAACTCAAAGGCATAGCAATTAGGGGTTTAAGGCTAAGTGGGAACGCTCCTCTGCAGCAGACGTCTGGTTCAGCACCACGTCGCTGCACAGGTCCAGCCTGCATGCAACCAGCCAATCGATGCGGGCGGATACAGATGATAAGGGGGAGCAGAGTCCGCAGGGAGAGAAGTTGAATCACGTGGTACGATCAATACCCAGCAGTGTATTTCACCTCGCCCACCATGATCTGAAAGCACACATCTGACTAGTGTGGAGCATTTCTGTTTTATATTGCTTCTACTTTTATAACTTCTTTGGTTAAAGTTTTTCTCTACATGCATTTTTCCCTCAGCGAAGGTTAAAGAATAAAAATGGAAGGTTTGACTATCTAAATTACTGATTTTTTTTCTTTTTTTTTAATGTTAACAGGTCCATGAGTGAGGATGTTATCTTCAGAGAGACTAATCAATAAAGCCAATCTCACACCCAGGAGGGCTCTGCTTCCCATGCACTTATTGATGCTTTCACAGTTGTGGCTCTGGCTCGTGCACATTAAAAATGTCAGCTCCTCTTTCTGCTCGTCACGCAACAAAAAACCTACTCTTAATATTTCAGCTGCAGACTTGTGATTTCCTTACTCGATGCTGACACATTCAGCGATACAAAAACTCCAGAATACATTTGATTGTTCAGCTTCTTCATTTGTCCTCTGCCTTCATCTGAGCACAGAGTTCAGGACAGTCGAGAGAGAGAGAGACGTTTAAAGGCTATTTGTGACAGATGCGTCAATGCACTCTAAAATAAAATGACATCCTGTCACACATCCTCACAACGTAGAAAACCGGCCTCGCTCCTTTTACAGGAACACTTTGTAATTATGCTCACAGACAGTTTTTTTCACGGTTCAGGTTTGTCCCTTTAGTTCCAATTAAGAGAAAATCTTAATGTCGCAGCATCCACTGAGAGCCTGAACCTCAGCCCTGTTGAACACCACCTGGGATGAACAGATACCTGCATGAAAACAACACAAGAGGCTGCGTTGTTATTGCATTGTTTAATGTGCCAGTTTAACTGGGAAACTTTGGCATATATATATATATATATATATATATATATATATATATATATATATATATATATATATATATATGTATATATATGCGTTTGCAGCAGCACCTTGCAGCAACAGTTGAGCCTGGTTCACCTGTTTTGCCTGAGCTTGTTTTTGAGCATCTGCCTTTAAACCCAACTACTCCTTAAAACTGGGCTTTTTACTTTGGAAATGTGGCTGCAATCTCGCCGCTCTCAGTCCTAAGGATGCAGAGCCCTGCTGTTATTTGATTTGGGCTATTTAATCAGGGATTGATTTACATCAGAGATGCAAAGGGGAACTCAACGTCCTGCTGTGGTAATGTCTCTACCGAGGTAGTAATTAACTACCTGGTAGGACAGAAATCAAGCAGCATTTTTAAGGCTTTTGAAATGGGAGCTAAACGACCTCCTTCAACTTCTTTAGGACACACAGTTCAGAGCAATGGAAGACCAAAAAATGGAAAAAGCCATTAAGTTATATTGTGTTTTATCCCCAATGATTGTAACTGTCGCTGTGCAGAGTGGATAAATGTACTGTATGTTGGTGGTGTGGTAGTAAAAAAAATACACTACTGTTGCTAGTAGCAACAGCTTCCAGTATTACATCCACTTTTCTCTAATTGTTGTTTTGTAATTTGATTTTTTTTTTTCTGTGATCATTTTAGCGCTAACCAAATTAGCTGTCATACTAGCTCGGTGAAGGCCAATGTGTTCATGTTACTTTCTGAGCAACACTGTTACTGTAAGACTACTTTAAGCTTTGAAGCCAGTCTTTACCAGATCAATTACTGCGCTGCGCTTCCACGAAGTCCAATTATAAAAAAAATCCTTTTTTTTGTTTACGGTGTCTCGTCTTTTTGTGATTGGTAATCATTGTCAGAGCAGAAGAGGCGAAAAAGAAGAAGAAGAAGAAAACAACAACAGCAACATGAGCATCCCGACGGAGCTGTGTTTCTGTCCAATCTGCTGAATGTAATCTTCTTTTACCTCAGTTTTGGATATGTTCACTTTATCGTTCTTTGTCATTTACTTCAACCACGGTGTTTGGTGCTTCTGGTGCATTCAGCCGATGTGCATTTATTACCTGGAAACACCTGCGAATCTGTCTGTAACCAAGTACATGGAACATTTCTGCTCATGTCTCGTTCTGTTAGACTGTAAAACAGCAGCTTCTCTGCTTTAATTACAAATAAATACACCTGCTAACAAACACTCTCAGAGGACAAAGGAGAGAACAAGCCTTTAATCACACGTCCCTGTCAGAAAACAAGATACATCATCAGCTCATGAGGCAGGAAAAGATAAAAAAAAAATAAAAAAAACGGTCGGAGAAGGAAAGGAAATATCCCTAATTTGCCTCCTATGAAGTCTTGCTCCCCTCAGCTGTCCCGCTAATGCAATTTGTAGTGCCAGATTGCCTCTGTGCAGTGTGACAGGGAGAAGTGGCTGTTTATCAGACAAGCTAGTATTTAACTTTGCAGGACACATTTGTATTGATTGGGCTTTGTAATTTTCTCCTGAGAAGATTGAGCTGCTGGATGCAGGCTTGGCGTGTATTAAAATGAACAGGATATGCCTCCAGCATGGCTGAGTAATGCCACGATGGAGGAAGCCAAGCATGATTCTCACAGCATTTATGTCATATGGAAGATTCCCACAGGTGAGAGAAACTGAAAGTGTTTTGGGTACCAGGTAAAAAATCTAAAAATATACCGGATAGCTGGCACTGCATCACGCTTAAGGTTTAGGATGTAAAAATGAAAATGTATGAACGCCCCCCGGGGAAGGTTAATGTTACTATATTCATACGGTACTGTTGTATAAAACATGTTGCTGTGCTCCTAATTTAAATAATACGCGGTGCTGCATTCAAATGCCTCGGGCCTTTCTGTGTATGTTCTACCCCCTGTCTTTGTGTGGGTTTCCTTCAGGTGGTCCTTTTTCCTTCCCTCAGTCCAAAAAAAACCAAACATGCAAGTTAAGTGATTATTAAATGTAGTGGTAGCCTGTGGTTACACATTAAAACTGACAATGCTGATATTGTCTTGAAGGTTTCTTATATGAGGCGACCAGACAGCTCGAGTGATGTGTTCGATTCTGCTCCGTTAAAGAACGCAGAGTGAGGCGTGAACCTCTTGACTCACACCTTCCTCCTCCAAGGCCGTCGCCCTTTTTCACCTCATATCTCTTCACACAGACTCTTCCACTCAGACTGTGAGGAGGTGGACTGCAAACAGACAGACCTCTGACATGTAGTTCCCTTCATAAAGTGTCTGACCAGCTCGGCAGCAAACTCATAGCAAAACTCTCAGAATCTCACCATGAGGTTATTTCATGCTCAAAAGGAGAAATCAATTAGAAATAACAGCATTTATCAGGACGGTGACAGAGAAAGGTTTTGGTGATTAGAGGTAAATGAGCATGCAGCACCTCGTCGCCTCCTGGAAAGAGTGACAAAGACAATATCGAAGATGTAAGAATTTGTCAGTGAATGGAGCTCCGACGCTGACGGAGAAGATGGAGATAAACGTGGGAGGAAAGTTATAAAATCATAACGAGAGAGAAAGAAGAGTCTCATTTTATCTCAAAGAAAACAATAAAAATAAAAAACGCAATTGACTAATTTGCATCATCTTGGATGAACTGATCCGCCACAACGACGGAAGCATGTTTCTCGTCGCGGTGATGGAAAAGTTGCGTCGAGGAGGACGGGTTTCTACGGGCTCAAAAAAGTCCTCGTCGGTGAAAACGGGGAAGATTCGCTGCTTTTGTGACAGCGGTTCATGTTGTTAGTGACACTTAGTTTACTCCTGAGTTCAGCTTGTCAATTATATCGGCTCGTCGCAGTTCACTGACTCATTCCATCTAATTTCCGTCTGAGTGGAGTTGTGATTATACGCTCCAGAGCAAAGTGAGAGGAAGTCTTGATAAACACCCGGGACTCCCCGCTGATCATGATCTTTATTCCCACCATCATGCCAACAAGTTCACGTCAGCTTTTGTGCTTTTCGTAACTAGTGTACAACATCGAAGTTTGTTTGCTGCCCAAATGTTGTGAGGTGGATCGGGACAACCCAATCTTTCTATAAAATATGTTCATATACCACTAAACTTTTCCCAGTTTTTCCCAAAACTGTTTTTCCCCAATTACGTTGTATCACACAGAAGGAGGTTGTGATTTCATTTAAATGCAAGATTGGATATTTGGTATTTGGTCTGAACATTTCACTCATACGTTCAGCATTTTTGCGACTTGCTGTAGTTTCTAGGAGATAAGGTTTCTGAGGAGGTGGAGCAGACTGTCCGCTAATCACAGGCTTCAGGTAAAAGCACTTTACGAATCCAGCAATTTATCACAAAGACATCATCACTCATGATTTCCCATCTACAAGATTTTCAAATAACATTATTTATTCTGCACAAAATTTAAATTATGAACAGACGCATTATATATAAGCAATAAGATATCACTCATCACATAAACTTAAACACTCATTTATATTATATGCAAATATGCAGAAGTTTGTCTCCTTTTTTAAGGCTTCACTTGGATCCATCTCAGTTAATGGGTGTAACAAAGGCGTCGTCTACGTTTCCCATTTAAAAGCGGTTGGAAAACAGAATTTTTCTGACTGCTGTTTGAAGGACTGAGACAGCAGAGGAAACGGTGGCGGCTGAGGTTGAGTTTATGTTATATGGGGCGTTTCATAGGGGTGAGGTAAATGAGTAAGGAAGGCCTGGATACTGCTCAATCTGATCGTGCCTGCACTCCATCATCCTCCTACTCTCACCGACTAACAAGGGATATGAGTTCTGCTTCCTCAAAACAGGTTACAGCAATCCCAGAGGTCCCTGCAATGCTGGGGTGGTCCCTTGTGTAAATGTGTGTATGCGTGAAGTAGTGTGTGTGTGTGTGTGTGTCCAGGACGGTGAAAGAAACTCCACTAATAGCCCTGTCGTCTCTGTAGGCTCTCTTCCAGGCTCAGCCCGACCTTGAGCAGTGGGGGCTTTTTAAAAAGATGACATGCTCAGGCTTTCCTCTCGTTTCTCGGCCCCTGAAGTTGGAGAAATATTGTGTAAAACTGTCCATTAATCATGCAACTCTCGGGTCATTAAGCACCCCAAATCGCCTGCTGCAACATCTAGCTTTACAGTCATGCTATCTCCTCACAATAGCCAGGAACTGTGACATTGCTCTTAAATAACAACCACACACAGACACACACACAGACACACACATCCCTCCCTGCTTCCCTCCGTCCTCCCTGCCTAACACTGTTTAGGAGTCAGTTACTCGGCTCGTTCCGCATGAGTATCACGCTACTAATGCAGAGAGATGTGTGTAAATCAGAAGATAATGAAAAGTACGGAAGCCCGGAGGAGCTCTGCGTGTGTGTGTGTTAATACCGCTCTCTTCACTGGAGGCGAGAAGCACGACAAACACGATTTCACGAGAGGCACAAGAACCGTGTGCCTCCATTCACTGGTAATGATAAGCGAGGAGCCGTATGGTATGATGGGACGGCTGAGCGCAGAAAGACAGTTCGAACCCAAAACTCAAAGCTGTTCAACAGCCTATTTCCTCTTTTGTACACAAATGTTGACTTTTGACGTGCGTCTCTTCAATCTGCCCGACTGTGTATGACACCAGATGAGGTCCAGTCGGATTGATACGACCACAGCTTCCTTCTTTTTCAAGTGGGCTTCGTCATCCAATTACTTTTAATTACTGAAGAGAGAATGCGCACGGCACCTTAGCAACAGGCGGCGTGAATGGAATTATGGGATAGAGTGGCTCAGCGGCTAACGTGTGCGGTTTATGGATGACTTCTTCTGGGGCTCATCGGGAGCCTCGGTCTGTGCACGGCTCCTCAAGGGCTGAATTAGCCCCCCTGATCCACTAATCAATTTGGAGAGGAAAGGAAAATTAACACAGGTTCTCCCACTTGGAGTCAAAGAGGAAATATATTCATCCCGGTGCTCATAATATGCTGCCTGTGTGAAATAGATGTCAATATAAAGGGCAGATCATTTGTGTCAGTTCTTTGTTATCATTGCTGTGTGATATATAGGACATAGTCGAGGGGTTTCTCTGTATTCATGGAGACATAGATCATGTTTGAGTTTAATGATTACAGTCTCAGGTTAAAAACATATTTGAGCACCACGCCACATGTGATCTGTATAAATCACACAGTCTATGGCATATTTAAATTAATATTATTGTGCCAAAAATGAAATATTCAAACGCTTCCGGCACGATGGAGCAGGTAAGTCTGTAATGATAACATAACAGCCTGGGAGGAATAAATGGGATTCATAAGAAAATGAATCAGAGTCTCCGGGACTCCAGGTGTGATGGATGAGGCCAGAAAGTGGGTCAGAACCACAGGTTGGTTGGTTGGCTGCACAACTGGGCCGAGACACGACGCCCCGGAGCAATCAGGCATCAGAAGACAGGCTATCCCTGCGATCACATATCCTGAGGTCAATTATAGATTGTGGCTTACCGCCGCGATCAGGCCCGGAGATGATAAAAAGTGAGACTCGGGGATCATTTATTTCTGTTTTGTCAGCAACACAAAATTGTTTTTTTTTCTCAAATATCCAACTTTGCCTCGTTCAAGACTCCAGCTGTCTCTCTCTCTCAGCCCGAACAAAGCAGTCATTTGTTAATCAAGTGAAACCTGATTTCGCCACCTTTGACTAAGTTTTGAATTTTCCACCAAGTCAGTCATACTTTAATCAGCCCAGCCACGCAATTATTCATCACGCTGTTTAGTATGATTGCAATGAATATTCAGTTACCTACTGAGGTCTTTCTCCCGACCCTTCATCTCCCCTCATTTTAATTATATTCTACTCTGAGGCCCTGTAGTGGAGCGGCGCCTGTTTGCTTTGCTCACCCAGCCTCCCCTTAACAGTCATTAAGAAAAATGACACAAGCACAGGTAGTGAAAGTACCTCAGTATGCAGAAATTAGTTTAAAGGCAGACGCCATACAGCTCGCTGGAATGAAATCCCCTTAACCTGCTCCCGCTCGGTGAAGAGAGTCATAAATCAACCCGCGCTGCTTCCTGACGGCTGAGAATCAGATTCTGCCTTTTTAAAAAGTGTGAAGCTGCTCCAAGCTGCTCTTTTAAAATGTTCGTGCACGTGGCTCGGTGTTGATTATTGGATGCCGAGAGTACAGACGGCAATAAAGGGAAGATAGTTTTTGGTGCTTTATGGAGATGAGTGACTTGTCCATTACAAATAGTGGATATATATTGTTATATTGCATTAGTGGCCTGATAATCAGACTGAATTGCTGCGTTGTTTCGCTTCTTTCATTCATCCTGACAAAATGTTTGTCGTCGTCGATTTTTGGTCCTGATGGACATCGTTATGAGTTGAAACCAGAAGCTGCCTTAGTGGTTATTAGAGGAGGAAAAGATGACGTACAGCAACCAAAGCTGTCGTATACAGAGCGGTTTCCCCGTTCAACTTTGTCCTATTTTACTTGCCATAGTTGTGCAATGAGGGGATTATTACTGACATCTCAGTGCTTGACTTTCCAGAATCACAGTAATTACTTTGATGGGTGAAATGTTATCAAATCTGATGGAGAAAAAAAAGAACAAAATGAGCCAATTTATATTTGTGGAAACATCCCTGAAATCTGAAATCGTTGATAGCGAAAGAACTTACTCGACTTATCGTTTGGCATCAGTTTGTTCGGTCCCTGTGGGGGCGTTCATAAATTATTTTGTGATTTTCACTGAGATCTTCTCTGACTTTGCCTTTAAAGATGAAACCACACATCACTTCTCATTTACTTTTTACTTTTCAGGTGTCAGATTGCTTCTCAGATTCGCTGGTGGCTGTTAAAACTGTTGGACGACCGGCCTCATTGTCTGATCTTCATCTTTATGCAATATAAATTATTGTTTGTGTCTTCATACTTCAGCCTGTGCCTTTAGAGAAGGTGATATCATGATTTTCTTTATAATCATTAGAAGTTATAATTGAAAATCTTAAAATTTGGGGGGTTTTTTTTATGTGAAATATTGAATGCAGACATGAGCAATATTTAAAAGTCTATTTAAAAGCATTATTTTGACCTAAATATAAACAATCAGACATTTTTTTTTTCTCTAATGTCATTTGCAGAGTATCTCCCGTCAGCTGAAGGTCAGAAATGTCAGAAATTTTAATAATAATGACATATTTTTAATGGAAACAGTGTGGGCTTCATCTCCCATTAAATCTGCCCTTCAACATTTGATAACTTGGCTGAGTGTTGATTATAATAATATTGGCATTTAATGGGAGAAGAAAAAAAAGAGCAAATTCACAAGAAGCTCAAGGTCATCCACTGAACTGTTAAATATAGTTTTTACGGTGAAAGCTAATAGGGAGATTAATGCAAAGGAGATTAATATTAATGCTGTAGTGCTACATGATGGGATGTAATGAAGAGCTCGGCTTGTAATTGTTTAGTAAATGAAGATTCATGAACAAGAAAAAGCAAAGTTTTAAAAGTTTGGCACAAACGTATAATGTATACTACTACTTGCAATCATATTTAGTGCTACTGATAATGAATATTTGTGTTATTTATTATTCTTTCAATATATTTTAGATAAATAGTTTAATAGAAAATGCAAGATGAGAGTGAAAAATGCTCCTCAAATGTCTTTTTTTTTGTCTGACCAACAGTCCAAAAAGTCAAATATTATTATTATCATTATTTTAATGTGAAACAAAGGCATCATTTATTAATACTTTAATTGAAAAAAAAAAAAAACCTTCATAATATCCTCAGTATCTAATAAGGATTCATTTTTACACGTCATAGATCTGCTCTTTTAGTGTATTTATTATAATAATTAATCACCTGTGTTATTTGCCTGGGGCCAGATTTGTTTTATATCCCGCAGACAAAAAAAAACCATCTTTTCATCTTTCCATGCAAAGTTTGGGAATTAAAACAGTCACGTGTTATTAATAAGCTGCTTGCAGAAACCATGCACATAAAGGTACATGTATTATAAATGCCTCCCAATGCTATATAACGTGACCACTAGGTAACTTATACTTATATATTTAAGATGACTTAAATTATACTGCAGTTTTGTTGAGACTCGTGTAAATGTTTCATTTTCAACATCTGTTCAGTGAGGCACAATAATCCAACACACGTGACCGAACGACTTCATTATGATAAATGAAGTCATAATGTTTGTGTCAGCTCTAAAATTGCAGCCATTATGTTGCATTGTGTTCCTGCCTAATGATGCATGATAACGCATTTGGTAAACAGTGTAACTGTCACAATGCGACAGCCTGACTTTGAAAAGACGGTGTTACCTGCTCCATGACGCTGGTTCTGAACTTCTCTTAATGACGTTCATGTCTCATGTGCAGATGCTAACGCTAACTATGAGCTTGCTTCATCTCACCGCGCTTTATTTTTCTGCTCAATCAAACCGGATGAATAAGATACTGAACCATGATTCATTTATTATATCCCGTGCAATGTTAACTGCGGCTGTCTCTACATGTATGCATCACACTAAAAGACATTTTAATTTGTATTATTTTTCAAAACATTCATTCGAGTCCTCATTATCGCTAATGCTTCTAGTTTATTCCTTTAGATGCAATCTGACATTAAAGGTTGCTTTTACATCATTTACAGGCTGTATTGACACTTTCCTTCTAGGACGAACTTGTCCATCTACATATAACATATTGACAGTTTTGCAGATATTAAACCAAAGTCATGGAAAGTCAGTGGGATTCATCATCTGGGAACCATGAATGTTTGTGCAAAAAGATTGTGCCTCTAGCAATGGGAAGTTTTCAATGTGTGAAAACAATATGTTCAACAATTATTTCCATCCACTCTACTTCACGTCCTATAAACGTTCATCTTCTTCATTGCCGTGTTTTCTCGGGACGTATACGTTTGCTCTTCTCTTCATACGGACGGATAGTTATTGATCCGTTTCTAGCTCGGATAATGGGGATGACTCAGAAAGTGTTCACAGAGATAAGGTGTCCTGCAGAGTTACGGTATTGAAGAACTGGATCGATGCATGAGCATGCCAGTAACATACAGTACATACAATCATTATTATCTCAATCCACAAAATAAAAAAGTAAAGCAAAACTGGTAGAAGTGTTTACTGTTCAGATTGTTGTCAGGATGCAGTTCCTGACCGTTAACCCTGGTGCAGAGACACTGGAGTATCTTATGTTGTACTCGTTTAACGTATAGATTTATATCAAGGAAAAAAATGAATCTCACCATAAAACACTGGACATAGAAATATCTTTTGATGATTGTGCACAAAAGTTCCCATTTTTCAAACGTCAGCAACTGTTTTGTTTTACACATGTATAATTAACACCTGAACAGAGCAGACCCGATGTATGCAGGAGTTATTGCAGCGCATCACTGGAGAATGCAGTGATAATGGATATTGAAAGAACGTCCATAATTTATTCATGTAAATTGTGATTGCTGCAAGATTGAAAGGAAGCATAAAGTTTTCACTCTGCACACAATACTAATCTAATCTAAAAATTAAAGCTCCAACACATTTAATGAAAAAAAAAATCTGTAGGATCATAAAACTTAATATTAATTTAAAAAAAAGTAACGAAAAGGAGGACAAAGTTAGCATCCTTTACATGTGACATGAGGGGCATTGATCTGTCCCTGTATGACAGAAGCACAATGAATATGACCAGAATAAGCTGCTTATCTGCACTGCAGAAATTAACCCACACTTTACACACATTTTAGGGGCATATATTTTAAGGCTGATTGGCTGTTTCCTTAAGCTGCCTTGACCACACTGGTAGAGAAAAGCTGCACTGTAGGAAGCAGAATGGAAAAATACATGAAAAAAACAACAGATTTTTTAATTTGGAGGACTTGTTTTTTTCAACCTTAACGACCTTGTTTCAGTGGAATGGGCCTTTATTTGCTTCAACTGCAGAGGGGATCAGGCCTTTATTGGAAGCAGGCTTATATTAGATAGAGGCCTTCATTCTTAATTACCTCTGTTTTTTAAGTATATTTGCTCATATTTTAGTATGAAGCCTGTTTTCTGATCTGATAATTAGGGTAATACGCACCAGAGACCTCCACCGGCTGAGCTGGCTAACATCCTGTTAGCCATTTGCTAACTTTAATGCAGATTAAATAATTCTCCCAAACGAACGGATCAAATTCTGACAATGAAACGAGTCATTCTGCTGAACGTGTGTGTGACGCTCAAAACTATTTATCCACTATCTTTTAACCGTAACCGTAGCTACCCGACAGAGTAGGCTTCGGTGTTTTTTGTAATTACTCTCACTGCCATAAGGGGGAGACAAAGTTTCGTACCGCAGGTTTAACTGGCATGCATATTATATAACAGACACCATGAGTTTATCCACCTTTAATGTTTCCCGGCTTGTTTTCGTCGACCACGCCCACACACATACTTGTTTTTTAATCAACTAAAGGCCACTATTAGAGGAAATGGTAGTGCTCATTTTAACATCATAAAACAATGTATGTGTGATTTGTAATGGTTTTAAGACCTACAGACAAACGATGTACTCCTGTCGATCCATTACAATCCACATTCATTGTTTGTCAGTCTTTACATTTCCTCCTTGTGGCAACAATCGCTGCTGTCAAACGCTTAGCAAGCCATGGCTGAAGTCTATATAGACCATCGCTGCTCTCGCTGGAAACTGTCTACATGTCAGTCTTCCTTTTTTTTTTTTAACTCTAATTGTTGCTTTATCTCTTTCATGCAATTTGCAAGATAGTAGGCTGGGGGGCGTAATCCGTTGTCACCATCCTTTCATATCAGCCTGCTTCATTCCCTTGTACTTCCAAGCTGTTATTTATAATTATTATAGGGTTATAGGGTTTATTATAGGGCCCCACAGCTTCAACCACGTCCTCTTCAGTAAGTCTGGTGATCAAGGCTTATTCTACTGTTGCATGCATTGTGAGTCATTCTGGATAAAAGCTCAATGACTCGCATAAAGAAATGCTAATTCGGTGCCACTCAAAGTTACAGACATTGTATTATTTTGAAGGAAGGGAGGGGTGGTGCTTTTCATTAAGGGCTATATATATATATATATATATATATGCTCTTCTTTGATATAGATGATGCTAATAATGATGTTACTGTCATAAAAAGGGACAACTGACAGACGTGTGTGTGTGTGTGTGTGTGCGTGTGTGTGTTTGTGTTTCTGATAGAAATAACTTTAAGCGCTCATCAAATGCTGTTACAAAGAAACCGTGTCAGTAAACGCAGCCTTATTTGTGACTGTGTTTGTACATGTTTACATGTGGTATAATAGGATATGAATAATTTACTCTTCCTACAAATGAGGCATTGACACCTCGGCCAGACACACCCGCCTCCCTCAGGCTGAAGTAAGCGAGCTTTCTCTCTCCGATCTGATTAAATATTCAGTGATTCTGATTTTCTTGGACAAGTTGGACAGTTGTTAATTAGTTTGTCTTTTTTTCATCATTTTGGGGTGATCCAAATACAAGCTGCAGGTCAGTGTTAATCACTTTTCATATTTTCTTTCATAGGCAAAGTTTTTATATTCCACGTCGCAAAAAGACACTTGTCATTTCACTGTTGACGGCTGCATTTTTCGACATGGCCACTGATTAAGCGAAATGCAGCCTGGCAGAGTTAATAACATTCAAATATGATAATTGTGTCTCCCCAAAAATTTTTTTTAAATACAACTGCAAAATGTGTCTGGGGAGATGCACACCTGAGTGAGCAGGCAAGCGGCAAGCGGCAGAGTTTGGGATATTTTGGGGTTTATTAAGATCTTAAGAGGATATAGAAGAAGGATAATATTTCATTAGTCAGGACTGGAGGATAGATCAGAGTTTCTGTAGAGATGGAGATCACCCAAATGATCTAAAAGGTTTTTTTTTCCTAATGCTGCAAATACGTGCATGGCATGTTATGTTAAAGCCTTTCCAGAAGAGTGACGGTTGCTCATCAGTCACGTACAGGTGCGATGTTCACTTACGTTTGACCACCTAGTGTAAGCACGCAAGCCTTGAATCTGGGAATTATGCAGGGAAGAAGAAAATGAATAAACTCACTTCATGAAGCTTCTTGCAACATGAAAGCAGAAGTTGTTGTTGTTGTTGTTGTTGTTCCTGCAACCAAATGACACACTTCTTCCCTGAGAGATGAGGAGTTTCATCACGATGCATTCACGGCACGTTTACCTCCTCTACGTCAAGCTGTGTTTGTCATGCATGTACGACTGGAAAACAAAGCTCAGCTGCTGATGCTACGCGAGCACACGTCTTACGGCACAGGTGACTGTACGAGAATCTCTGTCCCCGTCGTTATGTGCATCTATAGATGCCTAAATCAATTGTGACATGTTTCTAAATGTTATAAATCATGTAAATCAAATGTTAATCACTGGCAGACGTTTCAGACATGCAAATGATGCTCATATTGGTAGAAATTAGGCATTTAAATGTTTAACTAAAACGGCTTAAACCTGAAATTAATGTTTAAGGGCCTTTAGGAAGCGACTAATATGTAGCTCCTGAACTTTTTTTTAAAAAAAAGCAAAAGAACTGCAACTGAATCTGTTGTGTCAGCTCTTCTGTTAAACTGGAAATCCAGATTATTGTAACCAAAGGTGACTGCCCCTGCATCTGCTGCCCCAGCAATTAATGAGATGGGTCTCAGGAGTCACTGAGGCAGATCCCCGGATAGAGCTGTCCACTTTATCTTAGCCTACATGGAAACGTTGCAGGCCAGACAGTGATTTAGTACCGAGGCTTCCAGGAAAGGTCACAGCTTCCTGTGCCACACCGCAGGACCTCCCCTACTGTATCCACCTAAGAGTAATGGGGGCTGACTCTGCATGCTCCACAGCTAACATTAACATTTTTCTTTTTTTGACGTTTTAGAATTGTTCACACTTCAGATGCTGTTTTCCTGCAACCCTCTGTGACACAGCGGAGAACAGGGTTTCTTTTCTATGTGTTTCAGAGCATATTTATAGCTTCGATGTGTGAGTGAATAGACCGTTTCATTAGCAGGCATTTTTAACTCGTGTGATTTTACAGCTATATACATGCATACCTTTTAGAAGCATACCTGTACCGATAAAAATTACATATAGAGAAAAAGAAATATCGCTTTCAATATGAAGAGCTAGATATTAACTAGGAGGATCACATTAACATTTACACATGAACTATTGAGCGTATAGTTTTCCCTCATAATCTCTGAAGGATGCACATTGGTGCCGAAAGGTCGGCTGTGGAATAAAGTCTAAATGGCGTAACCATTATTCTAAAGTTCACCAGTCTTATTATACTCGGTTGCTGTTTGTAAACATAACATTCAAAGTTGGCCCCAAAGTTGGTGTCAATGACACCCGAGCGAGAGAGCGAGATAGAGAGTGAAGGAAGAGAGCGAGCAGTTTAGCAGAGAACCGAACTGTTGAATCAGATAAATAATAAATAATCACAGTGGTTATGTTCTGAAGTACAAGGTGCTGCTTTGCCAGATTTTGTGTGATTGTGGGAAAAAAAAGAGCAGAGGCTTCATCATGTGGCTTCTCTGCTCTGTGTGTGTGTGGGTGGAGCTCAGCAGAGGAGCAACACGCAGCGCGCAGCAGAAGAGAGAAAACACATCTATAGACAGGAATTACCTCTTCTCCATGGCAACGACGGACGAGGCTCATGGGTATTGTATTTTTGTCAAAATAACAGACAAAATATGATTTCGTTCTCATTTTTTGTTTTGTGTTTTCTCTTTTTTTCTGATTTAATCTAATAAATGTCTTCGCTCTTCTTGTCAGTCTTGTTCTACAGTATGAACGTTGCACGTTACCTTTACCTGCGCTATAAGGTGAAAGTACAGGCAATGTTTGGGTGGGTTGAGATTTGTGTATATGTGCACGCGCTGGGAATTTTAGAATAATAAAAAAACAACGAAATATATGAAATTGGTCATAATCTAACATTTCCTGTGTTTCTATATTAGGTAATATTCAGGATATCATTTAGGGAACGTTTTGAATGTGTAAAAGCACCAGCACTCCCTCCTACTTTGCATGGCAACCATATTCATTTGCCTCGTTTTCTTACTGAAACAACAAACAAATGTGTCTGTACAGGAAACAGTTTAAGCAGTTTAACTCTAACCGATCAGCCTCTGTGACAGAATAAGATGTCACAGAGATAATGTGCCATTAACATTGACATTCAGCCTGCGCCGCTCCTCCACTGCTTCACGGTACAAGCCTCGTTCACGGCAGCAGGGAGGGTCAGTTCACTCCCTGCACACTCATTAAGCCACTCACGTCGAACCATAAAACGAGGACAACTCTCAGGCTTTTAAGAGAAAAACACTCTCAGGGATGCTCTGCAATCCATTTAATGTAATGACTATGAAACACACACACACACACACACACACATATATACACAATGTTATATGAGGGTAATTCTACAGAGGCTGAATGAGGCTGCTCACAGGGTGCTGGTGAGAAAAAGTCTTGATTGCACTGAGATCTCGGTATCACCTCAGGCTACGTAATCCAAACCTAAAAAACATTCAACAGATTTATAAGATATTATATTATTATTATGTGAATTTAAAGCATTTCCTTAATGAGGTGACCTTGAGGTGACATCAAAAGGTCTGTAGCAACCGACCACTCGTGTTTTATCGCCATCTTTGATCGGCTGCCATCGATCTCCGTGCTTGTTAAGCGAGCAGGGGACACCGTTTATTCTTAGGCCTCTTTCATTGGATATAGATCAGTCATCCGGGGTCGTCTGAGAACCGCTTCTTATGTGAGATCTGACTGAGATGCAGCAAGAGAGCGATAAAACGAGGTCGTTCACAGACAGGAAGGACCTTTGTTCCAAAGGTGATGCGGTTCACACGCTGTCCAAATAAAACTCTAGCTCTATTCATCCTTACTTAGTTTGCAATTCAAAAACACTGTAATTGCTTTATTATTATTTTTTTGAGTATGGCTAAATCTTCTTATCCAAGAATACATAATCTTGTCACTATTTGCATCAGAGTATCAAACCTGTTTGAGAGCAAGTGGCCTTGATTTATTTTTCTAGGTTAGATATTCAATCTATTTTTCAGCTGAAAAAAACAATTGTCATGCTCATATTTTACACACCTCACATGAGAAAAAACTAGATTAAAACCAGGTGTTGTATATTAAAAATAAACAGACTAATCTTTAAACTATGAAAGAAAAAATACTTTAAAGATGATATACCGGAATAATCTTTAAAATGTACCAGAAAAACAACAGCAATAATCAGCAATGTCGCTGAAATGCCCCAAACTACCTATATTTATATTTACCTGACCTATATTTATATTTATATTTACCTGCTGCAAGGACGTGTTTGTGGATGACACTGACATTGGAGACCACTGTCCACATAGTTTTTTATACTAACCTTAATGAAATCGAACCATATAAACCAAAATCCATAAGAACATACAGTCATATCAATGATTGGTCGTATCATTGTTTTTTTTTTTGTCGGCACCAGATCAGAAATCGTCACCTTTAAATCTCAGTTTAACAACTACAAACATGATTTACGACATCGCGACTAAATTTGAAGAAAGTCGTGCTTCGATTGGATATTTGTGAAAATGTGAAAAAAAAACCTGAAACGTCTGAAGCGTAAAGACGGAGAATCTTCAGGGAACAAAACTACGACTGTAATTATTATTATGTCTTAAAGCAAATCTTTAATATCGACATCCTTTAAACTAGATTTCAGGCCACGTTTCAGTTTCAGGAAACGTTATGTTGCTTTTTGTCTAATTCATCGACAGGTTTTTTCTTTTGTCTGATTCGAGCAGTTTTTGGGCGTGGGTGTTTTTACAGCTCTTAGAACATGTGTAGGCGTCTGCACTGAACTGATGCTCTCAGTTTGAGCCTGCGACAAAACTGCACAAGCACCTTTTAAACTTTTAAGCTTCAGAGTATCATCTGTAACTCAGAAGCACGCTTCGCCACTCACGTCGCATCCTGCCAATCGACCGGGTCGAGCTTTTCAAACAGGCGCGCTTTTTTTTCACCTTCCCCCCCTCATCTCTCTCTCTGTCTTCATCCGTCTCGCTGCTTTCTAGTTCGCCGATGAAAGTCGCCGAGAAAAAAACGGATCTTCAAAGACGTTTCTGTTCTTTAAAATGATTTGAACTGCAACAAAACACCAGCAGGTTTGGCTGAACCTGGCTGGCATTATCTGTTAGTGTCACAGGATGAGAACTGGCAGCGGTGCAAGGTGTCAGGAAAATTATAAAAATATATATCTGAAATGCTGAAAAAAAAAAGAGTTTTTAAAGAGTTTCGTGGATCATGAACTTTATAATCTTCATAAATTCGATAGGAACTTGATATTTTGCTCTTACAAGCAACATTTTATTAGTTTTCTGAAGTATACTGACTCACTTACCATCTGATATCTGTGTCACATACTATAAATCCACCGTATATATATATATATTCTTTTGATGTTTTATTTTTCATTTCCTGCATTACAGGAGGAAATGACATTGAAGCTCAGAGTCGTGGTATTTATTCAGTGTGACGGTGTCTGTTTTTCCTCCTCCCCGGCTGTCCATTGAGTGCAGGGTTAGCGCAGGTCACCATCAGATCTGTTTCCTGTTGAGACCGCCACGCACCTGATGGAGATAAAATTCACAAACAGAGATGAAAAAAGGAAAAGCCGAAGCGAGCCTGACAGACCGGGTCGTCTTCAACATCAGGTCAGATAATTAGGATCTCAGCGTGAAAATAATACGGCCGGGATCAGACACTGATCACAACAGGAGTCCAACTTGTTGTTTTTCAGAATAATAGTCTTTATAGTCCTTCTCTGACTTGTGATATTGTAATCTTCCTGTATATATTACACAGGGACAAAATAGGGGTGTGTTTGTGTTGTGGTTTAATTAAAAAATGCATTTTTAATAAAGAAGCAACGCGATGGCGACACATCAAGAGGTATCGCTGTGCTCGATACGAATGTCCTTAGTTTTTTCAGGCTTTTATTTTGACGTGACAGAAGTGCTTGTTGAAAAGTTGAGGGATCACTAAAATGATCGCAATTCATCTTTAGGAGAACATGACTGTCTGTGCAAAATGTCGTGGCAATTCATCCAGTAGTCATCGAGATGTTTTGGTAAATGCTCCCTGCAGCCTTTATGTAACATTATGTTATTGAAATATCAAAATATAATAATTTATATTTGGAGGCTTCAGCCAAAAACAAAACAAATATGTCTCAAACATAATGAAATATGGCTTATAGGTTACCGATGCTCAGCTTCTAAACATAACGAGTTTGATAAAATGTCAGAAATTCTTCTTCTAACGTTTTCATTTTGCGCTTTAATGAGTTTCTAGTCGATATTTTTCAAAATAACCGTCGACTGGCAGACATGGCGAGCATTTGTTACACATTTAAATTCAGTTTAGCTTTTTCCACCAAGTCTGCGATGCTTTTGAATGCTTATGTCTACGGTCATTTTACTTTTGTGTACTCTAATGTAATATAATATGTTGATAATTTGAAGCCAAATCTGCAAAAATTTGGCTTCAGAAATGATGATCGGAAATGACAGAAACTCAGCAGCTTTTAACATGTACAGTCATACATGTTACTCAGTGATACAGTAGAGAGTCTTATAGGATGGTAACATGAATAGTTGTGACCTTTCACTAAATCATTATCTGTGCTCTGTGTTTCTATATGAGATCAGATAACGTGGACATCTCTGGCTCATCTCATTAATCGTCAGTTAGCTCAAATCAACTGATTAAGCTCATTAAAATAATGAGTTTCTACAACAGAGCCCACATGTTGTCCCACTAAAAGAGCCTGTCCATGATGTCCATGTAAAAAGACAAACAACAATGACGTCAGATTGTTTCTGTGAGATTTCAACCTGCAGCTCTTTTTTTTTTTTTGGCTGCGTTAATGCATGCGTTATAAAATAAAACAGTGTAGATTTCCCATTTTTGGAAGCTCACCCTCATTTATTATAATAAGTCTATAATAAACTGTGTAAAATAATGACACTCAGATCCTTAAGGACTCAAATGTCCTCTTTGAAACCCATTAAAACCATCATTTTCTTTGATCCCACGGCCATTACAGCATAAAATCACGTATTCTAGTATATCAGGCTTTTAATTTTGAAGCCAGGAGATTAAAACCATTTTCTCATGTTTGCCCTACGGGGGTAAATACATGCTATATTCCTGGTTTCTACTAGGGGCAATGCCAATGTAACAAACGTATGCAACTAAAAATTGTGTGTGTGTGTGTGTGTGTGTGCAGCTCATCCAATTAATATTTGGTGATAATCAGGACTGAACATCATTAAAAAATGATCTCAGCGAAAGTCAAAGATAATATTAATATATAGTATTTTATGGGAGTTTAAGGAAGGAAACACTTTTTGTCCTTTAAGGGCGTCAGAGTAACTTTTTTAAAGGATTAATGACGCCGGCGGGTTTAAACCACAGAGATCACATCGCTCACATTTGCTTACTCGCCATCTCACTGCTTATCACAGTCGGGGTTTGCTTCCTTCACTATAAATACAACTGTGCTGAAGGTCAAAGTTCATGAAGTTCAGGGGTCACGCGATATATTTCATGTTGATCTGGAGGGCACCGACCAATAACTTATAAAAGTCTGACTTTCTGGATTAGCCAAAGGTGACACAACACCCTTTAAAACTTTTGAGTCGAGCGATGACCTCTGTGAAGGATTTAGTGTCTTACTTTGAAAGTCTGTGTTACGAACATGTTGGCATTTACCAGCAGGGGAAGTTTAACAAATGATGCTATTGAGGAGCAATATGGAGAATTTAAAATCTGGCATTTTTTGGAGCTTGACCCGTATGTCAAGCTTCAATTATTGTTTATATATATGTCCCTGTTACTATTATTTTTATCCAGAAATCCATAAATCTGGATTATCTTGATGAAGTTAAATGAACTGAATTAAACAACTACATCTCTTTTTTGTCTCCTTTACTCTGGATAATCCACAGAGAATGACATGAACAGTTTTCAAATGAAATCTCACAGGTGGATATTTCAAAACCTGCACGCATTAAACCAAAACCATTTGCATGAGTAGATACCGCATGTACTCTGCATTCATACATCAGCTATGGTCGAATATGCATAACAGGCCAACTTTTTGAAGTTTAGACATTATTGACACAGTTATTATGAAAATATCAGCAGTAATCCTGAGTCATTTTCACATCTCTATCCCAGGATGACAAGGAGAACGAGGCTTATTAGTCGTATGGCTCGTATTGGATTTGAAATGACACTGAGTTAAATGCCTACTACTGAATGGCAGGCTAAGTAGAGATCACTCTGAGAAAGAAATGTCTTGTGCAACGTTCACTTGATGATTTCATTGTTCAGCGAGGCCAGTCAACTGGAAAAACCGCCGCAGCACAAAGCAATGCAATTTCAGCTTTCAATTACAGCCACATTTTACGAAAGTCAGTGGAAGAAACAGCCTTCATTACAAGTAGTTATCCTTGATGGGCATCTTCAGTTGGCTGTTAAGAACCAGCTGAATGCTGCCATTGAAACGCATGCTGCTATGCTGTAGCACGAGAGCACTTGAGGAGAAAGGGAATATCTGGGATGCTTTACAAACACTTTTGCAGTGTACTCCACCTGAAATTAGGCCAGAAACTCATGCATTTCTCTCTCAAGCGGGGAGCAGTTGAAGAGATGTGCTTCGGGACCGTTTTAAGCAACTGTGCCGCATGTGCTATTTGCCATATTTTAGCAGTTATTTGAACTGCTTTTTTGCATCACAGATGGAAAAAACTACCCGCTGCTGTCAAGGCCACTTTAAAGCTGGCGAGGTTTGCAGATCATGTAAAAAAAAAACAAAAAAACAACAACATTTGATGATTTGTCCTGGGAGGGACTCTTTTCAATTATTTTGGCAGTATTTTAAGAAAGAAGATGCCATGCTGTCTTGTCTCTGTTTGGCGCTTAGAGACTGTTCTCATACCGCGGCGCATTTGAATTTCAAAGTTTGCTCTTCCCAGGGAAAGTTTCCAGAGTGACTTTCACAAAAAAAAAAAAAAAAAAAGATGTGAAAAAGGTATTTTTTATTTTTATTTTTATTATCAACTCAGTCGAATCCCGAGAGACATTGGTTGTCTGTGCCAATTTAGATAGAGTCCCCTCACACACGGCGCTTTAAAACAGGTGAAACAGGTATTCAAACTGATCTGCAGGTTTCTGTTATAGCACCTTCATACTGTTATAATACACTAACACACTATCAGATATATCAGATAACATATTATTGTATTTTTAATGTTGTTACAGTTTTTCTTTTTTACTGCTTTTCACTTTAAAAGTCTATTTTCATCCTACAATCTTAGTTGTGACTTTAAATTTGAACTAAATAGATCCCTCACCTGGATACCATCATACTGTAGAAGACCAATGTTACTCTCATATTAGGTGAAACACATGCAATAATGCACATGCAGAAAATCTTAAATCAGAAATGCCTCCGGGTCCACACCGGTCTTCTTCTCTTTGTCTTTTTCTCTCTCTCAGGAAACGTCAGAGGGTTTGTGTTGAATGTCAGCTTGAATCGGAAAACGGACGGATATGCACATCCACCGACTAGGAGCAACATTTGCTATAATTGGGAAAATAGCCCTGCATCCTCACACCATGACGCCCAGTTGATTCTCTATTTATTCATCTCTCTCTCTGTTCCTGAAATTCAGCTGTGAAGGAGAAACAGCTCCCAGAATCCCCCAGCTCCTTCGGGAGCAGCTCCTGTTCCTGTTGTAAACATGAGGCTAGTGAGGATGTGTGTTTGTGTGTATATATATATATATATATATATATGCCCTGACTTGCTCTTCATGTTAAAGGCAATGACTCATGCTACTGCAAGGGCTAAAAGACAAACAAGGCACAAGCTGGAGACCACCTGCTGGGCTGCAGCGCAGGGCAAAGGGAAGTGGATCTCCCTGACATCCATCTCTGCTCTGATTCATTATCGTCTTTATATGAGCAAGAGGTTGCCGTCTGCGGATTCTGTTCGCGATGCATTTGTCCGCCTACGATCCCCTCAAGGCTCGGCAACCCTTTCCTCCCTCGCTGCCAACTCTAAGCACTGTTATTTAGAGTGATGCATTTCTCTCTGTCTTTCTGCTGGAGTGGACTCTCCATCACCTACACAAACATGCACCCCGTACACATACACACACTAAACAGGAGTCACACACACACACACACACACACACACATGCCCACGAGCGTGAGAAGACATAAATACACTCACGGATGCTAACACAAACAGACACACTAACACAAACCTACACACACGCACTTCTACCAGTCGTGTCTGGTGCAGGAATTAGAGCAGACACGTCACAGTAGCCGGAGGCAGCAGATCCGCTCCTGTACAGCACAACTTCACTTTACACAGGTTGCTATTCTGATGAGGCTAAAATGTAAAGTTGTGCCCGCTCTGACCGTCTCACACTTGTGCTCACACGGATTTTTCTTTACACGAGTAACACAGGTCTGATCAGTATACAGAGCATTTTAAAAATTCCTCTCCAGACGACGTGGATATGTGGAATATTGCACAAGTTGGCTTTCAAAGCATTTTCAAAAAAAAAAAAAAGAGACTCTGATATAATAAAATAACACAAGACAGTATGAAAAACAAGGATATAAAGGACGGGAAAGTGTTGATACCGACTTAATTAACATGACACTCATGGCATGGAGCTCCGTATGGAGGCCCTATCATCCCTAGTAATTGTACAAGATGGTTGAACAGGAGGTCTCTGCATGCAGGCTGCAGTGATGGAGAGAAAGCTTCCCGTTCAGCCAAAACTCAAAGACACTTGCTGAAACCCAAAATGTGCTTGAAATAAGCTCGAAGACGTGTTGGTCCAAAAACAAATCTGACATCTTTCATTAGTGTCTTTGTGAGCCTTTTCAACGTCGCTGTCGACCCATGTCGGTTTCAGCTATGGTTTGCATCCAAGAATAGAAATGGACAGTCACAGATAAGAAATGGAGTGGAAATGTGGAGCTGTAGAGGGAATGTCTCTGCATTTGTTCCACCATCCTCCATCACCATCCTCCATCATGTCCTGGGTGAGGATCCTCACCTCTCCCCAGCAGGATCTTTTAGCCATACGGACTTATCTGCATTTCAGGGTCTCTGGCAGTCAGCGAGACGCTCTCAGGATGCTCCTTTTAATGTTTCAGCGCTCAGCCACCCGGTTCTCCAATTTCCCAGACAGCGTGGCTAAGGGAGCTAAAGCGCTAAATTGCTGTCTGGAGATACTCAGCGGCTCTTAAAAAAAAAAAAAAAAAAAGCAACCCACTCAAATATTCTTGTGCAGGACGCAGTGCATATTTAATTCCTGGTTAATCAGCTGGGGCGGATTAGTCCGATCCTTATTCATCCATAACAGTGCAGATGAATGTCCATCCATTTCATTGGAGGAGATCACTTGCATGTGGCTGGATGTTCGGCTGGCTATTTACTTGCCAAAAAAAGACGTTAAAATCTCGTGTATTGTCATTGTACTGCTGTTATCTGTCACACATACACGGCTGCGGCCTGGCAGTGTGCTGCCTGATGCTTTTGGACGTATCATTACTGTCTGGTACCTTGAAAATGTCTTAGTGCAGTTTTGAGAGTTGTGAAAGGATTTCATGAACGTAAGTGGTCCGAAAATGTTCTCAAATGAAAAGGCATGATTGATAAATGGAAACATAGAGGTGAAGTTTCATGGTTCTCAGCTTTATCCCAATCCCTGCACTCACCGGTGAGGTCTTGTTGTCCCTGTAATGTGTCTGCCAGCTTGTCCTTGGTATCACTGGGATTGTTTTTGTGAACTACGAGAGATTCCTCCATAATAAAAAAATGTCTTAAAGTAAAGTAAAGGTGTTGTAAGTTTTATATTATATTAACTGAACAGATTCAACAGTGAGATGGTCATATGATCATTGAAATACATCATTATTAAAATCCACAAGCAAAAAAATAAATTAAAATTAAACGTTTATTTGAAGCAAATGTGAATCTTCAGATGTCCAAATCAGTCACATCAAGTTAAATTTAATAATTTTAGTGCCAAATTTCTTCTTTTTGTTACAATTCATCCGCTGCAACTAAACAGGAAAAACACTGACAGACAGGAAATGAAGACGTAAAGAGGGAATTTCACAATAAAACGACTATAACTGGGGAGGATATCCACTTGATTTGACTAACTCAGACAGCTGAAGCCTCTTACTGGCCATCTGCCTTTTGATTTAAGAGTGGCTTAAAACATGTGAACCTATCCTTTAACTAGTATTTTATTTTAAAAAGCCATTTACAGCAGAGGCCTACAGTTGCTACAAAGACTGAGGCGAGCATGTTAACCAATAGATATATTTATTGGCAATAACGCCCAAGAGTTTCCCTTTAGTAGGGGTGTCCCCATTGAATAAACGGCTGTTAGAGGAAGAAGGTCAAGTTAAACAGTATATTGTTGCCTTTACAAGATAATTCACAGTCAGACAGCCTAAATTAACCTCATAAAACACATAACAGTTGGCGTCTGGCTAAAGAGCCACTTGTCTGAATATCTCTTAGAGTTCATCTGTTACTCCCAGACGCTCCAGCGGTCCTCAGACCATAAGAGAGCAGATGATGAATATGCAGAAAGCTGTCAAGTGTCTTTATGTGTCTTTATTCTACGTTTGACGCTTCTTCAAGAATAAAGCTGTCACATTTCTGGGGGGTTTTTTTGTTTTTTTTTTAATCCCATAAAACCAACATGTTTTGCAAAAAAAAAAAAAGAAAAAAAAAGCAACCTCGAGTGGTATGACGCTATTCCTCAAGAGATTAAGGGCAGCAGATGAGGCGCAATATGCAGGAATATGATTAAAACCAATGCAAGGAACCGGGGTCAGAAGTCATTTCATTTGGCAACTGAATATTCATCAATTTCACCCCTAAACCGTGCAATGATTAATTGAACCTCCAGTGTGATTAAAATATGAATGAGTTCTTTTCAAAGCCTAAACTCTCAGGGACGGCACATCCAAACTGAGCGCTTCATGTTTAATGCATGAACCACTTATTGGTTTATCTTAGTGAGTCCACTTTCTGCTGCCAGGTATTCATTCCTCAGCGTCCACCCCCCGAGAACGTGCAGGTTTTTAGTTCTGTTTATTTCGTCTTTCTCCGTTTTACTGGTCATGTGTCTTTAAAGGAAAAGAAAGTGCTAGGATCAGTGATGCTAATGAGGGGAAATGCTATAGCGAGTGCCATTTTTACGTGAGTACAAACACTCTTTCATTGCTCCGGGGCGTCGTGTCTCGGCCCAGTTGTGCAGCCAACCAACCTGTGGTTCTGACCCACTTTCTGGCCTCATCCGTCACACCTGGAGTCGTGGAGACTCTGATTCATTTCCTATGAAACCCATTTATTCCTCCCAGGCTGTTATGTCATTATTACAGACTTACCTGCTCCATCGTGCTGGAAGCAGGCAGGCTGCATTTGAATATTTCATTATAGCACGATAATACTTTAAATATGCCACAGGATATGATTTATACAGGTCACGGAAGACGTTAAGACATTTCTGTCCCTGAGTATAATTGCCGCAGGTTGCGATCAGTGACCTGACATACGAATATATCTTTATATGATGAATTATCAGTGGTTAGAAAAAGATAAATTCACTGTGCGTGAGTATTAGAGCGGCATCACTCTTGTTCTTTTTGCAGACTGCTTGGTCAAGCAGCAGGAGGTTTGGATTTGTTTGGTGTAGCTTTGTGTTCATTTTCTCTCTCTTCAAATTGATTAGGGGATCAGGGGGCTAATTTGGCCCTTAAGGAGCTACACTTAGACACAGACTCCCTCAGAGTCCCAGAAGAAGTCATCCATAAACCACACATCACCCAGCGGTTAGCCAGCTCGTCCCCACACTCCATACACGTCAGCTGCAGCCTGCTCTGGAAAGAAATGGACCGAGGAGTAATTGAATGCACTTTATTTCTTGAGCTAGGCCAAAAAAAAAAAAAAAAAGAAAACGTGAGGAAAGATGATACAATGAGCAAAATTACACGAAATATTTTGCTTTGCTGGTTCAAAAGTTGGATTTTCCTGTTGAATGCACAGCTTCCTGTACAAGACACAGTTACATCGCTCACATCTGCTGTGAAGGAGAGCTTCACTGACATGAATAACACGGATATTTGTGAACATTAATGCATGCTTTATTGCCCTTGACTGCAAAGATGTGACTTTGTACACTACAACGTACGTTACACTGCACTAAAAGGTGCCACACTTCAAGGCTTAAAACAATCATGCTTTTACTGTTTTAGCTCCACAACTTCCTCTCAGCGTCACACCAGCTGAGTCATTTTGAACAGCATTTGAAAGCCCCGTGTTTTTACGTAGTGACGGAGTGACACGAGCTTCTAGTGACATCAAGGCTATGAGTTATGTTTAATGTATTTTTTCATTGTCATGTCATGTAATGCTGATTAAAGCAGGTTTTAAATGTCTAGTTAACCAGAGATTGATTGTTTGGAACCAGCTGTTGTGTATTTAACTTACACACAGCTGGTAAAAACAGCTGCGTGTAGTTTAAGTTGTGGTAGAACTGCTGCTACATCCAACTCGGTGTCTCGGTATTTAGATCCACATGTTTGGATGACGCGGTCGATTGAGGCTCTGTGGCTACACGGCTAATGTTAGAAAGCCAACAGTAACATCAAACCTACATGCTGCTGTTGAATTTTTATAACTATCTTTATGTTTATAAAGACAAACTTTCAAATGGCTGTTGGACAGTATTTCCTCTCAATCCATCCCTTGTGGCTTCTTCTTTTTTTTGACTATAATGGAAAAAATGTCCATTAAATGAGAGAAATTGATCAGCCGATCATCATGACGATCATTTTCTCTCCTGCTCGTGAACTGGTCATAGAAGGAGCTGCTGCCCTGAAGTAAACTAACATTGACTGACGCAAAGGTTCATTGGACTTGCTCAAGGACACTTCAACATGACAAATGACTGCTGATGGATGGATTATTGGGTTTTTGGTTTTTTTTGAGGGAACCAAACCTGAAACAGTTCGGTTATTGGTGCTTGGTCTGGCTGTTATTCCAAGCTTGGAAATGAAATGGCTCTTTTTTTTTTTCTTCCCCCCAATCAAAGTATCAGATGATTAAAAGGAGCGATTCCCTATTGATTTCCTGTTGGAAGCACTCGGAGACATGTTTTGTTTATTGCTGTTCTGCAAATCAGTGAAGCACAGCGGGAAGGGAGAGCAATTACAAATGCAAATTCCCAATAAGTGCCTGGAAGGTATGTTGAAAGGTCCTCCAAAGGATATAATTACAGGCTGGCTTGATTACATTTAAAGGAAGATGAAGAGGAACATTTCTGAATTATTCAAGCAAACAAACAACAAAAAAAAAAAAACACCCTGCAAGCATGTAAAAAGTATGAATTAGTATAAATCTGACTTTCTGTCTCGGTCTGTATTCACTCACACCATCGGGGTCCAAATACAAAACCCATTTTGTTTGTTTGCCTAAAGCATCGTCAGTGATTTCTCTGGGAACATTTGCTATTCCTCATAAAAACCTCATTTCCACTAGATAAAAATTACATCTTCTTTTTTCCCCCACTTACTGAAGCCGATGAGTGTGAGGCCAGCGAGCCACATTATACATTTTTTATTACCATCCTCTCTGACATTAGCTGAGATTAATACGGAGCACTCTAACCGGTCAGATGTCACCATCAACCTCTGCACCGTTCTCATGAAGCGAGACGGATCACACCGATGCTTTTTGTCATTTCTGCTTTCCTGTAACCTCAGACACCTACGAGACAGAAATTACAAAAAAGTACAGAAATATGTAAAATGTTATAGAAATCAGACATTTCTGAGCAGAAATATTATGTAAGAAGCATATACTCTTTATAAACTGGCTCTACTTAGATTCGAAAGAATTCATGTGGTTCACGGCACACGGTGCATCGTGAACACTTAACAGTTTGCATTAATACAGTTGTAAATGTTTAATGGATTCAGGAAGTAAAGTAAATCCGGAGACACCTTATGTTTATGGACACAGAACCTCTGGTGACTCTTTTGAACCAGAGTAAAGACGACACAGGCCTTCTTAAATACCCGTTTTACCTTCGAGACCGTCGCCAATGTTGACACAAGAATCAAAGTTCGGATTTAAAAGACTTCGATTGCTAAAGGGGAAAATTCAATTAGAGAAAAAAGAAGAAAAAAAATAAAGAAGGCGAACCACCTTCTAGTCATATTATATTTCAGAAGAGCAGAAGATAGCAGCCTTTTAAATCCTCCACTTCACTCGTGCTCAACAAAAGGAGGAGTCCAACGCGGACGAGGAGATTAATCTCTGTGACTCGGTGACCCATTTGGAGTAGTGACGGGAGAAATCAGTGTGACCTTTGGTGTAACACTACGAATGCACATAATGATTCTCAGTAGGAAGCCTGGAGTGTAAATTAGGGCTTCTTTTCACTTTGTTATGGAGCGTAATCAAGACTCTGCTTCTGATACCTCTCGATGGAAATTAGCTGGAACGAGGCAGTGAACTGTGAAGGGCTGGGGCATTATGAGGACAGGTGCTCGCTCATACGGATAAACTCACTCAGTGATACACTTCCCATGTGACTCAGAGACACACACACACACACACACACACACACACGTGCACTTGACCTATGCTGTTCTGCAGATGCGTTCATCATCCGAAATACATTCGAGTTCTTCTCGGTACAAACATTTTAACTAGTATGGCCAAAAAAATGGAGATTAAACCGATAACTGGCTAAACTACGAGGGGGCCACAGCGCCGCCTCTAACCAGCTCCAAAACATCATCATCATCATCATCATCATCATCGTCACAGAGTTATTCTGTCATATTAAGAGACAGAAACAAGTAGGAACCTCCCAGCAGCGTGAGGTAATCGATGATTTAAATAAACACTTATTCACGCGTATCACATCCTTCTTAGCAGCTGCCTATTAAGAGCGTAACCTCCTTCCCTGATCTCACACAGACATGTCAAGGACCAAAATGTGCGTACAAGCTGCCCTGATTTCGGCACCCATCATGTCTGCGTATGTCTTAGCATCTGACACCAGCCAACCAAGCCCCAGAGCTTCTGTTTTTACCTCCAACCTCCTGAACTCCCATCACCATCCTCCCAGCATCAAGTCTGAACCTGCTATTTTGCTCATTCGGCCAATGACTGAGCCTGCAACTCTTTTTGCCCCGGGTTACAGCTGTCCATCTGCACTGCTTCATCTTTCTCTCGCAGGGCTGATTGGGAATGAGGGAGCGTATTCAGCATTCAGGTTTATCTGCCTGCCCTGCAGCGTGTTACTCAACAAGGACCTGGGGATGTTGTGTCTCCTAAAGTTGCGTATGAACCTGTTTCCTCTTTTGTTTTTCCCCTTTTTTTTTTCTTTTTAATCTTATTGTGTGTTTTTTTTCTTTAAACACATAAAGCTGAGAGACACAGAGCAAGGGGGACGTTAAAATAATTTATTGTTTTCTGCAGAATTCAATTGCAGGCCAGCATGTGGGTTGACAAGTGGAGATTATAACATTACAAAAACGGGGAAAAAATAAAAAGCTAAGTAAAAACATGCAATGTAATACAGTGCATTACAATAGACCTGCAACAAATATTATTAGGGTTCAGTTTCTGACATTCGTAATGACTTTAACATTAAACTTTAAAGATAAAGATAGACAAGCTCAAGATCAGGGACATTAAATAGATATATTCTTTCATTAAAGGTGTAGTCTGTAGCATTCATCACACCGCAAAGATGAAGAATAATTGACAAGATAGACAGTAGTAATATAAAAAAGCAGAAATTAGATTTGCCCAAAGGATACCTGAGAGAATCCTGAATGTGTTTTTACTACTACTACTAGTACTGCTGCTGCTATTGCTACAATAAATGTTGGTAAAAGTGATTACGGGGACAAATGTTCTTGAAAATTAAATCTCAATATCCTCAGGTAGAAAAAATCGCAGAATATTTAATCTGTCTTAAATGTTCTCCTGCTAATTAAAAACAAAACAAGCGTCCCTCTTTCCTCAGGTTTTAAAAATGCTGCATTGATGCGCTCGACGTAAATAAACTAATGACTAACCAAGTGCATTTAGTGGATGGTTCAGAGCGCCTCGTGGGGAAATGACGAAATATATGCACTGAAAAGCTAAACAAGGTACCAACATTTCACCCAGCACTCTCTGCTAGCACGTTGCAGCTGCACTTGTTTTATATATCATAAGTTGATATACAACAGTCTTACTATAAAGCTTCTTCCACAGTGGAGAACAGAAATGTCTCCAACAAGAGCTAATAAGTTGTTTTTCCTCTGTGGTCCAAAGGCAGCTTATTTATCGTCCACTGTAGAAAATGTCCTTAATCCATTGATTCCAGGTGGTCATAAAGCATGTTTGTTATGTGACACATTCATTACTATGTGCAGTGGACTCTCCGGTTTTTCAGACAAAAGACAAAGTAGGAGGAGGACAAACTGACAACGTCATCATGGCTCAAATGCTGCAGTAGAGACGTAGCACATACTGTATAAGACACCCAACAACAACCAAGTTATCCTTAGTTATTTTTACATTCCTGCATGGAAAATTGTAATCTTTATTGCAGTTACAGTTTTTCCATTCGTATGTTGTTTTTTGTAACATTTTGTGTAGATTTATAGATGATTAAGTTAACAGTATGTAAGATTCACCTTCACCGGAGCAAAAACTGGAAGTGAATCAACTCTCATAATCACCTGCCGTCACCGTCTCCGTTCCCAAAATGAAACATTATATTTTCTGTAAAAACACACACAGTATATGTGATTAGATTTAGGGGGGTGAGATGCTGTTATATGGAATTAGATGATGTCTTTTGCATAATTAATTTTTTGTTTTGTACAATGGAGGTATTTTGTACTGATGTGTATCTTCTCTACCAATAAGCTCCAGTTGGGATTTTTCAAAATAAAAGCAGTGGTGTGTGTGTGTGTGTGTGTGTGTGTGTACACCTATTTTATTTATATATTCTAATTATATAATGTGTGCAATGCTTTGTGCATGTCCGTGTCAGTTTATAGTTGCAACATGAACATACATATACCATGGTTATACTGTGTGTGTGTGTGTGTGTGAGTCGGGGAACACCCTCTGACGTTATTGGTCTTGACAGCTCTGGAGTTGAGCCCAGCCAGGAGCCACATTAACCAAAGTGTCAGGTGTTGGTATTTTTTATTTTTTTCTACCATCTTTCCTCGGTTGAGATCAGCAGAAAAGTCAAGCCGAGCCAGACCGGGCCTTTTCCACACCGCCGCTTTCAGCCCACCAGCCGCTACGCTGGGTCTCTGTCAGTCTGTCCTCCAACAGAGGAGCTAAATATAGCAACAAGCTTCTGACTCAGCTGCTGAGTAAAGACTAGATGTTAGGTTAATTCAATCTAGCACATTGGACGGGTTTAAAAGGTCTACATGTAGGATATATCAATGAGACATTAACATTTATAGCCTGATGTAAAGCCTGTAGAAATAACACCATTGTGGATGATTTACTTCACATATAATCAGACAAATACGAAGAGAGGAATCCAGATCCTGTCCGTCTGGCGTCAGTTATCTGTAGGAAGTTACTGCAGTCCTGCCATGATCAGTACACCTACATCATTTATTAGTCTATTGTCAGGAAGAACAAATCCACTTTATTGTATTGATCTAACTCTATTGCCACAACACGCTCCAGTGCTTTCTTTCCATTCATAAATGGAAAGACAAATGCAATGGCTTAACTTTTATTTTACACACAGGTGGAAGCTGGCAAGGACTTCTCTTACGTGCTCAGGCTTTCATCAAAGATATCTGGATGTGATGATTTGAAGGAGGTAATTAGCAGACTAGTTCAAACAGAATATTCAATGATCACTCATCTACCTGAGCTTACTGAGAAAATGAATCTCTAATACAGACTGCCTAAATGTGCAAAAAGTGCAAAACCAGACATCTGCAGCTCTGATAGCATCAAAATTATTGATCTGCATGTAATAAAAGACAGTTTGTTCAAGGTAAGTGACTTCCAGACCTTTGCAGCTCCCCCCAACGCAGCTGCAGCCATGCGTGATGCGCTCATTATCACACCCACAAACTGAGTCAGCTTTTATTTAAGGTTGTTTACTTCCTTATCAAAATGACGATAAATGACTGCCTCTAAAAATCGAGAAAGTCAAAGATAAGACGTGGAGTGGATGCGAACGGCTTTCGCTCTGTGTGGTGCGAACTGAGGAAAAGACGAATCCAAAAAAAGGTTCAAATCTGCGCTTAACCCAAAGCTGTTTGACTGCAGTTCAGGATGCAGGATGCAGATAGGGAAAAAAAGTGTCTGGAGGAAAATAACCGAGTTTCTGATGAATTTTGAGAGTTAAGCTGTCATCAAACGGCAACTACCACGACTTGAGGCAGAAGCCGAATCAAATTCCTACGTCAACAAAGGCTGCTCGATGCCAGATGTAATTGACTCCCATTCAAAAAGCATCAACCCCTCTCTAGAAACAGTAAGTCAATAATTACTTCCAAGGAGTCATTATGGTCTCATCTCTAAGTTCGGACTTTAATAGAACGGTGCTGGTTGTCATTTTGGAAATGATTGCTCCGTGACTAAGATCTATCAGGCTGCATTGAGTTGGACTATTGTCGCAATATTTTGGTTCAGGCTAATGTTACTCGGATACCTGCCCTGTTAGCAGCTATTCAGTTAAAGTAGCTCATCTATGATTGTTTCCAAGAGTGTGAAAAAAGCATCTTCATCTGAAAAGATGATGCTGACCATAAGCAGCAAGTCCAATGCAAAACCAATGGGAGACATCACACCGTGCTACATCCATCATTATTATAATATTATCTTATTATCAAAAAAAAAACCCAAAGAAAGAGGTGAAAATTGGCTTTGCTTTCAGTCTGAATGCATCTTACCTCATTTATCTTTCACTGTTTCGAATACAGAATGCCGACCACGAGCACACAGACACACACACACACACTCATTTACAGTCCTGTCGTTATCGTAGATGATTCGATATCCTGAGAGCCCGTCATTAGATACACAGCTTCTTCTGAACACAGTCCTGGGGATGAATAATGATGCAGCAGTGTGAGCATTTGGTCTATTCAGAGCAGCAGCAGCTCAGCTTACTGTCTGTAAGGCCTGTCTGGGAAGTCAGCATTTATCTTGTCACTGGACAACACCACCCTTCTCTTCACAGAAAATGAACATAGACACACATTTGCATCCTGACTACATTTATTCCCTTAACACCGACCCTTAATGTTTACCTTCATCACTACGCTCCTTAATTTAACCCTGTGCTGCCCACCCAACGTCAACGTTTGAGGAAAATCTAATCAAATGTCATGAGGTCATTCCCTCTCCCGTTTACTTAGACATATTTCGGGTATCCCTCCAGGATTTCAGTTTTTTTCTGTGTTTTTGTCCAAATTAATCTTTAGATAAATCATTTTAATACAACAGTCATATTAACCTTTAACTGTAACCCTTTCCATAACCTTAACATACGGTATCCTTATTCTGTCCAAACTGATCCCACTTCACTTTAAAGGTCGGAAACTCAAGGTGGTGCTCAAAGGGTACTAAACAATTACACACACACACACACACACACAGTACGTCTGTCTAACTTGGAATCAGTGGGATCCAGGTTTTGAAGAGTCCTGATTTGTATTTCAAGGTTGCGCCCTGCTCACATTGCTGGAGGCTAACGGCTTTGTGTTGATGACGCGGTGGAAACAGTCGAGTCAGACTGGTACAAAATGAACCGCGGCTGTTGACGATGTTAAAGTAGGAAAATGCAGATTGTTCTCAACAGTCTCTCTCCTATCTGATTAAAGAGTTTAAACACCAGAAAGTTTGCTGCGTGAAGGAAAAGTTGAGCCACGTTATCACCTGGGAGACATAAAGTGATTTCCAGTTATTGCGGTCACTTTCATTTTCAGCCCGTTTTCTATAATTTAAGTAAAGATTTCTTTATGACTTCCCAGAGTTTGAGAGTAAATACTTCAGGTAACACTAACCATGTGTGAAGTCTCATTAAAGTTGTTTTTTTCCATAACTTTTTTTTTTTCGTGTTTGTCCTCTTGACATATACCTTCATATTATCCTCCAGGCAACAACAGTAGTGGAATCTATAGAGGAAAAACCTTTATATTGGGAAACCTTCAAGTAACAAACAAATGTTTTCTACAAATCATTTTGTACAAAACACAGTTCACCAAAACACAAGGGTTCGAGGACAATTCATTAATTATACAATGAAACGTGTTTGAAGCAAGTACGGCTTTATTATACTTTCCTTGTGCTTCAAGCAGGTTAAAGAAAACACAGCAATTACAAAGAAACAGAGGTAGCATCTAAGCCCAGGCTGATTTTAAGGAACAATCATCTACGTGTCCAGTGGAAATAAAACAACAACACAGCGTTGCTCGTTTCGCGGTGCATCATCTGGTTTCTTCTGCTTCAGGCGTCATTTTGTAAACTTTAAATGTGGCACAGCTGTCGAAGCTAACAAAACTCCCCAAGTGTGTAAAGAGGAGATTAAATACACTTCTTCTTCTTTAGAAGTTTCTCTAACATGAAACGAAGTTCATCTCTTCATTCACTGATCCCCTGGGTCATTTAAATGAAAATGTTGAAAATGGGTCATTACAGCTGCGGAGAGGTGCGTAAAAAAGGAAGTAAGGAATACAAAAAAAATAAATAGATATGAGAAAATAACTGTTTCTGTGACGTTAATAAAATGTTAAAAGGTGATTCATGACTATGGCTGCATTCCTGCACCAAGAACTTAAAATCATCTTTTTTGTTTTGTTTTGTCTGACACAAAGTAAACAAATGAAATGAAAGAAATATTCGTCATCATGCTATATTTGAATGAGCACAAATTTAATTGTGATAATAAAATGAAAAAATAATAAAATAATAATCATTTAAAAAAATTAATAGATGGTAATTGGACAAAAGGGTATAAATAGACCATTTCTTCAGCAGAGATGAAAATCACAGCGTCTGAAGGCTGACTGTAAAAGCTGGCTGAGGTTTAGATGGAGGTTTTATGTTGTGTCAGATGAAACACTCTTAATGAACTGCTTCAGAGGGGAGGAGATGTGAGCAGTTGAGCTCTCAAGTGTAAAATAAAAAGGGAAATTAATGTTGTTAGGACGCTTAAAAGTCTGTTTTATTCTCATCCTCTAATTACATAATGTAAATAAAATAAAATAAATGACGTCCTTAGACACTATTTATGTCACAGTGTTCAATATATTTGTCAAGATTGTTGTAGGAATGCATTTTTTTTATTGTGACGGGGCTTTTAAAAAAAGACTGTAACTGGAATAAAAGTCTCTTCCTCCGTATTTATTGCACGTCTCAGTGAGACACATAGTCTGCCCGCAGCAGATAGTGGGACTTTTTAATTACTTCCTCTGTGTTTAATTAGCACAACTTATTGGAATTTTGCACTGAGAAGAAGAAAACAAACATTAGTCCGCCATCAATTACAAGTGGGTGTAGCTTCAGAAGTCCTAGAAAATTAGAAAAAAACAAACTCATTTTTAAAATCTTCCTCCTTACTCAAACATGAGTGTGTTTCCTGACTGCCTGGATGTATCTATCATCCAGCAGACAGCCAAAGTCATAGCTGACTTCCCTTTTTGACGCAGGTCAACCAGAGGTCACTGGAGCAGCAGTATTGCCATAGTAACTCATTCTGCATGATATGAAACAAATATGGCCACCCTGGTCATCCATCATCTCTCTAGTGAAGCCCATCCATCATCGCAGACGCATGCTGACATCCACTTTGCTCCGGTTCCTCTCGGCTGGGCTGTGATTGGACGGTGTTAGGGAGCAGAGTTGCCTAAGCACAAGGGTGTTTTCACGCTCGCAGAGCAGCGAAACGCCCAAACTGTACAACCCGACACAAAAAACACAGAGATTTAGAAACACAGAGATGAGATTCATCAAGCTTGCACGTGGTTCAAATGAAGGAAAGGAAAGGAGAGCAGCACGAAGAGCATGGAGGTGGATAAAACAGAGCGCTGTGGTCTAAAAGGCAGCGAGGTGTTGTCGGAGGTAATTGAGAAGTCTGACTGTAGTTCTGAGCCACTGTTGACGCATGATTGTCGCTCCGCTGCTGCTGTTGTGACCCGCAAATGACTCATTTTACTATCAGAATTTGATCTATTTGGTCTAATAACATTTGGAAAAATTAAATTATTTTATCCCTGTCCTGAAAAAGTGCACCTATTTATTACAACTATTCAGAAAGAAACAATAATGAGTAAAAAAAGATATTGTTGTAGTTTTGCTCACAGTTTCACACACGGGAATATGGAAAAAAATACAACTCAGTGGAAGAGAAATTAAATTATGCGGAGTGGAGAGTTTTATCGGTTTCTACACATTTTGAGACTTTTTTTTGGTGTGATTGATTTTCAGTGGAATTTTCCTTTAAATGTAAAACAAGCTAGAATTGAATTTAACACCACTGAAGGCAGGATGGTGTCAGAGGCAACCTAATGTAATGCTGGAAATTTAACATCAACATATAGAAAGTCACAGAATCACAGCTGCTTCCGTGAGCAATTGATTTATCTGGACTATTAATAGTAAAACGTCACCGACGCTGCATTCAAACGTCTGACATTTTCCAGGCCGTCAACAGCGGTACAAAGTGCTTTTGCTTTTCTACTTTCAGATAGTCTTTTTTTCTTTAGAGATGAAAGTTGCATGGCTGGACCAGAACCCATTGAGAGATCTAGATAAGATGCATCAGGAGATAAGCTGGAGTGAGCCCTTCATACCGGATACAAAGAAGAGGAAACACTTCAGTGTTGAATGTTTTTCTTTGATATCCTGCACAGTAAAATGACAAAATTTGAATAACACAGTTACGTATCTAAAGCTTTGAACGGGCTGGATGGTGAATCCGGATTTATCGTGCATCATTTCTGAAACTACCTACACAAAGTGGGAAAAGGCACCTGTCTTCAATGAACCAGCACTGTGATGATGTGTTGTTTAAAGCGACTAGAAAGAAACTGGGAGATAAGATGAGAAGGCCTCCGTGTTTGTGATGTAGTGTGCCAATCAATTAAGTGGATAAGACGCAAATGATTACTCTTACAGAGTGGCAACTTAATAGCAACATAGATTTCTGGCCATTATCTTAATTACTCCATTTAATTTACAATGGTTTGTTGTTGCAGATGGTGCATTACCATCGCGGCTAACCAACAGGACAGGAGGAGCAGGGTAAAGTAAAGTGAAGGAATCGTGATCAAATCCTGTTTCATCTAAAACTCTATGAACATAATGTGTGACGAGGGTATTTCCATTTCTAGACATCCCCGACATCTCTGCTGAGTTTAATGCACACTAGTTGCACTTCATCTTCATTGATCTCGCCCATTGTCCACCCAACAATTTTTTTCTATCTATATTTTGAGCAATATTGTGTTACTTTTGCTTCGCCAACAGGTGGACATATTTATGTTAGCATCTCAACCGTTATTGGATGTACTGTCATGACGTTTAGTTCAGACATTTATATTCCCTACTCGATTAATTATATAAATTTAATACATATCCAGCTCCACCATCACATCCAATACTTTGATGTAAATACCTGCATAACTAATGGTGTTCAGCTGCCTCTGCTGTAGGCTACTTTGTGTTGCTTGTTCCGCTATCATCAAAATTTAACATGCTAACACGCTAAGACGTCATGCCTGCAAGCAATTTCAACGTGGGCTTGTTAGCATGCAAAGTGCTACCAATTTATTAAACTTTGGAGCTCAACTTTTATCTCTTCAGCAATTTGGTTTTTTTTTTTACAATGAACATTGCAGCTAGCATTGCAGCTAGCATGGCAGCTAGCATGGAAGCTAGCATGGCAGCTAGCATGGCAGCTAGCATGGTTAGATATCTGGAGCCATATTCACAAAATATCCTAAGTAGCTCCTAACTGACTGAAATTAGGAAAATATATATGTGTAACAACACAAACCAAGAGATACTAAAAATAAAAAAAGAAGTGTAAACGATAATTAGGAAAAATGCTAAACTGATTATGGTGTTGCCTTTGTCAATATAATTAAGCTATCTTTCTATGAAAAACTGTGTGAAAATATTACGTATCATAGGAAACAGATGTGTATGAAGGTCATCATACTCATGACCATTATCATCTTAATTATTATCCCATCATCGTTATCCTCATCATCATCATCATTATAGTCTCACCATCATCCCTGTCAACGTCATTCTTATCTCTCCATTCAAAGTTTTAAGGAACTGCTTCATATCTCAAGCTCTTCCCAAGTCAAGTTATACATATTTATGGGCTTTTACAGTCTGTCTTACTTTCTAATTTTGCTGTGGAAGTTTCAGAGGGAAAAAGCTTTGGCAAATTACCGATTTTGTGGGTTTTTACACATAGCCGTGGAGGGATAATGAATGTTTCTTATCAGACCTCAGGGACTGCACTGAGGCCATCTGTTAGTGGGTGAGCTATGCCAGTATGCTGAAAAACGGTCCAACGTACACTCTAAAAATCACAGTAAGATATACTGTAATGAGGGTATTAGCTGTAGGTTGAACAGAACAAGCACCATTGGAGAGATACTGCATTTATTCAATATTGTTAATAGTTTCTGTAGCATGAAACGTTGATCAGCATTTGGTCCAATCACTCCAAGGTGGTGAATACATCCTGTATAATCCTGTCTATAATCCAAAGTCTGATATTTCTTATTCCTCTGTGACGTACACCTCCAAGTACAGGTCTTCAAACTCCTGAAGGTTTTGTGCCAAATGTCAACCCATTATAATCTATTATGTCATACTAGACCAAGACTAGACTCATAGAAAACTGCAAAACCAAAGTTAAATTACAGCAAAGATTTTACAAGAAAGACCATTTTAATTGGAGATGTCAACTCCATCAGATTTCACTGCTATAAGATAATAAAGGGAGACTTAGATGATTCCTGACGGGTCATCCGACGCATTCCAGTTTAAAATTGCTCATTTGAGTCTTATTGTGATTGACAGTACAACGATTGATCCGCCCCAATCTCAGGCAGTGAACTTTAACACTGGCGCAGATAGTCCAGAACAGTGTAATGCAAATGCGCACCTATACCACATCGCCCCATTGGACAAGCGTCAACACTTTCAGTAGGTATTGATCTCCTAGTGACACTGGATTTAATATGCTTTAGACTTGTCAACAACCACGAGGGAAGAAAGCCTCCTCTTGGCTCGCTCGCTGCGATTCAATAAATGTTTGACCTTAAAGTGCGAGAGAAGAGAAAAATCCTGCAGAGGATGTTCAGTGACGCTGAACAACATCACAGTTCGTACGTTAAAATTAATTTTTCAGTGGAATTATTGGATCGACACTTTTTTCGTCAATGCCAGTGTTTGTTTTTCTTCCAGTTTATATGTTAGCTAACATACACATACATTCTTTTTTAGACAGATTATTGTTGCGTAAGCTTGATAAAGTTGCACAGGATTTTAAAACAGCATAAATTGAATATCTGGTCGATACCAGATCCCTTTAATAAGGTCAATATTGGCACTGATGCCGATACAGTATGTTTGATTTCTGCATCTCTAATTTCAAGGTAAACATCTGTGACATTTCCATATGTCAGTTTGTGTTTTGCGACTCTCTCTCAGTCTTTGCTTTCTTTACAGACTCTGAAAACTAGTTCCTTTTTTTGTTGTTAAGTCTGGTTGGGAAGATTCAACTGATGCACCAGTTTTAAGGTTTTATCTTTATAGCAACATAGAGACAACCTATCCAATCATTAATTATGACAGGACACGTCATTATGATGCTTACCATTGTCTTCAGATCTTCCAGCTGATCCTGGTAGATGCTGTCAGGTCCTGACGGGATGTTTCTTCTTCTGTGGTAGGTCACCGTCCAGTAGAATATCAGACTTCACCCCCGACAGAGAAACCTCTCCAGTGATGGCTCCAATGCGTTCAACCATGTCTGTTGTTTTGACAGTTTCCTGGCCCCCCTTCCATGGCTGTAATAGTACGCCTGGCTTGTGGCAGAAAGTTTCAGATCAAGCCAAGCATTAATTGTACTGGTGATCTCACTTGACCCCACTGTTCACACCCTCGAAAATACGTTTTTTTTACCTTCATTAAGTAAAGTTTCTATCTCTGCAGAAAGAACTTTTTTTTTCCTTTGCTGCCCTTAGGTGGCATGTTTCTTTTCTCCTTTTGTCTGAGTTTAACGTTACCTATGGGGGCGTTTCCTGATAATGATAATTGCAAATGGCCTGGCACACACACATCCAAATTTAAGACCAATTCATCAGCATACTCAGGTGGGTAAGAACAAACTCGGCTGTCAGTGCACGTTTCGTGAATCCCATGTAGGATTTTCTTATTTTCCTCTTATTGCTTTGTGCAAATATAAGAAAGAAAAATAGGAAAACATTAATTTCAGCAGCAGGCAATGCAGTTCATCTTCTCATGAGTTTTAAAATAGAGCTAAAAGGAGCAACACAACTTGAAATGAACGATAATGGTGCTGGTGTTTTCTAGCGTGTTAGCATACAATGCCAAGGCTGCAGAGTTTTTCTTCCCCTAGTTGCCAAATAATTTATTAATAGAGCTTTAAGAAAAATAACACCTTAATGGCTAAGGGTAAAGAAATACATGTATGATTAATCATTAGCCTGTAAGAGTTAGCAACTGGGCGCTTATGTAGTACTTTGTGTTGGGCTGCAGCAGGTCTACAAATAAACCTAAACGACCAATCTCTTTCTTACTCATTCTGCTTTTACACAACTGTTTTAAGCGTTTTTTGTTGTTGTTGTTTTTCAGCATATTATACATTCATGTGCAAACGCCTTTCTCTCAGCATGAGCAAGTTATCTACATTATTCATCCCTGAGCTTTATGAACAGAACTAGCATTCCCAAATCACTGAAACATTACACATCCCACAGTGTAAACACAAGCAAAGTTGTCAACATAATTATGTATGTATGTAATTTGATAGCCTCATTCAATTGGTTCCTGCTCATGTTTCCTTCTGCCATTGCATCAAACAGCAAACTTTAATATTTACTCAATACCCTGGTGGCAGTAACTTATCTGAAGTTGTCCCTTTGCACAGCCTAAAGGATTTATATTTATTTATAGCGCCTCCCAAACCAACAGTTACTGCTGCAGGTGGTGGTAAAATTAACCAAGCATGGTGTGTGTGGCGATTATAGGCCGCATCACTAATCAGAGGTAAAACTCTCCACAGATTAAAACGGGCACTTTGCAGCGTCCTCACTGTGTCGATGCTGTCAGCTCAGCGTGATGATAAATGTTTACGGCACTACATTAAGAGGAAATTACCTCTTTTTGCTAGAGGCCAGATCATTCATTCACAGGCGTATCATGCCCATCGTCGGCCCTGTCGTAAATTAGTCTGCACATTTCAGTAGGAAGAAAGGTGGGGAGGATTAGGGAAATCAATCTTTTAGACGGGCAGTTGAAATCATTATTTGGCTTCCTGCAGGACACAGGTTGCACTAAGAAGTGACAAATTGTACCACGTTGTTATAAACATCCCTATTCATGGACACCTTGGGGTATGGTGGCTTTGTGTCCCTCTGTATGGAGATGACCAGACTGACAGACGGGAAGAGAGTTAGTGAGGTTATTAAGACTGCAGGACCTCCACAGTTATTCATAAGCAGTGCCAATAACAAGCCCACAGTGGTTTTCCTACCCAAAGATTTACGGTATGCTTCAAAAAAAACCTCCATCCATATCCCCATAGAATCTATTATTTTGACTCTCTCTCCTCAATCAAGGTTGGGAACTAAGCTGAAAGAATAAAGTAGAAAGCTGAAGCCTTCCTGACGAGTGGTATCCATGCAAAGTATCTGATTTCTGCATCAAATCTGCCCCCCAAAATAATCAGAGACTGTTGTTTTATGGATGTAAAATTGTCATTGTCATGCTGTTTGTGACTGTTTACATTCGTGTTCTAACATACGGAGAGATTTGCATTTTAACACACACGGATCTAAGCAGAGTTCCCACACTGAGACACATTCAGACCCACAGCAATCACTGTTCGACCGCATCATCTGGTACTAATCCAGTTAATCTTTCCATCGGCGACTGTTCCAGGATGGCTGTTTCCCTGTTATTTTAGGAGAATGATTAAGCATTGTGGAATTAACAATGGCTTAACCTCTTCACAAGCTTTCTTTGCATCCTGCCTGCAGAAAGCTCGGGAAAAGAAATTCAATGGGGAGCTCTGCTGCTCTCGCTTCCTGCGGAAAACACAATGTGAACCAAGATGTTCACACCAATTACTAGATATCATTCATTGCATAAATGATACTGTGAGAAAAAGGGACATGAATTTCTGTTCAGCATTTCACTGGGATGATGGGAACTACCTGGCTGTCTTTTCAGCAGATAATACCCACTTTTTTTTTTTTACCTGCCATGTGAGATTTTAATGAGGCACAAGATTCCTCTAAAAAAAAAAAAAATCACTTTTTAATTACCGGTAGGGGCCATTTTCTCTTCTGTAGTCCAATAATGACCGAGTTCAGGAAATCAATTTAGCGCTGTACTACAAGAGGGAGTAGCTGCATTACTCGCTGGGCTGAAAAATGACCAGAAACATTTCAGATTTTTCACTAAGACCAAAGTCATAAATTCAGAGTACTGTACGGGAGCCGAACCCGAACCCTTCCGAATGAGTACGTAGATAAAAGCGACACAGTCTCGACGTTAAGGTTACTGAACTTTAACTGTTGAACATATGCAGTATATTTTCAGGTAATTACATATCTTAATCTCAGGTTCAGTAACGTGATAATACCTGTTTAAATTATGCCAGTTCTTGCTATTCCCTTTGGTGGGATGTGATTAATTCACAATTGGAAATCTGCCACTTCCACCTTTGCCAGGTGTCAACAAGATGCTGATTGGACACAACTTTGCAAAGCAACCTCTGTGATCCAGAGACCAAGACAACAAGATCTAGTGAGACTCTGTTTCCACCAGACACACAGCGGCGTGCTTGAGATGGATCACATCCCCGACACATCTGTCAAACCACGTGTCAATTGATTGTTCAACCGCGAAGCTAAATGTCTTCAAATGTTCATCGCTATAAATGTTCAGAGGCCGACGGAGATCCCTCCAGTTCATCTGTCGAGCTTCCATCAGAAAAGCTGTGATCAATATCATCCAAGTGTCTCTAAGGAGGCCTAAAGCTGACGTGGAATAATGCTGGATTAGGCCAGTTTGTGTCGGCTGCATCCTGCAAAGCAAGTCATTTGAGTCGCTGACTGCTTGTGTGTGTGTGTGTGTGTGCGTGCATGCATGTGTATCTGCCTACCCGTCCATCCATCTACGATAAGAAAAATAATTTAATTTCCCCCCGTAAGGAAATTATGTTTTTGCAGCATCTAAAGGTAAAATGGGAGCAAAAGACAAACACGAGCACAGGAATAAATCTGAAATAAACAGGAAAAAAATAACAACAACAAATACAATACAAGTGATGAAAAACTAGGAAGTGTGGCCTAAATGAAATGCATATGACTCTCCAAAGATGCTCCATAACAAAAGATGATGCATTACAAACTGCGCCAAAGGTATGAAATGGTAAACACTTCCTGTCTCCTGTGGGCACAGTTGCCAATGAAAGCACAAGATTTTATTTATTTTTTTCCCAATTTAGCTTTTAATTCACGGTTTTACATATAAATCCCTTTAAAATTTCTGTTTATCCGACATTGGCAGCACCGCAGTGAAGCCAGACTGTCAGTTCTGCACCAACAGAGAGAAAAGAGAAGCAACACAGAGACGGGCCTCAAACAAAGTTCATTTTCTCCAGATTTGTCATTTTAGTGTCAGCTCGTTCTGAAGATATGTGACTTGTGAAAAACGGGTCCAATATTTACTTTGGTGACTATGGAGCGAAAGAAATTAGTCATAATCTGTGCTCGTGTTCACTTTTGTCATTGGATTAAATAGACTCAGGACGGGCCGGTGGGGAAACCCATGTGACACAGATACAGGAGCCGTCTCTGGTGTGTCTATTGCAAGTAGTTGAAACTTCAAAGATAGTTACTGTCAACCATAGGTAAGGTTAATAAGGACTTCTGTGGTTTGATTAACCTTTAGCCCCTGTAATTCCTCCCTTTTTTCCAAGCGCAGTCAGCCAACATGGTGCCTTTGGATCTATAAAGACGGCTTCGCTTTAACACACTCATTTGAATATAGAGGACAGTACAGTAAGAATCTTAAAATACTCCACACATCCTCCCTTGTTTACTTCCAACAGTCTAAACACTGTGACACGCTGGCAGTGTGACGGTAGCCCAGGGGATCTGCCTTGTATTTTTATGCATTCACACAAAACTGTTGCTGGTCCTTTACAGCGGCCTCTTACATAATAAATGTGCAACACAACAGAGGGAATAATACTAACCCTAACAACAGCAAACAGTCATCAACAACAACAAAACCACTGAATACATAGAAATGTTCCAAATGGAGATTGAAATAAATTCATTCATTTATTTACAATAATGATCCAGACTTTTTACGGTATGCTATATGTTCCTATGCAGTGATGTATAGGAACATTGGATATGGCAGTCGTGTCTGTTGTTGTTTCCCTGTGTTCTCCCCCTCCTTGTGTTGTCTGTGTGGGCGTGTCACACTTCCCTGGGCCTCCTGGATAATCAACAGATGAAGCACACCTGCCATTCCTCAGCTCACCTGCCTTCCATCAATGCATCCCTCCAGCTACATATAAACCCTGGCCTTCCTTCCACTCCTTGTCCGATCGTTCGTTCAGCCTCCGTGGTAGTTCACGTTCGGACCATCCTAAACTACTTGTTCATTGTGCTCCTTGTTGATTTCCTGACGTAATGACGCCAGATTGTGCCGTCGGATCCGTAGCCTCTGTTGATTGGGTTTGTTTCCTTGGATCGTTCCCATTGGACGTTCGCATATTTCGAATCGGATTTGCTCGAACACGTACGGGATACTAGTGTCGAATGCTGTAACTCCACCCGCTGTTAAGGACAACATTGTTATCACTAAAAAGATAAAATTATTAATATTATTTTTTATTTAGGGGTTCATTTTTAGACCTGCGTCTAAAAAGAATCAAATCATCAATTTTTTACTTGGATGACTTCAGTCAAACATGTGATGTTAGCAGAAATAGAGGGATGCTCTTAGCACGTACAGGCTAAATGCATACATGCATACATTCAGCATGTAATATGTTCACAGCTCGGAGCCGAGATGACCTGAGGATACTTTTCCAAGTTAGGATGCAAAAAAAAAAAAAAACCTGAGTCGTCGACACAGGCTGTTCTGTTGCTGAGGATGAGGTGGCTATTTCTGGACAGGCTCCTATGATTCATCAGCGGCTGTTTGGAGGTCTGACGTGTCAAAATGTGTCATTCCACTAATTGTCACTATGACTTATCCTAAGCCCCTTCCAGCCCCAGAGCTCTCTTCTGACCTGAGATAATTCTGGCACAAAACTGGTTTCATACACCTCAGGAAAGAAGAAGCTGGTTTGCCTCTCTGGAGGTTTGGTGTACAGCTGGACTGCAAAATGCATTATTAGATGACTGAAACCAGTTTCTCCCTGTTTCTACACATTGAACACAGGTCGGATACACAACGTTAGCAGCTAGCTGGTGAACACAGTGCAGTATTTAACAGCTAAAGCACAGATACGTCCCTTTAGAGATGGAGCAGAGCAAAAACAGAGTAAAAAAAAAAGAAGAGCTACCATGGGAGCTAGCACGTTTGCTATAGCAGCTTCAATATAATATGAAGTAAAATTATAAAGTGTAGTAAAATTAAAATAAGCCTTTATGACGATATGAATGGAATATGAACTTCACCACTTCAATATCAGGTTTGCTTTATGTTTTTCGTCAGTATGGAAAATAAAATGTTTCCTTCAACAATGACACATAGCTACATGTTGTAATGAAGGCATTTTTATGCACATTTACACCCCAGTATATTATTCAGAAGGATCAACATGAAAACACCATTTCCCATCTGGTCATGATTATGTGATGGGATATGCTCATATTACCCAGGATATCCTATTTAATGTTGTTGTTCTTTTATCACAGTAACTTCTCCACCCAAAATATTCATCTTAATTATGTATGCTCTATGGGTGTTTGTGATTAAGATATGAATATGCATATGAAGTGCTTAGCCCAAATATGACCTCAACTGGAGCATGAGTTGATATCCACAGTCACCTCTCCGTGTGACTGCGCTCAATGCTACGATGTCATCGTCACTGATGTTTTCCAATCAGCTTGATTGAATAGATACGTGTGATCAGGACGAGTCAATGACATCGTAGAATATATGGACATTGGCATTTTTCAACATGTATATTGGTAGATGCTAATTATGCATTTCATGTATAGCTGGTCAATTTATACTGATGGTAAATCTAACAATCTATAAGTCTTGTGTGTGGATTGTATGGATGTACTTAGTTACTTCCCACTGCTGGGTTTGTGTTACATTATTGAACTGTATGTGTCTCATTAGTCTTTTTATTCACTGATGGTCTGGTCTGAAATAAGACGGAGTTGAGGATGGAGCTTTTTCTAATCTGGGCTTTGGGGTTTTGGTTTCTCAGAGGTCCTTGTCAAAATTAAGGTTTGGTTCAATTTCACTTTCCCTGTTATCTCCCGTTTGACAGTGCAGAAAGGCAACAGAAGCCTTTGAAAAGGCTCCATGGGATGAAAACCTCTATTAAGTCCCCCAGACCTCTCTATAGGTCTCTATTGATTTTTGACATAAAAGTTTTGCCAGCCTTGATCAAACTTTATCGAATTTTTCAGTGATTTTTCTCAAAACCTCCACCATCCTAAAACACCCACAGGGTTTTGGGGACTAATTGCTTTTCTTCTTTTAATCTGCTCTTAGAGGGTGAGCTTGGAGGTAAAAAAAAATAAATGTTGATGCAAAAACCCTCAAAACATCTAGTCAACGCCCCTAGATTTGAGGGTTAGGGTTGTTGAGCCAGTCTCATCTTAGGTTGTTGTTTTTTTAATAGGATGCACTTTGTCTTGTGATGACAGGTGAATCCAGTCCGTGCCACGCATGCACCGCTGGAGCGCACGAATCTATGTGCACCGCCCTCCTGTCCGCCTGCTGCCGGGAGAAGCAGAGGAGAGAACGGAGCGGAGCGCAGCACCAACACTCATGGCACCTTTAGGGATGTGGCAGCAATTTTAACAGCTAAAAAAAATAAAAATCCAGCCCAATACAATTCTCAAACTTTATCCCTTTTTTAAGAGCTGAGAGAAAAGAACAAAAAGGGAGGAAAGAAATCTCGCGGAGCTGCATCGTCCACTGCAGACATTTCCAGCGGTGTCTGCCCGCCTGCCTGGGCTTTGTCGTCGGGATCGCGAAGCGCCTCGGAGCCGGTGAGGAAGCAACCTGAGCCTGAGTGAAGCAGAAAGACAGAGCGGTCCACTTTCTCCATAAAAACACCACCTGCTGTTTGTGATGCTGATGTGGAGGTGAGTACCAATGGGATTTAATGTGATGTGTGAGGGTTGGTGAAGGAGTCACAGGTAAGAGAGCCACGTGGTGGTTCCACTGATTACCTGTACCAGGCAGATGGGGGGGAAGAAAGGAGGCTTATTCTGGTTATTTCTTATTGTGGCTCCACATGGTGTGACACAGACATTGAGTCCAAGTTCTAACTTTCTGCACATCACAGCAAGCAGCATGTGGGGGCTGCGTGTCAGATAAAATAAAAAATGCAATAAGTCACACTCAGGAGAGCATGCATCAATTCCTGTCTAACCCAGCAACAAGGCACAAACACAGGGACAGTGTTTATGTCTTTATGCACATTATAGATGGACTGAAGAAACAGCTGGAAGCATTGTTTATCTTATGAAACCTATATGGAGATGAGCCAAAATACATGTGAGATATGGGTTCAAACTAGTTATTATATCTCATATAGTCTCATATATATAACCTTTTTTTAGTATGAGTTTATTATGGCCTCACAGGTAGAAGAAAATGTGTTTATATTTGGTAAAATAGTGCTTGAACTAATAATAGATTAATCGACTAAATAATAAATATACATATACAAATAAATAAGCATATTGATTAGTTGTAACTGTATGTTAAAGTGAAACTGCATGTGTCTATAGGTCCTATTGGTCCAATCCTGACTCATCTGAGTATCATTGTGCTGTTGGACAGTAAAAGCAGTAACTGCACAGAAACTGAGGCACACTGCAGTGCTTTAAAGCTTTTTTCAACTAAAGTATAAACAGCAGCCTCTTTCCAAAACCTGCAACATGCAATAAAAATAAATAAAAAAATAAAAAAAAGGATTTCACTTCACAAACTATCACAGGACCGCATCACCAAAGGCATGCATTGTCCTTAAAGTCGCCGAAGAATTGCATCATCTGCCGGAGCAGCTCATTTCCTGCGGTGCGAGTGACAGCTCCATGGCTCATCTGAAAGGCCTGTAGGAAAACAGCAGCTCATTACACGTGCAGCGGCTTGGGCTTCCTCTGGCTGGGGAGGCTGCTGGCTCATTAGGGGTCACCAAGGGGCGAGTCCCCCACCACGGCGCTCTGTGAAACCGCTGTTAATTGGAGTGAATTCATTTTCACTGACAGATTGAAAAGACGTACATGAGTCAGTAAAACTATAGGAAGGAAGGTATTTACACGTTGTTCCTGTCGGTAGCGGAGATCTTTGATGTCCCTGATCTTCAGTGTTGATTCCTGATATAACACAATGTGAATCAGAGTCGTGGTTCTCCGTCGCAGGACATTCAAGTCCAGTATTATTTAGAAACGTGATTAGTCAGGACGTGAAAATGACCATAGTAGACGAGCCTGTCAATACTTGTTCAGCTGATGAGAAGCTTTAAGAAATAACTGAGCGGCGTCTGTGTCTGTCATTTTATTTATAACTTATGGAAGATTCATAATTTTCATTTTGTTTGTTTGTGTTCCTGCAATATAAATAAAGGACCATGAACTAATTTAGCTATCTATTGTTTATAACCTTATATTATATACTTTATAACTCAATTTTCACATTGTGCCAAAACACACATTTTAATTAACCCAGCCATGATCTCTTCTGTCAGCGCATGAGAAGGAATATTTCTGTTCATTTCAATTGAATAATTCAATAGTTATAGTTTTTGCTACCCCGCCTACATCTACACTAATATTTTATTTATTTCATGTTGATTTGTATGAGGACAAGTTTGCAGTTTCCTGTCTCTAGATGGGCCTTTAATAGAGTCTCTTTGAGTAATAATATAGACCTGATCCCTCACTGGCTTCCCACCCATAAACACTAATAATGTTGTTGTTGTTAATGAAGGGCAGATCCCAGCCAGGCCTGCACTTACAAAGGCAGGGTTCGCCATAACCGATGGACTGATGGCCCCTTATACTGGCCACGGGGGGGAAAAAGACCAGCCCTGTTGATGAAGAGGTAGCTCGTGTGCTTGCTAATGTTAGCCTGCTAGCTTTGGGAGTTAATATAGCCGGTGTGTGTAATGTTGTCGACACAAGATAGTCACCACAGCTTGGGTTGTTTTCTGTTACCAGCTGCGAGTGTAACTGTGATGCAGTACCTGGCTAGCGTAGCATGTTGCGTAACCAGATACTGTACCATGCACGTAAACGTAATTTAGTTGCTGTGTGTAGCTTTGGAAAACGTCCTAGCTCGTACACACTCAGCTAGATTTAACCCTTCGGTGTTACCGTGTGTCTGTGTTGCTACCGGACAGCAAGCTGTTTTGTCCTTTCATTGTGATTTCAAACTAAACGTCTCCGTATTCATGTGTTTCACGTGCTTTTTACAGTTTTGACAGGGTTACTGAAATGTAGTTGACGCAGTTATAATTCTAGTTATAGGTTTGTGTTTTTTTTTTTTTTTTAATTTTCCCTTTTTTACCCAGATTCAACTTTAAAAAAAAAGAAAATGTTACATCAAACCCTGAAAATGCCTGCATAATTCGTCTTTCCTTGCTAAAAGTGCACTCTCAAATAAAAAAAAAAGAAGAAGAAGAAGTCACTCTTTTACATTCATTCACACTGTACAAGTAAATTATGTAAAGTCATTTTTTCTCAAAGGATGAAGAGACTTCCATTGAACCTGTGTGCTCAGGCAGAACGTAAACCTTAAGAGCTTTAATCCTTCACACTTTCTGAATGAAATACACACAGGCTTACTTCTGTTGCCTTGTCACAGCTAAAGCAGACATTTCACCTTTACAAGATAACTAAAGTCCATCCTAGGAAGACAATAATAGCGATAATTTGTTTTAAAATCTTACTTATCTTCCTACCGTTTGCCACATCTTGTTTAAAGAGTTTTTTCAGAGACAGTTTTAAAGGTTTTCCGTTTGAAAGAAGTGATAATTAGAAATGCGGTTGAAATTGCTGACGCTACAGAAGCACTACGGCTGACAAATTAAAGGAAAAACCTGAACGCTTGATCCCTTTTCCATCCTGATGGGAGTAGTTCTCTCTTCCCGGATGACAACGCCCTCCATAAATCCATAGTGCTTGAGGGGTCACTGAATGGTTTGATGAGTATGAAAATTATGTGAATCATATGCTATGGCCTTCGCACTCACCAGATCTCAACACTATTGAACATCGATGGGACCGACGTGTTAGACAACGCTCTGAGTTCAGCGATGTGTAGAATCAACGCCAAGACGCAATGAAGCTGTTCCCAACACCTTACCCTGTATATGTCCATTTTAGCAAAAATGAATTTTCTTGTTGTGTAAGACGCATTTTAACTTTTAGCTACCAAGAGACACTGATGATTGCCACAGCTCCCGCTCAGGTAATCTGGGAAGCCACTCACTTGATTCTTCTGTGAAAAGGTTAGACAAATGCCACAAATAATTGTTGCTCTGCCTCTTGACCATACTCTTTCCCCCACCAGTGTCTTACCATGTTGATTATCTGAGATGGTGCGGGTCATGAATGTCTGGGCAGCCGAAATCTATTGGGAAGCCACCGAGCTTTGCTGTGACACAGAGAATGTGAGGCATTGGAAAAATGAAGGCTGCTTCAGTGATAGCGGATCTGATCCTACCGGTCTATGTTCAGCCGCTGTGAAGAGAAATCTTAAAGCCGGCTCTGACTGAATGCCTGAGTTACTGACTGACTTCCTGCCTGGCTGAATGAGTGAAAGAATGGACCGTACTTACAGCATGCTTAGCACTGATGCCAGGATTAGCAGAGGAAGGTGTTGAAACACTCCAGGCATGAATCCAGACTGTATATTCATAGACTCGGAGATGCATTGATGTTGCCTTCAAGTACTTAGCTGGTTCAGTGAGCATCGTGATGCAACGCTTGAATATCATGTTTATTAAGGAAGGGGAGAGAAGGGTTTCAGGTTCTGGGTATAATATTCATCCCCATATGCTCAACATAAGGTTTTCTTCTACTTCGGGGAAGTGAAGGAAGACAGAATCAGACGTAGCGTGTTTTAATTGAGTTCACCTTGAATGGCAGCATCTGTTGTTGAAGTTTGTGGAGTAACTTTTATAATCTGAACTTTTTATTTATTTATTTTTTCTGAAGTAATCCTGAGCTGAAACACATTTGTCAAGTCTGTTAGGTCCATTTTCTTTAATTATTTATTTATTTATTTTTTTTAAACCTACATTTTCACTCAACGGAGCCGTTCTGGTGCATTACTGTAAGTAACATGTAATTATAGTCAACCTCTAATAGCAGCCAGCAGCACTGTCAACTTCACAGATATTCATTTTGTGTTAATGGACAGCAAAAACCTGACAGACTCCACAAGGAAACTATATATTTTTTTCTTGTTGTTTATTTCGTGTTACATTTTACATTTTTTTACATTAGCTTAAATAAATGGTGAGATCAAAGTATAAATAGGTAATAACATGTCTGAGGTTTAATTAATAATAAATGATTCGATTACAAAAAATCACTAATAATGACTGAAATACAAACGCTGACTCCTGCACTCTTTGTTATTGATAAGTAACTATTGGTTTTCCATTTTATTGCAGTAATATTGACGATCCTCTCGCTGCATGTGGCCTTGGTGCCAGTGCTTCGGCTAAATACATAAAATGTGTTTCCTTTCCCATTTGCATAATTTGATTTGCTCCTTGTTATAATTTATAGTAATCTTTAAAATATAAGGAGCGGGCATCAAACCGCCATATAATTTTATTCCAGATGGAAATCAGCCCGGAGCACGCAACGTTATAAAAAAAAACAGTCGACCAATTAACATCCGGTCACATTCAACATTTACGTTCACTTATTCTTTGATCATATTCTTAAATATGTCTTTTGTCATATCAAGTTGATATAATATATAGTGTGTATATATATATAGCACTCAATGTGTTTCAACCTTAGAGCCACCAATAAAGTTCCAGTGTGACAATAGATGAAACTGTCTGTCAATCTGCTGCTCTTTCTCTGGTGATTCATCTGTGCTTTAACAATTCCCTTTCACCCCCAGTGTTTGATTTGGCTTCCTTTGAGAAGGGTTCAAAACCACATAAACAGCATTTTTATTTTTATTTTAGGAATTATTCTTTGAAACCAAAAAGCTCAAAGAAGAGAGTTTAAACTTTTTTTTTTGTGTGTGAAACTCGTGTGTTGAGGAGGTTTAGTTTTCACCTATCAGAGAGCAGAGTGTATAATGATTCATTCAACACTGACTAGTTCATTCACACTGTGGCCGGACAAAATTTGGTTTCGTCTTGGCTGATTTTGTATTGTGTATTTGTATTTACAGTGATTCACATGGCATGACTCTGCTGTTGTGAGTTTGGATGTAATGAATGCATTTGTGAACCCTGATGTTAGTGGGACTCCTGTGACATACAGTAACATGATCAACAAATGCACTTCAGTTCTGTGTTTTCTGATTTTACATACTGATGAGTTATGTCAGACGTTTTAACTAATGCTTGCTAGTGTCAGTCTGGCCTCGCTGCAGGGTGTTTTTTGGCAGAACTGGTGACTGTCAGTCCAGGAACAGAAACATCAATTCTTTATCTACTTGAGTTAAAGAACAACTACATACTACACATGTGAGGTATCAGCGTGCAGACTCAGCAGTACACAAAACTGCTTATAATGTGGTTAAAAAAAAATGACTTATGATCCTTTAGTCATATAAGTGTAAGAGACTTAGTATTATTACATCTACCAAAGTATCCTGGGTAAAACTACTGAAACATCAGGATGTTTTCATGGGTTATTGTTTATAATTCATTAAGTAAATGTGTATAATTGATTTTTGACACTTAATATATGGCTGAGCAGTAATTTATAAGCTGACCAGTGGCTGTAAATATACAGTAACTACATATGTCAAAGAAATGAGTGAGATATATATATATATTTGAAACACAACAAAGCAAGTGGCAGAAAATTACATATTACAAATTCACATTACAGCATCGAGTTATAAAAGGGTTCATATGAGAACACTCAGCAAAACCGCCGTGCATAAAAGTTGCCTACGTAGCAGCGTTAAGTATCCTTGTGTTGTGAAGTGAAATGATCTTACGCTCTGAAGTGCGCTTTGCTCGCTTCATCTTCTGTCTCTATGGCCATTTTCCCTCAGCGTCTTTCCTTCTGCTGCTCATTTTACATAATGTGACTTTCCGCCCATTAGTAGCCGAGAAGGGCTGTACTCAAGAACTTTATTACCAAAACACACACACACACACACTTCTGTTCAGTTCACTTTAAGTTAGCACTGCTGTTAAATTACTGAGACCTAGTGAGGAGTTATAGAGTCTGTTTTACTTAATGAGGTCAGTAAATTATATTGAATGACAGCTTTCACAATAAAAGCCCGACAGGAAGCTGTGTGTGACATGTTTATAGCGGCCACATCATCCGTCAGTCCCGGTAATTGATTTGTCAACTGACATCAACATTGTTGTTGAAATTTTTTAATTAGAATTTCCCCAAATAATGAATAATTTAATGTATTAAACAGAAAGATAATCAGGTCTTTAGTGTTCCTTTTATCGTCTTTATTAAAAAGTCTACATGTAGGCTGCATGGAGGAGGAATTAGGGCTCTAAGAGTCCTCTTGTTGTCTGTAATCAGGACTGTGGAGATGATAATGTGAGCTAATGGATTGCTAGACAGCGGCATGAAAAGTGCCAAAGATACAAAGGAAGACAGTGAATTCCCTAATGAAATATGCATCAATGACAGTGAAGTGAAGAACAAAGGCGAGCTGTGTTTGTTTGGAGAATAGGGTGGAGGCTTGGGTGAAGTCTGTTGCGTAACCGTGCCGTACTGCTATTTCCTTCATTTATTTTTTTTACATTCACGCCAGCTGTTGGCGAAGTCATGGAGCTGCTTTGATCAAAAAGGGGGAGGAACGCCAAGGTTGACGTTACAGATGTGGACCTGAAGGAGACTGTGGATGCCTGCATGCATGCTTTATTTATGTATGTATTTATTTATTTATTTATTTATTTATGCTCTTCAAGATGCAGCTTTACCAGATCAGAAAAAAAACCAAAAACACAAGAGTTGTGATTGGCCAGAAACGTTTCTGTCTTGTTATTGGCTGGCTCATACTTTTAATCTGATCACATGACATGGATAAAAACACCTCAAGTATTTGCAGGTGGTAAATGTAGAGCAGCTGAGCAGCATATGTATCAGTACCTAACAGACTCCGGTAAACAAGTGAAACCTTCATGAATAATATGAATATGGAATATGAGTCTGTCTGTGTTGATATTTGTTCCTCTACAGTCACATAGTTAACATACTGTTAAAAAAAAAAAAAAAAAAAACCCAGATTGACAAAAGTGTAAACTCCAAAAGTCAGCATTTGCACAAGTCGCCTTGGGAAAGGAAATTCAAATAGTACAGTTGACGCACCTGCGACTGAATGTGTTCGTTGTCGTCACTAATTTATCACCCGAATTTCAGGCAACACAGGTGCTCAGTCAGTATACAGGTCTGGAGATTACTGCTGGAGGAGCTGATTCCCCGGAAGTCTGGAGGGAAAATGGTTCACGTTAGGAAGTATTTTTTTCCCGATTTCTGTGACAGTTTCCACTTTCAAAAGGTTGCATTAAAAAACAAACTGTGCAATAGTGTGCCTCGAACTCATAAGACGATGACGTTAAATTTGAACCCTTCATACTTAACATCAGTTCTTCTTTTCCCGCTGTGCTACACACCCATAGACAGGTTATACAGGTTTTTTGGCCAGATGTCTGTTCTGTTTAAGCATCTACTCGTCTCTTTTCTAGAAACATAGTTTTCCTTATTTGTGCCACTTACCTCGAGACCTTTTGATGTCGCTGCATTACCTCTGTCAACGAGAGAGAGATCAATACATGTCAGAAACGACTTAATATCCTGTTATTTTGACCACCCCTATTGGCAGATACACGCGGCTGCAGTAGGGTGTCTCCAGGAAAATCTAATTCTGCTCCCTCCGTGAGCTCTGTTTCCTCAGGTACACGTCTGCCGTCACCCCTTAAATTGAGCTCATGAATTATTGAAGTCCGTCCCGCCGCTTCAACCTTAAACTGTAATTAGTTTTGCCCAACACATCTCATCTTGATACACTTCCTGAGCTGCAGGAGGGGTGTGTGTGTGTGGGGTGTGTGTGTGTGTGTGTGTAGGGTCACGGGGTGTGTGTGAATACATTGTTCCTTTAAGAAACAGGAAAAGTGGAAAGTAGAGGAGAGCAGGATGGAAAGAACCAATGAGAACGCAGGTTTGTAGAAACTGTTAGTGGCACCTTGGTGAGGAGAGTTGTGCTTTGGGGGATAAGAGGAGGTATGGTGGGATTGTGTGTGTGTGGGTGGGTGGATGGGGTGTGGGGGGGGGCGTCTTGAGGGAGTCAGCGAGTGAATGAACAAAAATTGAAGAGGAGGGAGGGAGAGAGAGAGAGAGAAAGAGAGAACCCCCATGCGCGACAAAAAAACCAAAAAAAAACAAGCAACGACGACTCACCGCCGTTACAATGAGTGCTTATCCCACTTTTCTGAGAGCCAATTATCTGCTCCTGCATGAGTCATGGAGATCATTTAGACTGGTGGCGTGTGCAGAGCATCAGCAGAGCTCCCTCACGATACACACACACACACACACATACTCTTAAAAAAGGACTGGGCGCAGAGAGGCGTTTCATGCTTTAGGCAGGTGAGTGTGCTGATTTCTTTCATGTCGGTTCTGCGGTTTGATTCGTAATCTCTGCATGCCGCTCCATCTGTGTTTATTTCCAAAGGAGAGGAATATGTGACTCCTCTCTGGTTGCATCTATCTCTCACGCTGTTTCTCTTCTGCCTTTCTAATTAAAATCCCCCCTTTGCCCTCTTACATTCTGTCTTCTGCTTTTTCCTTTTCCTTTTTTCTTTTTTTTTGTCTTCTTTTCGGCCTCTGACAGCGAGGACATGTGAAGTCACCATGTCTGATCCGGACGAAACAAGTCATTTCAGACACACAGGGCTCTACATGCAGTTAACCTGCTGAGCCAGGCTGCAGTGTGCAATGTGTGACTGTTTGATGATCCAACTTCCCAGAGTCTCACCAATTAATGCGTCTGGTAATAAGTGCAGCATTTAGCCTTTCCAACAGGGCTTGAAGCATGAACAGAAAATGTCATGTTTTTCACATCCACACAGCTCGATCCTTTTTACTTACACTCCTACAGGCTCGTTTCAAACAGTGAGAACTTCATTTCACTTTTTCTTTTTTCTTTTTTTTTGTTTTTTGGAAAACACTCTCCGTGATCGGAGCAGAGGTTACCAAACAGGTAAACCTCAGCTGTCCCGTTTGAGTGCTTTAGCGATTGCAATGAATCACCTGCGTGGCCCGCTTGGCTCTATTTCATACTATTGTCTGCTCAAGGTGATTAACTGCCTGCGCCGCGGCTCGGGTGATTTCTGCTTTGTGTTGAGAGCTCAGCTGTAACCGGCAGACGGGTCTGTGCAAAGGGGGCGGCTTCCAGGATTGGAGGGTCAGCTGATCGGCTCTGAGGTGCGGGAGATTTATGACCCCCCCAGAACAAAGCTGTGTCTGCTGAGGGGCCATAAACCATAAATCAGGGAGAAGTGGGTCAGACTGGGTCAGTGCTCATCTGCTCACTGCAGATCTGCTCTCTCTTTTCCTAAAGATGCACTTCTTTTTCTTTTTGCACTTGACTATGTGACACTATAAGTGACCTTTTCTTCTGGACGGTGTTTAGTTAATTTACCCGTCGCTTGTCGCTTTCCCCACGCTGTTAAACTCAATATTCAGCTGTCAATCACATTTTGCTAATGAATTCCTGTTTTTGTTTTTTTTCTATTTTAAAATGCCATTAGCTTCTGTAAGTGAATCACCCCTAATCCTTGTATTATTTCCAGCTACGTTAACACTGTTGGCCTTTAGTCTCTGCTCATCTTAATCATCCTAATTATATAATGTTTGTCTTTTTAAGAGGCTGACGATGAATCAAATGGCACGCTCTCATTTTGGCAGCGACTTGTTACTGATGGTACGAGAGGCATTACACCCGGCTCTGTCTGACTCCAGTCCGTTTGATTCTGATCGCCGGTTTGACTAGTTTTGTGATTTGTCTTCCTAAGGGCAGCTGAAGCCAATGTGAAGAATTGATTTTTATGCAAAAGGATTAGCAGTGGGGTTATAGCTATAGGCATGCATTACATTACTATGATCCATCCAGCATCTGCATACCAAAGTAGGCTAAAGAAATTCTTCATTAGCTATTGTATGAGGCTGATAAACAAGCACATGTGCGGAGCAGACTGTCGTCTTCACCGTTAAGGCAGTGGGCAAACAGGTTTGGGAATAGCAATGAATGAGCTGAAGTCGTGTGTTTTGAAGTTCAGACAGCTTGAGCAGGGAGATAAATAATCTCTGCCAGGAAGGATGGATCTTAATTTATTTGTGTCTGTATTGGTACACAAAAGAGGCATTGCGCACTGCTGCTGGAAATCAAACAAATGCAAATGCCGGCTGTGGAATGGAAATGACTGCGAAATATCAGAAGTCTCTCAGTACGACTGCCGTAACAGCAGCGGGGATTTGTACTCGTGTTTACGACAACACTGATAATATTTTCTCCCGTTTTTTTTTTTAGAGTGAACAGGAATTAGGCGTGAGTGTGAAGCATGCTGTGTTAATGTTTCTCTTTTCATTATGCTAATACGTGGCAGGTTCCCAATGTGTTAACGACGTATGGAGGAAGTCATTAGCATGCATACGTGTGACGAGAAACATCAAGAAATACACGAGTTCCCTTAAACAAAGTTAAAAAATATTAGCTTTTTTCTTTATTATAGAAAGTGAAAAATGTCCATTTATACACTGTGCAAATTATACATCAGCTGAACTGAGTTGTTGTCTGATGTTTGTGGATTTTCACACACTGAGTTCGCATGTTGTTCACAGTCACTGACAGTCATTATGCTCAAGTTTAGCCGCTGTGATGGCTTCTACTGCCAGTGTTACAGTAATGGCTTACACAGACATGCTGGTGTCTCCGGGGTCAGCTAATAAATCTGTGTTTGGTTTATTGCTGCAGCCCAGCTCTTATTGTTACATTAGTTTGGAGGTTGCACAAGACTTCACTGGAAAACTGTTGCCTATTAAAACGATTCCCACTGCAGTTCAGTGGAAATATTCTACGATAATGTACAGAACACAGCTGCAGTGATTTTATTAACAATGAAGAGTAAATGCAAGAAAGCATAGTGGTGTAACACATGCACTTAAAAATCTATCTTTATATAAATATATATATATATATGAACTCTCTGGCTGGCTTTTGCATATTGGTAGAAACGTGATGTCAAAATAAAATGAACTTTTCCTGAGCGAAATTTTTGTGTTTATTCAATGGAGTTTGAAGAGTTTATTATAAGAAACAAGGATGATATTTCAAACAAAAAAAAATTCATTGTAATCCTAAAATTAAAAAAAAATATGTCAAACACAAAACAAAGCAGGAGTTTCCACTGATATATGGATTATAGACGATATCCAGACTTCTGCAGAGCGTTGCTCTTTACGTTCAGCCGTTCGTCTCCAGAGAGCTCACTTGTGCTTTGAAGTGAAATGTTTCATTGTGCTTTAAATTCAACATCAGGCGTACATCTGTTGTATGGGTATAAGCCATCGACATCATCGAGCATGATAATTTCTCCCCAGACAGTCTTGAACGAGCCATAATGTCATATGCAGCGAATTGATGGCCTGATGCTTAGTGGGATATAAATCAACGTGCCGTACAGAGTAAGACTTAAAAATTACAGCATACAGCACGGCTGCTGGAAGTCACTCTTCTTAAAGGCTTTCTGGGTATTTTTGGACACGTTACAGCACATTTTTAAACAGCACATCACTGTACATTCTTGATGAGCAGCTGATGAAGTGACTTGAAAAGACAATTTGTTCCCAGCTTGAAGGAATCAGATTGACAGTTCAGATATTATACACAGCACTGGCCGTTAATAACTCATATAGGACTACGGAGATAAGAAAAATGGTCATCAAAGCTTCATTTCACGATGGCGCTTCACAATCAAATTAATGACTTTTACGTCATTTCAGATTTAAAATGGAAAGCGACAGTCAGACACGATCAAAATATTAAATATTTCCAGTGTTTTCATTCATGACAACCTTTATTGATTGATCAGAAACACATTCAGATATTTTATTTCATTCCTAAACATCTTTTTGTTTTAGATTTAAGAACCTTTTGTCATGTTGTGTGTCTTCTTTTGTGTTTTTTGCAGTTGACACACTGCAGTGAGGCCGGACATATGAAGCCCATGTTCCTATAGATCTTCATGGACTGCAGCCAGATTAATAATTAATGTAAAGGTGAGAATAAAATAAACCAACACACACACACACACACACACTCATACACACACATACAAATTACTTTCTCAGCACTGTACAAACTGCAGCTTTTTCCTGTTGGCAGCCAAACTGGAGCTGCTTTAATCAATGAAGACACCTTTAAAGGGGTAGTTCAAGATTTTGAGAAATTGCTCACTTTAAAGGCTTAAGGTTATGTCAAGACTTAAGGCTACTCCATAAAAGTACTTAATATTTACAAAAGAAAACTGCCATTGAAGTACCAGCTGAGAGTTTATTTTGGTAGAAATGCGCCAACATAACGGAGTCCATGAAGTACGGTTGAGTACTGAACTTGGTACTTTTAAGGGTACCAACCAAATTACGTCGGTACTACCGAGTACCATCAGTCGGTGTCAAATTTTGGTACCTTGAAACTTAAACCTTAAACTTCACAACGGCAGATAACTGATTTAAATATGTTAGCAGAATGCTAATGCTAACGCAAACCCTCCCACAACCCTGTGTTGAAGCTAACTACGTTGCTAACGACACACGAGCTAACTCGCTGCGTGTTGCTAAGCAGCAGAGCCAAAGAGTTGTTAGCTAAGTCTTAATTTAAACACTTGTTTTCACTTTTGACTTATTTTTTTACATTTTTATTATTACAGAGAGAGTAAAGTACTAAAACAAAGGAACCAGATATCAGGTACCAGTGTCGGTTCAAACGTGAACGGTACCCGACCAGTATATATGTATATACCAGTTTAATTCTTGTCATCCTGTGTTAGTTGTTCATTTATCTCTTGCTATATGCCAACTGCAACTCCTTTCTTTTTCACTTCTTATAAAACAGTTTCAAATGTTTGATGACTCATCCTGCACTCCTGTCTGGAAATAATCATTTCTCATTACTGGTGAAGTTTGAAGGCCATCCTCTGAAGTCTGAAGCTAGAAGTAAACAAAGGTCTTCATTTAGTTGTTTGTAGTTTTATTTTGAGCAAGTGATGCTGTAATGTTATTGAGTAATGAGCACAAAACGTTGACCCTGTTCACACCATGTGTACTCCACCCACAAGAGTCCATTTCGCCTGTTGTTGTTGTTAATATGACGCCGTGAGTACATACAGTCAGTTCAGTAGGAGGACCTTCAGAGTGGCCCAGGACACAATATTTTTGTTCGGTGCAGAACTTGAGGCAAATTACACCTCTGTGCCAAATTCTAGAAATAAATGCTTCCACTGGTCTTGAGTAATGCTGGTTTTAAGCCATTCAGAAGGCAGAGTAATACATTTTTTTCTTTCTCTATTGATTAGCAGTTTATCCCTCCTTTGTGTTTCAGTCTCAGATCATTGAATGCCGTTTTGAGGTTGAACCTGGTTAACAGTTTAATCACTGAATGTTTTGAGTGAGCGGACGTGTTTTTAAAAAAAGCCTCATTACCTTATTGGTGCATCACTCTTCTATCTATATATTAATATAATGTAGTGATGAATCTTAGATATATAATCTCAGTATTTCTATAGTTACTTTAAGTTGTAAATATTCAAAACTTTAAAAAAATAAATTTTTTAATGAAACACAAATAAGAAGAAAATGTATCACACACTAAAAATAACCATTTATCTTTAGGATCTTATAGTATTGTCATCGTCCCGTCTGCCACATGGTTTATGCTAATAGTTTTATTAAAGACCACATGATCCCTCACTGGCTTCCCACCCATGAAAACATCAGGATTAAAACAATATTGATCCAGGTGAAAATCAATTTTAAAATCACTACTAGGTCAACACTTGCTCCAGTATTCATGCGTAATCATTTATAATTTCTACACAGTTTTTAATTTCACTTTCTATTAGCAGAAGCATTTCCCGCGCTATGGCTGAAATGTCAGATTTGTGCCACTGTTGACGGCGTGGATGAAGCCGCCGCAGCTTCCTTGCACGTGTATCAACTCTCTCTCGGTCACACTGCAGCATCGGCTACCACAGATGTATTTCCTAACCCTCGGCTTCCTATTGGCCTTTGTTATCCTACACGGGATAGTGTGAGCAGGTAGAGACAGAGCAGCAGAATGAATGGGCGGCAGAGGCAGCGGCGAGGTGGACCAGAGAGATTAGCTGGAAAATTGACACTGACAAATCTCATACATTAAGGCTTCCTGGGAGGCAGCTATCGGTAGAAGAAGCGGCAGGTACCGTATCCCGTAAATGGCACTGGATCTCTTGAACACTCTGCTTGCAGCACGTTGGAAAACTGAACCACCGTCGTCTACAGCACCGAAGATAAGAAAGCCAGGTGTGCTCGGAGACATTTCATTTGACTAATGTGTTTACAGCTACAATAATGAATAGAGTGAGGAAGATGAGAGTAATTAATTTGTGCTGTTCTAGCTAAATAACAAAGCAAATACGGGCAAAACTGTTTCATTTCCCTTTGGAACCAGAGCTTTTTTCTCCCCTTTCTTGCCTGCTTTAATGAGATAAAGCCAGCCTTCTTTGATATGGAGTCCTAGTTACTGTTGTTAGTAGCCTAGTAGCCTTTTGATCTACTCTGAGGGTGTTTGCTCACATTTTAAGATGAAGGACAAAGCCTGAATAAAACACATACATATATTTTCCATCCATCATGTCCAACAAGCCTAAAACTATGAACAAGCAGGTATATTTATCTTTATTTTTTCTTCACACAAGGGACAGTTTAATAAATGAAATGCACCTTCTTTAGGTACTATAATATGCAATGCAATAGGAAGAAAGAAAAAAAATCAAGAATGAAACAGCCTATTTTAAATGTGGAAAGCAGGTAAGGAGTCTAATTACCAAATGAAAACAGCTTCATGGCCTCTGCAGCCTCACCAGTCGATGTTTGCTGAGTGTTATTCCCAGTGACTTAACCCCGCTCAAGAGGTTCATGATGTGTTTCTTCTATCTCCATTTATTTTGGACAGTGAAGTTGTTTCCCTGAAAAAGAGAAGGACCAGTGTCCTTGCTGTTTCCTAGCAACAAAGTGAGTCCCTGGGACTTGCAAGGTCTTTCTCCGACTACCTTGAAACTTGTCGTTTTTTTTTTTGTTTTTGTTTTTTTAGACGTGTCCGGAAAGTTTATTTGAGTATCCGTCATTGTTTATGAATAATGAAAATTTGCAAATGATGTAGACATAAAGTTGGTAACTGAGCTGAAGGTGGATTTGGGTTTAGAAGGCATGTTGTTGAGAAAACCCAACAACAACAACAACATAAAATATGTTTGCATTAACATTAGATGTAAAAGTATGTGTATCTATTTCCTACTTATATTCAAAATATGCTACATTACAACAAAAGCTAAAGGTTTTGCTTTATATCAGTTGTATAAAATGCTACACAGATGCAGCAACGGCAGCCTTACCGAGACCATTTTTCACTCCGAACGTTGAATTCATCATACTTGTTATTTTTGGTGGTTCATCAAGGAGACAAGCTGTTAAATATTCATGGGTGCGTTGTGTTCTTAAAATAAGGCTCATTAGCACTCCCAGCCTCTTTTCAAGTTCCGCCTTTCTCTTGTCACTCTCAAAAGAGCAACACAAACATGTTATTCATCTCTCACAATCTCTGCGCTCAAAGTGGGTTAGTGAGTATTACACAGAACAATGCCGTTTGGTTTTTTTTAAGTCAAACCAGCACTAATACTATTAGAATTTAATTCCTCTTCAATTATCCATAGGAGTATTGATTGAATCATTTTAAGTGTTGTAAAACATGTTGGTGCCGTAGTAACACAATCGATTTCTTAAAACTACGTCAACAAAGCTTCTAACGGGATTATAAATATTGTGTTTTCTCCGTCAAGAATAATAGTAAATGCATTATCTATTAGATTTGCCCTTCAAGTCTATTTTTTCCCTTCTTGTGCACAATGATTTTCATCCAGCGTGGACACTAATAGACGACTGAAGCTTCTGCTGCTGTTGGTGTTGTAACTGACTGGCATCATGTGCAGAGTGTATCCTCCTTCTCTAAGATGCTAACAAAGGCTATTATTATTATTATTATAGCCACATATAAGGCAGTCTTTGGTAATAATCTGTTTTGTAGCTGTACTGTATGGATTTTAACCAGCAATTGTTTTCCGTTATTGATTCATTTGTCACTTTGAGAGTAGCTGAAAACGGTGAAAATGCCGTTCACAAGTTTCAGAGCCGAAAAGTGACACCATCAAATGGCTTTTATTCATCTGATCAATATGTCCAAACCCAAAGAAACAGAAAACAGGCCCATATCTTGACATTTGAGAATATGAATTATATAATTTACCTTCAGAATTTGTGTTTAAATTATACACTCGGCAATAAATTTATTTTATCATTCATTATTTCATATTAGAACCACATAACATATGTAAAAATTCACCCAAACCCACAGGATTCCTGAAATTATGTCAGCGACTAGTCACTAGTCACTAGTGTGAATAACAGCTCTATAAGTGTTCGAGTTAAGCACCGCGGACAGTTCCTGCATTTAATGTAATGGCAGTCTGCTGTAGAACAGATGCACAGAAGGAGCCACTTCACATTAACTTCTTCTTCAGTAAACTTTATTATAGAAGTTTACATTATAGATACTACACATGTGAATTTACAGCTGAGTCGTGTGTTTTTGCATCTGTGACGTTGACATCCTCGACTGATGATGCAAACCTTCAACACTTTATGGAAAATTAAAAAAAGAAAAAAACGTTAAATTAATAGGTAAGTGGATAATGACTATTCATTACTGTGTAAATTTTTTAATAATCCATCTATTGCATTCTGTGCAAATTATACAGTTTCATTATGAGCAGCTTCAGCATTTTAAACACACACACAGACACACACACACACATGTTTTTATTAGTCGTTTCAGCAGAGGCAAGGTTCACCTCACTTACAGGCTCGGTCCACCCATAGGCAACCTATTAACATCCACTTTATCAGAGCTTTCATATTTCATGACCTGCTTCATCAAACTTTAATACACTCGTCCTTCTACACATTTGTGTTTTTTTTTTTTTTGTGCAAAGTCATGTCTGAATTGAAAGCATTACGTATAAATCTCTTGCTGAAATCTTTACCACTGCTCATTTTAAATTATAGACATATTCTTTAGAACCAGGTTATTTATTACTCCCTGCATACCCTGCTTTCCTATAGCGATCCAAAAGATCTTGGATGAATTGCAGCTCATGAAAAGAGATCATTAGTGGTGCAAAATGATTTCACAGAGCCAGAAACCTGCTGAAAGCAGATGATGGGCCAAACGCCAGTGGGTTCGCTCTCTCTCTCTCTCTCTCTCTCTCTCTGTGGACGTGGCATTCAGGCCACTGTGCAACACTAAAGTGTGTCTGGGGTAATGTGCTGCCCTCAGATTGCTGGAGTCCTACTGAGCCTGTGGGACACACGATTAGCCTGTGCCCAGACCTGATATGCAGTGACCAGAGCCAAGCACTGATAGATGAATAGAAGGAAGAGAAGGGGAGGAAAGTATAGGCACGATCCAGAGGTTTTTATTCATAATGTGCATCGAACAGTGTTAGTGTCTGATGGTTTTCATATGCCATCAAATTATTGGAATCCAAATGTTTTTCAAATGACCTTTGACAGTATGATTTCTTGTAGAAAATTCATGCCAATCCCTGAGAGCGCTCCAATGTGAATAAAATATAAAAAAAGATTTCCAAATGGGGTGACTCTAAATGTGGCAATCACTCTGAAAATGGCAGCAGTGTTGCACAAAGCGTATGCAGCATTACTGAATATGACACTGGAGATTTCAATTCAACCTGAGGTCAAAGTCGCACATTTTGGATGTTTTTTGGGAACATAGCATGAATAAATACTCATCCTGTGAGTCTATGAGCTGCTGCTGCCTGTGCTCTGATTGTCTCATTATGCCACGCCAGGTACTGATTTAGTTTAAAAAACGTTTAGCAAAACAGAAGCAGTTTATTTAGAGGTTAAAGGTTGACATAACTGCTGATTCCAGTCAATTGTGCTGTTTATGACGTCACATATTACAGTCTTGGTTATTATTTCTTCATGAGTTGAGACTCCAGAAGTCTCTGCTGTCCTAAAAGGCTCAATATTATATAACAGCCTGACAGTTAGTGCAATAAATAAACATAAAGTATAATAATAACCTGCATTTTAATGTGTGTTTAATGTATGTTGTAAATTTGAAATGTTATGTGTATTGTAAAACATCAACATCAATAATGGGGCAAAATCTCTCTTCGCTACCATGACGACCACATCAATAATATATTGTCTCTTAAGATGCAACTATTTTCAACTATATATGTATATATATATATATATATATACATATATATATGTCATTTTGCTTATTGAAAAGGTCAGAAAGCAATAAACACGCAAACTGATATAAAGAAGAAAAGTAGGAAGTTTTGAAAAGCTGGAATCAGCACTAAAACTTCCTGTTGATCAAATAATCAATTCATTGACTTAATTTTCTATACATGATAATTAATTGCTTTTTAAGATTGTTTTTGTTACTTGACTACTTTAATTATGAATGTTTCCTATGTATAATCCACCAATCGTCACATTAGGTCCTCAGGTAGAACTGGTTTATCTTTATAAAGGGAAACATTTAAGGGCGTTTTAAAGAAAGCAGCTTCGCAGGCAGCAATCCAGGCGAGAAAGGTGACATTCATGTGCTTAAATGTTAATGATTAACCAGGAAAAACACAAACCACACAAGGTTAAACAAAAAAATAATGTCCTCAAAACTTAACAGCAAGCTGCCACCTTCCCTCCTCGAACACACTAGATAAGAAACAGCATTTACATCTACGCATCTACGGGCACACACGAGTGCACCAACTCGAACAAAATGTCATTTAATGCAGCAACATTTTTACCCTTCCTCCCACAGCTTGACGCTGCCCAGTCACTCGCTGCTTAGAGGACCCAATCATGCACATCTGTTTCCACTATCACTAATTGAGCAGATGAACCGCAAAAAACATCCCATACGTCACCAGACGTTGAAGGTTGAACGCGTTGCACTTCGTATCCTTGTGTATTAAAAGTAAAACGTGCATTTTATTTATGTAACAGTATAGTTTATAGTTTGTAATACATAAGCTGGACCTTTTGTTGTATGGCAGCCAAATATTAATTCGTTCTATATTAGGCGCTACAGTCCCTGTAGTAATTAGGTAGTGAATAGGTGTGTTTTTTAAGGTAAGGTGAAGGTCATGTTTACAGTCAGCTCAGTATTATACATTTTTCAGCACAATTTCTCATCAGCTTTGACGGCTCCCGTGTAGACATGACCCTCTTAACACTGCAATCTTGACTTAATTCCCTGCCATATTTCTCACTGTCACTCTGCAGCTTGCGGTATGTTTGTGTTATCATCACAACATCCCTCTGTAGGCTTTACCCATAAATATCATTTATGGGCTGTATACACAATGAGGCAGACAGGACATACGCAAAGAGAATAGCAGTTAAATGATCTGGCCTCCTCCAGGACATGGCGGCATTCAATCACTAAAGACAGTCGAGGAATACAGACAAACGTACGTTATTGAGAGGAATACGGTGAAATATACACGTGGCTTCATAAAACAAGGTTTGAGATAGCCTCCTACTCCCATCGTCAACTGTTAATTATCAACGTGGACTCATAACATGGTTGATTACTGCCTTAAATTGTCTCCGCAGCCATTTTCACAGGGAAATTATGAACTCAATGAAAAGTGTGACAATCACGATGATTGATGATGTTTGTTTTATTGGAGTCTGTTCGTCTGCAATGAGCACAGGAGAGTCCTTGGAGAGGGCCATCAGTGTGCTCATCTCTTGACTCACAGACTGTAGACTTTTTAAAAACGGAAGAAAAGGTCAGTATAATAAAAATACATTAAATCTTTGACTGGAGTCTTTGCCTCCGTTTTTGTGCAGCGGACTGTTAAAACGAAATATTTAAAGTGTACGGAAGCCAAAACATGCCATTATTGTTTGTACGTTGGATAGACGTTGGTAAAGCTACACATGCCATGTGTTTTACAGAAATGGGATTTCAAAATAAAGTTCTCTTAACTGACCGAGGTTGATGCTCCTATTCCAGGTTTTTTCCCACCACTTTCCGAGTGTCTCCTCATGGCTCATTGCCCTGTGTTGGTCCACAGTAGGGTAACTGGAGCGCCACTTTACCTCATCCCCATATCCACCTGTGGGGTGATTGAAACAAGAGTGAGCTCTTGTCAGGGCTTCGGCCACCATGTAATTGAATTCTACCTTGTTTTACAGAGTGCAACAAACCATAGCACTGGACGGAGGGTAAATATACTCAGCACTTAAGAGACAAACCCAGGGCCACGTCTGCTAAACAACATACAGAGGTCTGGTGTATTGCTTGGTATCATTTACAGACACAGTGGTGCCATCAAAGTAAAACACTGGAGAAGCCGTCTGTGGAATTACACTGACACAGAGCGGAGGCCTTTCACTGTGTTTCAGCCCATGTGTATTTCTTTTGCTGCCACATGCATGCAGTTTATTTATTGGATTTACAGCATCCTCAGCATGCATAGCCTTTATTGTTGCTCATTAGGCCAAGGCTACTGAGAATCCTCCATGCTGATTGGCTGGAAGGTATCTATTCATTTCTTCTCTGGTTTTCAACCAGACATCTCTGCTGTTTGTGTATCTGGGATTTTTCAAGGTTGCAAGAATACAAAAGAACATACACAGATATATAAATAGATATATGTAGGTCCTCCTCATTAATGACAATGTTGAACTGCACATGCTTGCAGTCCATCAGCTGTAAGCAAGCAGCTAAAACCGTAATACATAACTCTTCCTCATAACTCAGGAAAGTCTCAGATACACAAACAAAACAGGAAAGATGCCATAAAATCTGTCATAATAATTATGAAAATATAATATATATATATAAAGCCACCTGGTGTCCTTGTAATGGGACTGATCTTTATCAAGCCAGAAAGATATGAAAAGAACATGACGACTGTGTTTCGTAGCATAAAAGGAAAACGACTTTCAATGTGTAACTGTTGATTCAGCTCTGTCTTTTTACTCCGCTGAGACGGGCTCCAGTCGTTGGCCTGTTTGCTAATCTAAGGAGATGGATTCTCAGTGCAGGACTCACTCCGGTACAGTTACTGTGCTTAATGGGTTTGACTCCCCAGGACATTGTTTCAATCTAAAGGTCATCATGGTCTCAGCTCGAGCTGAGGACCTCTCAACCCAGGCTGATTTGCTCCTCAACCGCCCTTACATAGTGTACGTTAAAGGACATTTTTTATGTTAGCACTTCTATACTAATTACTGGGAAAGAATATGCATTAACTTTGTCAGTTCTAACAAATGGACAGCATGAGGTAAAAGGCTGCTGGAAGCTTTATAAGGACTTTAATGCATTTCTAATCTCGGGGACGTGTGTCAGAATGCAGTTCTTGCATAATCTTAAAACACATTTAAATGTTTAATCAAATCAGGACAAAAATGACTAATGCATAGCAAACCTGGGGCAATGGAGGCGCGTTAATATGGAGCAGGTTACACACTAAAAGAATTAAAAATACCCAGGAGACAGAGTCAGAGACAACAACAACACAAACAACTACAACACCACAGGTGCAGTATGTTGGAGCTTCGCTGTACTGTGCAGTCGGCCACTTGGGCGCTGTGTTTCTCAATAGCCTGTTATTCAAACGCACCAGTTGTACCGCTCTTCTCCCAGCAGTCTCCCACCACAGGAATCTTTGTACCCACTGCTTGGTGACAGCGTTCGACTGCTTCCTGTCATGTTGTGGTTTCATGTCACCTCTAAGGTGACAGGTGGCTCATCAGGCGTCAGATAAGGCTCTTTGGGAGTCCGCTCACCCGCTCTTAATTTATCTAAGGGATTTCTTGTGCTGCATATATTTTGTTCTTAGAGCAGCCAAGCATTAAATTGCTTTCCATTGGGAACAGCTCGTATGCTGGGGTCGCCAGAGCTGTGGCTGGTTTCCAATGAGATGGTTTGGCAGTAAAGCAAACACTGTAATTAGGGTCACCCGGCTCCAGAGCTGTTGGAGGGCCAAAGGGTCGTCACGGATGCATAGTGCGTTTGAAAGTCACAACTGAGCTGGAGGACGCGAACGTATGACTTCTTATATCATAAATCAACAGCAAGGTGGCGTGTCATGAAAAAATGTTGCTCTTTTTCCTAAGGGAAATAAAATAATATTTTTTTATTATTATGGTCCAGGGCATTAAATAAGTAAGTAGTTAAATTATTGCACACTGTATTGTTGAGAAATGAAAGGCAGATATGCAGAGATTGAGGCAGGGCATGGGCTGTGAAGGCCCCCCCGTGTGTAGCAAGTTGTCAGCTTCGTCTCGTCGTGCCAGAAGCTGACTTCAGCAGCGTTTGCTGTTTGAGCTTTCAGTAAAGCCTCCTGCCTGTACAGTGTGCCTCCCTGAATGCTGCCTGTGGTGTTTTCAAGAGGAGCCTGCACAGCGTGTGTCCATCTCCAAAGTGTGTGTGTGTGTGTGTGTGTGTGTGTGTCCAGTGGTGGAGGGGGGGGAAAGAAAAAAAAATAAACTCCAGGGAGTTCTTTTCAGCTTACACTATTTTCTTTGGCATCGCAGAGAGTAAAACGCCTCTGAGAAAAGAAACAATTGGAAAGCTGCTCGGCAAAATGTATTAATGTCCTGGGTGTGTTGAGATGTGTGATTCAAGCCAGCATTCACACGTGATTTTCAGTGTAATATACCTTTAAAATATGTTTTTATGAAGCCAAAACGTGACTTCTGTTGTACTGTAACAGACAAGCCTTTCAGTGCACTAACCATTTTATGCTGAGGCGTGACAATTTCCTTGTGCATTATATTATTAGATAATTTTACTTCCTTTTTAGCTGCTATTTAACTCGCTAAGTTTGGCTCAGAAATAATTTCTCTTTCTGGCTTCGGGGCAGAAAAGAGCATAAAGGAGGAGTCAGTAGTTTAACTGGTTTGCTAAAAAGCACTTTAACAGTAATTAGACACTTTGTGAGATGAGCAGCAGCAGTGCCTTTGGATGCTTATTATAACGAGAAGATATGATGGGTGGTTTCGTATTGCAGTATTGATTGGATGGGTAGAGGTAACCTTTAACATATGCTGGAAGTACAAAACATACAATACATGACATTAAAGTTGTGGTTTGAGTTGTGGAGCAACAAAAATAACTGGTTCCATTTTTAAAAATGATAAATAAATGTGTTGGTTTTTTTTATGCAAAGTTACTCACGATACTTTGATGCCAAACTCATTTTACTCACGGCTCCGTTTCCTCTCTTATTTTATGTTTTATAGAGGTTGCGCTCTAAAGAACCTCTTGGGATCCGTGCAGGTTGATGTGACGCGGTTATGAATACATTTTTACCTTGGGGATATAGCTTCTTTATAGCTTTTTATGTGATTGAACAAAGGCAGAACGTCTTAGTTTTGTTGTAACATTTGTATTCTGAGTGATAAAACAAGCTGTCGTCGCCATTTTGCATCAATTGTCTACGATTACATAACCAAAAAAAAAACAATGAAGCCGGTGAAATTAATGAGTTACTGTAAACTCATCCCTCTTTTAAATGTTTCCAGTTATGAAAATTAATGATGTGGCTGCTTGAACAAATACATTTGCAAGTACAAATAAAGCCAGTAGCACCTGTACGCCCGTCAGAAGTAGAAGACGTCGTGCTAAAAGGACTAAACAAAAAAACAAAAAACGTTTCTTTATCGTCTTTCAGGAGAACCAGACCACTGCAGTCCAGTCCATATTTAAGACTAATGTGTTTCCTCTGACAGTTCTTGTTGAATTATTTATCCATTCATTGTGTGGAGGATTGTGATTAACTGCGGTTGTTTTTACCGTCGATATTTGCAAAAAAATGAGATGATGACAAAAGCCGCCTCACTGCTTATCCGACAATGAACAGTATATGTGGTGCCGGGTGGTAAATAGGTGCTTATATGAAGCATCCCGTCGTGAGTGGCTTGCTAAAATTAAGCTGCATCAAGGGAGTTGCTACTTATTTCGCTTTTGTACTCACACATCCACACACACACACACACCCACACACATATGTCCTCGTAAAAGTTGGTGACGGAAATGGAGATTTATGATTTTTTTGTGATTTTTAGACATATAAATAAATGGGACTTTACTCCATCTCAGTTTCAGACCTTTGATTTCATAAATCTAATGTCTCTGGATACTCAGGTGGGATATTTATTTGTGTTGCAGGTGAATTTTTATTCCTGACTGATTGGATTTTAGTTGGTAACATAAATGTGACAAGGTCCCTGTCCTCTGTCAAGGCTGTCTAAGACACACAATCTTTTAAAGAACTTGTACTTGCATTTTTTTTTTTTTACCATGTTACACAGACTGACACATACAGATGCAGAGCTGTCAGGCTTGTCTTACCTGCCTCTTCCTGTTTTACCACCACCGGTCACGTTTAGTTTCAGTACTGCGGACGTGAGATATGTTATTTATCTCCTCCATATTTAATGAGCTGTCGCCCTGGGAAGCAGATGGCACATTAGCTGTAATAAACCAGAGCTGACTTCAGTCTTTTTGTGACGGAATAAAGAATTGAGCCGTTAAGGCCTCGCTGTGCTATGCCCGACGTTGTAGGAGGGTCGAAAGGTGTCTAATGTGCACAGGAAGTGTGTTTGTTCGCCTCGTACAAACAGATCCCTTTTATAACTCTGGACAGGTTCTCATTGCCCCCAGTGAAGCATTATACTATATTGATGTGGAGAGAACAAAAATTACTTTAAGCTCTGACCCCTTTGTTCGCGGCGCCAGCATTAAAGTTGCTGAGTGAGGGCTTCGCATTGAGCTATGTTTTATTGTTCCGCTCAGCAGAGTGTGCACACGCTTACACTCTTACATACTTCTTGAGACTTTACACCATCCCACCTGCATCTTCCCTCATACACCTTCTCAAAAAAAAAAAAAAAGTCTAATTAATATCTCTGTCAAGTTCTGGAGAGTCATACGCAGATGTGTCGGCCATCAGATTATCGAAGGAGCAAAATTTATCAAAAGTTTTTTTTTACCTTCAAAGTACGACAAATTTCACTAATCTAGTGAGATGACTCCGACTGACGAATCAGCCGGCTGTATTTGGCAGGAACATCAAAATGGAAATATTATCACACTGGGAAACCACACCTGGCAACAACCATTTATTCCCCAAGGTTACTTTTGCAATCTGTAATTTTTTTCGACTGCTTACCCCACAGCTGGGGGTTTAATGCTGTCTGAGATGTCTGAGGATGTTTCATGTCAACTATTCACTCTTTGGAGAGAGACCAGTGACTGGTAGCAGCTGTCTGGGGGCCTCCATGCTGCCACCAGTCACCGATGTTGATAATTAAGGGGAGTGAATAGACATATAAAGGCTCTGCTGTGCTATAGTTGTGCTCTAAACCCCGCTGAGACACGGGGCATCTTAGAGGTAAACACAGGCAGGTTTAGAGGAAGTCAGAAAGCGGTGGGCGGGGTTGATATGATTCCTCATCTCAACTGGGTGCTTTTATGAAGCAAGCCTCGGGACGTGTGTGGAGAAAATGAGCATGCATAGTGCATCATATCAAATCATGGCCTGATTAGGAAAAAATAAACATGTCTAAGCTCATTGCTGTTGATTCAATCCAGAAACTTCAGCGTCTCTGACTCCCGGACTCTCTGTACACTTATTTTTCCAGACAAATGGCATTGTTAAAGGAGCAGAGAAGAGATCTTAACAAGTTAAAAGAGCCTCCCAAGAGATGGACCAGCAGAAAGAGAAGGAGGGCTGATGGGATGAAAAAACACAGGATCACCACGGTGTGTTCATTGAGAAGAATGAATGAATAAATTGAAACCGATGGCATTGCTGGCGATCTTCAAGGCAATGAGACATTATTGATTTCTAAGGTGAAAACGCATTCTTAATGTGTCCAGGGATCTAGGGTGTCTCTCTCTTTCTCATTCCTACACTTTCTCTGCATTTCTGCAGCTTTTAACCACCAAACATGACACCAAAATCCCATGCCGGTCAAGCTATGAGCAATAGACAGCAAAGGTATGCCTGAACCATCTGTTCCCTTTTTGACAGCATGCAGTGAATCAGCACTTTAGGTTTTTTGAAGGAGTGTATCCTAAAAGCCTTTTACCTGTGGGGATGCTGAGAATCGCTGTGAAGATGGCAATCTGTGCCGATATTAAGAGGAAGAAGACATTGCCTTCTGTTATTGCACGTTAGATGATAGTTGATTGACATACAGGTACCAACCTGCAAGATATTAACAGTAAGCATCAGCATTTGGAAGTAGTGATACTATTTTAGTTGCCACGATTTTTTCACACCTTTGTGTTTGTATGTATATATGAAGCTGTCGTAGCTGTTTTTAAGACACGCCGGGAAAAGTTATCAGATCTTTTCATTTCTGGGGCTGACACTCGAGAGGAAACATTCAGGGATGAGGTGGAGAGACGGAAATTAAAGACCATATTAAAGCCAGCAAATAGGTGTAGTGATTCAGAAGCGATGGCAGAGATAGCAGATGAAGCCAGCGAGTTTGTGGAGATAGTTTATCATATAGAGTACAGATAGTCAGAGGTAGTCAGAGGGTAGCAGTCAAGGAGATGCTGAGGTGTGTGGCATAGTTAGTGGATCAGGGTCTTCACAAACTTTTATGTTTGACTTCTATGTAAATTGATCGCTGGCCAAACATCCATCGGTATGTAGTGAATAGACATCTCTAAGGTGCAGAGGTTCCCACTTCCACTTTACCCTTACGGTGTAGCTTTAGAGTCACTGTAGGATACACCTTTAAAAATCGAACCACGCAGCAGGACTGTGGACATTTCACGGCAGTCGTCTCTCATTCAGAAATAAGAAAAGACAAACTAAAAGTTACCTGGATGAAACTCTTGTTCTTTAATGTGCAGCACGATTACTTTTGTAATATAGTTAAGGCACAATATGCACACGGTGATACATCCATCTAGTGTTGCTATAAATGAGTGAATCTGAAGCTGAACTATAAATCAAACACCACGGTGGGACTACCATTAACCCCTTGCATATAAATCCATCTGTAAAGGTCAAACTAAAACAGCACTTGGACAAACCTCACAGGAACATGAGGAAACTGGGACCAACCAAAAAAAGGCAGTTGGAGGTCACATAGTATTAGAGCAACGTCTAAGAAAAGGGAGAATACCACTGCCTTACAAACATGTCCTGGTTAAGTCTTTTCTATTAAAGGGCACTTTGCCACCTAAACTTTTCCGCACCTCCGTTACTTGTTATGCCTTTAAGTTCGGGAAAAAAGCATCAAAAAATGATAAAACTTGAAAAAATGATATTGTTGACAATGTTTACAGAAATCCGTTTACATGTTGTGTTTCTGGAAGGTGAGGAAATTTGTTCCCCCTCGGATAGTTGTATATATCCAGGAATCGCTTAGCAAAGAGAAGATTAAGTGCACACATTAATCCAGGAGTCGCAGCAATCTTGTAATCCACTCAGTATGCTAATTGCCTGTTCGTTTCTCCGGCAAAAAGGGGGTTTACAGGCCATTAAATGGCACTGAGCAGTTGACAAAGGATAGCCAGCGAGCTCCCCCATTCACTTTCCCCCTCTCTCTCTCTCGATTTCTTACTTAGACAGGCTGTCGCACACCCACACAAAGCTCCTCTGAAGAAATATGAAAAAAAAAAACGTGTGCCGTTCTGATTCTAAATCAGACTAGAAATAGCAATTCTGCTCCTATTCCAAGTCGACCTGACCATGACAAAAGTGAACCTCTTAGTTCTTGAATGAACTTTTCATCTTTTTAATACTGAAGGGGGTTTCTTCGGACGTTCTTTCCCAGCATACTAAAGTTTTCCTATAACATGTGTAACTGACAGTGGTACAAATGAATAATTTAAAGAAAGTGCTATTGTCTCCATCGCAATCTTAACTCATGCACAACCCTCCCTTCTCCTACCTGTACACAAGAGGACCGCGCCAACGTAAAAGTGCAATTCTTACTGCCTGTGTCGTTCCCCAAGTGGCCTCGGCAGTCTCGATATGATGGATGTTGTTTCAGATTCCCGTTTCGCTACACTGATAAAGCGGCCTTGTCAAAATACATTCGCACGAGCAATGTAAGCAGATAAAGATAGTTGTAATTAGAAGATTTGCTCTTTGCGTCATTTGTGGTGCCAACTGCCAAAGAACGGGAGGAGCGGGGGGGTGGGGTTGTGACAGATGACTCAAACAAGAGGATTCGGCGTGAAGCCTCAATGCAAATGTAGCTAGTAATGACCAGAGTGTGTTCTTCAGATGCAGCTAATGAACACGGCCATTAGACATAAATGACATTTTAAAAACCTGGGGAGTAAGGACAGGATATTCCAGATACAATGGCTGCAGGCAGCGGATACGGCAAGAGCGTCTGGAGGATGCGGCACTCCCATCACATGGTTGACCTCCATCCGCAGCGTTGAGGCTGTCAGTCATTTCGCTGCTGGTATCTGTGGAGGCTCATTACAGTGAAACTGTCAGAACCGTTCGCCTCAGTATCCGCATGGCATCTTTGGGCTCTGTGCATATTGGCACGTATCTTCTGTGTTTGACAGATAATCCTTTTTATTAGTGTATTACTTTAATCTTCCGTTCGCAAAGAAACTTTTGTCACTTTTGCGAGGAAAGATTTGAGGAGATAAAAAGATAAACATTGTGTTTTAACATCACAGCTTATAGTTTGCGGGGATGTGTTGACTCCGTCTTAATTTACACGCTGCCAGAACAGAAGACGGGAATATTTCTCAACAGAAACCACCAGATGGATTTGTTGTTTTCTCTCCTGTTTAAACAGTAGCTCTCCAAGCATGTGCCACTAAATCCCAGGAATCTGCAGGCTTATGCTGCAACCAGTCATCACACGACATGATTGATTAGTCACCCTCTCATCTGGTTGAATGTGTGCAGATCAGGATGAAATCAGCTGCCGTGGTGTTTGGCCAGGAGAGCTGCAGGAAACAGATTTTATTTAAAAAAAAAAAAAAGAACCAGTGTTTTAAGTTGTTGTTCTTGTATATTAGCATCTTAAAAAAATCTGTTTAACAAAATTATAAATAATAAAGGTTGTTACTGAATTGATTAAAATATACTCTTTTTCTAGGCTTGAACATCGACTGATTTGTTGGGTAAAGTTAAGCATTTCCACAGTCTTGATACAAATATGATCTTTGCTAATGTACTGTTGTATGTCTCATGCATTATTAATAAAGGATAAAGGTTAAAGAGTGCAGGACGTGCACTGGCAGAAAGATTTTACACTTTAAACACTTATTCATTTTTTTAAAATTGGTACTTGGTAACATTTATTTTTTTGTCGGGAGTAGTGGGTGTTTTGTTCTGTTTGTTTAGTTCGGTTCATTGTACGCTGGTTTAAAGATGCTTTCCTGGAACAGCTATTGCTGTAGATGACCTTAAAGTATTCTCTTGGTATCTCTGAAGGTATTCTGAGGTGAAAGCTTTCCGTTGCTCTACATATGAGGGGGAGTGAGAGGTGTGCAGTACAGAGGAGATAAGGTTAAGGTAAGGCTATATGTGGGTGGTTGTCTTTCAGGTTGAGAATTTCCCTGGAAGCTACGGAGGTCACGCTGGAAAATGAATGTGCTCCTTTTTCCAACACGTTGGCAGTGAAATGCCTCTCGACTCGCACCAGTAGAAAAGTATTTATTCAAATACGTCTAATGCTTCACTCTAAAATTAAAAGGCTTGAAACCTCAACTTAGGTTATTTGCCAAAACTAAATACTGATGGAGGGCTCTTTTTTTTTTTGCAAATTTTTTATTTGTATTTCTCATTGCATCAAACTCATAGGTACATGAGGCCATTTGGAGGCACTAAGAACAGTTGGAAGCCTGCTGTGACTTATTGAAGCACAATCACTGACGTTTACTGTATAATGACATAAAAAAAAACTGTATTTCATGATGTAAATACCTGTAAAAGTATATATTCTACAGGTTTCACCGCCAGATAACTGTTTTACATCATGTGAGGTTTACTTACAATGTCCACGTTGTTATAACCGATGGCCAAAGCTACAAAGACCCAGGATGTAATATAATGAAGGATTTCTTAGATTTTTTTAGGATTTCATATTATATATATTAATGACTTTTTTGCTGCATACTTCTGCTGGACAACATGTATTTTTATTTGCTTTTTTTATTTTTTTTTTTTACTATTTTTCATCCCTGGTAAGCAGCAAGAAATTATCCAGTAAAAAGCTTTTTGAGAGGCAGTAAAAACTGCATTGGCTCCAGCTCTAAATGGCAGGAGGAGGTTATAACGTGATAATAGCATATAACGGCATGCTCATGCTGGCTAACCCAACTGTTCTGTGATCACTACGTATATATACTGAAGGTAGAGGAGAAGCAAAACAACGTTGGTGTGATTATATAGATTGGATGCTACATTCACATTTACTGACTTGGTGCATTTTTCTTTACGTAAAATAAAAATCTCCTAACATGCACCATTCATAAAGTAATATTCTGGAGTACTAATGTAGGATAAAAGCAGAATATTATTATTATAATAAACAGTCAGTTGACATCTGCACACCTCAATGATCCCTTTTTAAACAGGACCATAAAAACTAGCCGAGTGAAGAGCACCTCGCAAAATGAGGTCATCTTCAAACATCCTTTGATCCGTCTATTCTTCATCTCGGAGGCAAGTGGCATATACAAGGATCTATCTTTGTGAACGGTTTTGAGCCCCCAAAATTACAAACAAACTAAAGGCGGGGGATCGATGGTGTGTGTCTCACAGAATGATGAACTGGCACTTCAGAGGGGAAAAATCAATGTTGCGCTCCCTTTCTCTCCCTCTTCTCCTTCTCTTTGGATCCTAAACTCTCTGCACAGTCCTCACACTGCAGTGTTTAAGCGTGTGTGTAGCTCGAAGCAGGGTCTCTCACTGTGATTTAATAGTCCTTTGTTTCTTATTCCTTTTTAGCCTGGAAGACCCCTGCCACTTTGATGTGTGAGCACACCCACCAATAATGGCCCATAGGATATGCAGTGGAAGTAAGTGCTTCTGGTCAGATATACTGCTATAGTGGCCCTCCTGCCTCAGCACACCTGAAAGGGACATATTGATCAGTACAACACAGCAATCTTTAAATCTTAACATAGCACTTAACATGAAGCAACCAAAATGAAGCCATATATTTATTGCAACACATGCCCTGGACAGTCAACTGCATTTTATAGCTTTGGTATGTGATATTATTGGAGGTGAGAGGACATGCAGAAGCCCTGTAAAATAAAAGCCTGAAGCTAAAAATTAACCCTTGAAGATCACATTCACAAAAGAAGGCAACCTTGTTTTTTTCATTCATTCACTGCGTGAAGTTATAAAAATTTAAATAGGTACAGTATTTGCTTTGTGATTGCTTTACCCCAGAGAGGTAGAGAGTTATCCGATTAGTGAAGCGCGATTATCTCAGCGGTCGGGGGTTTCACTGAGCAGAGGCAGGACCACTATACATTATTGATGCTTGTCTGCTCTGAATATGGAGCATCAACACCAGCTCACAGTCAAATGTGTTACTTCTGTTGATGATGGACAACTTTGTCTACTATCAGCATTGGCAGTTACCCAAGCATTGTTTGGCTGCCCGGACGGCCGTCAGTCCAGAGTGAAATATTTCAAAAGGCTAATGGATGGACTGCCTTTAAATTCATGGCATTCATGGTGCCCAGAGGATGTACCATCTTCGGTGATTGCCTGAGTTTTCGTCTAGTTTCACCATTTGGGTGACGATTTTAAGCAAAAGTGTCAATCAATCATTGGTTCTAGCCTCTCTAAGGTGATGATTTTCTGATTTGTGCTTTGTGTAATTGTGAGTGTTTATGTTTCCAGTAGTAAAGCTCCGGCTACATCTTTGAGGTGTGTGTAGCGTGCATGGGTTGGTATGTTGTGCATTTGAGGTCTGTCCGGCGTGTTACTTGCTGGTGTGATGTGGGTGAGCTCTCACACAGCCCCCGTTGGCACCGTGGTAGAAGAGGCTGTCAGCTGCCGAGAGCTCTTCCTGTCAACCCTGCCTTGTGAAATTTGGGGCTGCAAGATGAATCTTGAGACAAGATAGGGGGGGAGAAAAGGGGGTTGGTTTGAATGTCTATCTATCTCTCTATCTATGGTGCATTCTTTCTTTCGCTTTCTCTCTTTCTTTCTTTCTTTCTACATCTTTGTCTGTCTGCAGGAGTGCAGTGAGAGGCGGGAAGCTGCTGTGTGTCAGTAGTAAAATATTCATAGTATGTGCAGAGAGTTTGACGAGCCGCCCTGACACCTCCATACTCTCCACCCTCATTTTCATTTCCTCTCTGGCTCCGGCACGTTACGTTTGGCACCGTACCGTACGCTCTGTACAGTCATCAGAAAAGGAAATCACAGCACGCTGGCTGCTTTTACATTTTTTATAAGAGAATAGTATTTTTTTTTGCAGAAAACGACTGCACATCCACGAGACCTTGTTAACTGAAAAGCTTTCATTTGTGCTTTTATCACCATTATGAGGCTTTCATGCTAAAACGAATGCTTTACAGTACGCTCTTTAAGATATTTCTTAACTCCTTTCAGTCTAAATCTGAAATAAATGGATCATTCAACCTTTGGCACTCACTTTGTGACTCCTTACATGTCGCAATATGTCGTTTGACGATCATTAGAGAACTCAGAGAATTTAATTTTTAAAAGAACATTATCATAATAGCAGGTAATAAAAAGGACAAGACAGCCAACAAAGCAATAGTTGGACTTTTTACTAAGCATGCATCAAGGCTTGCAAGCGTGTATGTCTTTTTCCGCTGTGGATTTCTCCTTGTTGGTTATTGATATTGGTGTACAATAGCGTCTAGTTTTTGAAAATGTTCTGATTTCAAACACCTTCTGTCTTCTACGTGTGAAGACGGGAAGTATCTTTGGAAATAAGAAAAGGACAATATTAAAAGGAAAGACGTTTTATAGGATGTTTTGAGAGCATGTCGTATTTTTTTACTTCACATGGAGCAACATCAGCCCGGTATGGACAATTCTACGATTCACAATTTGCTTCCAGTGCCAACGTAGGAAGTATGAAGTAAGGATGGTGGATGGGTGCGTAGGAGACACGGGTTCACAATCTATCACAGACCAGCAATAAACATTTGTTGGGGTTTTTTTTACCTATAACCCTTAAAACAATCTTTATCTTAACCATATATATATATAATAAAGCATTGGAGCATTTCAATATAATCCAATATCAGTGTTCTTGTCGATTGGCAATATAAACAAATCGGCACTAAGGAAAGATTGGGCTGAAATAATCTTCCATTCTTATCAATGAAGGACTAAAGGTGTGCATACAGTTATACATTTCAGCAGCTCAGTAATATCTAGGTAACATATTAACATGCCAAAACAGCGGGCCTGTTTAAATCCACGGCTCTAGCTGTGAGACACCATTGATCAGCTCCTTGCTCTCCGTATAATTCTCAGCATCATCCTGCAACAGAATGATTAGCCTCAGGGGGAAAAAGTAAACAGGACCAAGTAAAAAGTTGCAAATCATCTTTTCATTATAATTTTTTTCTGCATCTTCCCTCGTAAGTCATCATCACGGAGCCGAGGCCTCTATCTCCAAACTCATGCAGAGATATCAATATGGATTTAGGAGTCTCCCTGAAGCAAGGTCCTCAGCTAATTAAATCTGTAATCACTTTGTACAGTAAAAAACACAAGCAGGGGGAGGGTGGGGGATGTGAGGTGGGAGGTGGGGGTTTGTGGCAGTTTAAACGAGGGCCAGTGGAGTTTTATTTAACAAAGAAAGCTAATTGGGTCAGAGCTCTTTATCCTCTAATAAAGCAACAAGGTTTTCTGTCATCTAGTCGCAGCGCTAACGGCTCTTTGCTCTCAAACAGGGTTCGACTCCTGAGAGAGAGACAGTGGGGGGGGGGGGGGGGGGGGGGGTCACTGTTGTCAAGGCTACAGAAAACAGGTATTTTATACTGTCTTCAGGGTTTAAAGTCAGTTGTGAGATGAGGAAAGTAATAGGATTCAGAAGAGGTCCGTGCCAAAGTGAATTCTAATAAAGCCAGGTGCTACAGAGATGTCCGACTCCCCGGACTCCTTCAATCTTTCATCTCAAGAGAAGGGATCATTCAACCGAGGCGTTTGTGTGTTTCACTGATGTCACGCACGAATATGATCCAGCGGCTGTCGCGTCAAACTCTCACCAAAAACAATCTTTTTTGTTACTTCCTCACAAGTGTCACTGGACTGAGAGGAGTTAAGAAGAACGAACGCGTTGAGTATTTCGTCGTGTAATCTGTCCTGTGACGGTGGGAAAATGTAATTATCACTACAATAACTGTGTTATTTATGCTCACATTTGCCACTTTGCTACAAGGGGTAATTAACTTGTTTGAATAATTAGACTGATCGCAGTCAGGCTCCATTAGCGAAAAGTTTAACTTCTGTATTCAAAATACGACGACAGCTTTGAAGTGTGATTGAGTTGGGGTGAGAAAAAGAAAAAAAGCTCTAATGTTATAGTTAAATAGATAGATAGATAGATAGATAGATAGATAGATAGAACAACATATACGTCATTATGGTAAATAGTGTCAGAGCGGAAATAAACTTTATTAGAAAGAAGAAGAAAAGGAGAACTATGCCGGGGATGTCTCATTATTCCCTCTCTTTTCCCTTTCAATTTTAAGCCAAAGGAGTCGCTGTTTATCTATGGTTTCTCTGTGAGCTCCAGCTCTGAGGTGGTGACCTCACACTGCCTTCATCCTCTGTGTTACTCACATTTGTGTCTGTCCCCGGGGCTCTTCGTCTAAAGAGCCCGGACTGAAGAGGCAGCCGGGCCAAGCACAGTATGGCAGGGTTAGCCCTGCCCTGGAGAAATCATCACGGCGACCTGATTTCTTTCAGTTGCTCCCCATATTCCCCAGATCTTCCGCTCATATTCACCTGATCCTCTTGTTAAAGCCATTTTTTGTGGGGAGAAACTTTTTTTTTGTGAAAGTAGAGCATCATTTTTAGAGCTTCATTACGGACCGCCTCGTCACAGTCGTAGTGTTAGCATCAGGCTGCTCTCAACGTTTAATCTGGCAGGTAATTGCATCCATTATTAGAAATACTGGTTGTGACGGTTTTTCATGAATCCTCATCAAAATTGCATGTTTTTCAATAACAGTTGGTATAGCGATGCGTTAAGGAAAATCTTTCATCGCTGCGTGCCATATTCATCTCTGAGTTAATATTAGTGATTGGTCCTCAAGTCACGTTCGGCACCATCTTTTCATTCCAGCATCTGGATTTAATTGGTGCAACGCTGTAAAGCCACAGCTGGTCTGCCTGTTAGGACAATAAATTACCCCAATTAGGAGTTGAACAAAAGAGGCTGTCTGACACCGAAGCCCATCGCTATGCCTGGAGATGGGAATGCAGTGGGATGAGTCTTCTCCCTGACATGTAGCTGTAGCATAACACCTGCCCCATCATCTCTATGATCAAAACAGAGTTCCAGTCCAGTGGATATATAGAGCAGGAGGAGATTGCTTTACATTCAGCTGCGACTCACTATAGCCTCAGTCACAGCTTCTGGTGTATTAAATGAAATAGAAAAAAAAAAAAAAAAAGTGTCACTGTGTTGGAAATCAATGTTAAGGTGTGTTGTATAATTGCCGGGTGGATGACTAATTGGTGTTTGGATGATGAGTTGCGGATAGATCCAGGTTTTTTGGCAGCCGCCCGCCGTATTGATGACACCGGTAATGAAGGCAATAATAAGGGAAGGTTTATGGAGGATGTGGAATGGTGGGAACAATAGGAACATCTGTGCCTCTCTACAGTTAAGTGTAATTGAGACCATATTTCATTTTCCTTCTTTGAAAGCTAGCCGCGCTATACTCGCTGTCTGCACGCCTGAAAGATGAGACGTATTTATTTGCCGCTATAACACATTCAGCAGCTTTAGCAGCTCAGGTGGTCTACCTTTGAGAAGAATGTAGGGTTGCAGTGATGGCCTCCGTCATGATCGGTACTCCTTCCACGTCTCACCCGGGCTACACCATCCCTTTGTCTCACCACTTGCTGTGAACACGCCATTAAGCCAGCCGGAGTTTGACAAGAAAAATGAAGTGTGCTATTTCCTGTGGCCTCGAGTGTCTTCCTGAATAATGAGCGCATTGCCTGGACCCCTCCTTGTCCCTCCCCTCTGCCTGCCATCGGTTTTACTTTTCCCCTTGAAGTTCCAGTCTGCTGAGAGTAAAGGGGTCTTTAGGTTGGCACTTGTCTCTGAATAAGAAAAAAAAAAGCAGTTATGCAAGACCTGTCAAACTAAATCTGGAAAACCCAGAAAAAGAAAGAGGATTAGATGAATGAAGTGGATTTTATTGATGTTAAATCCCATGTCACGGTATTAGAGAACGCAGAAGGGACATGCTGTATCTGAGGAAATATCTATTATGATACAGCATCATGGGATGGTGCAAACAGCTGCAATTATGCGAGCCAAATTAGCTGGCACTGTTTCCCATATCTCTTATTATTTCCTTACTTTTTTAAACTCGTCGTTTGGCTCAGCAGCTACTGCTGGATCATAGCAAACGCTGCTTGGCGCGGCAAACCTCTGAGAAGAAAAAGAGGAAGCTCCAGCGCTATTTCCTTATTTCTTCCCAATTACCAGCGTGTGAGCAAACAGTCTGACACAACTGACCTCCTCTCAGAGAGCTGCGGTCATGACTGGGAGGCTCTCCTTGCTTATTATGACAGAAGTGCTATGGTAATGGTAGGAAAGTCTGCAGCGTGGCGATAGCGCCGCAGGAATGGAGAGCCTATTATCCACCACTGTGTGGTGGTAGTAATGGTGAGAGAGAGGGCATCCTATCTGTTATGGTGATGATGCATTTTGAATAGTGCCTATTATATATCATTGGATGATAATGGCAGGAGAGAGCATCCTCTGGGTTATAGTCGTGGTGTCAAATAAACGGCAAAAAGATCCACACAGAATATACAGCGTGTGTCATCGTAGTTTTATGATGATCGATTGAATGAAGGGAGTGGCTGTGTGTTTTTTTTTTCCCTCTTTCGATCTTTTGTAATAATGGTGAGCCATCCCCTGTGTTCAAAGAGTGTGAATATCCAGGGAAGGGAAGACAATGAGCAGTGTGTGTGTTTGTGTGCATGTGGCTACATTGCGTGTGTTTACAACAAATAAGAGCCATGGAGTAGAAAGAGAGCCTTCGTTAGCTGTCTGCTTGGCGCTTCGTCACCCTTGTGATGTATGTTTATGGCCCATCATCTCCAGCCAATTACCCTGCCTCAGTGTGGGAGCGCCGTGCCTTCCCATCACAGCCGTCAGTGTCTCAGCGTGGAGAGAGAGAGGGACAGCGACAGTTGACGTACCTGGACATCCCTGGCAAAGCGTTGTTTTCCTTAGGGGGCTCTGGAGATTCGTCTTTTAGAAGTAAGCCACTGGGTAGCAGAGTCTGCCGAGGCTACAGCTGCTTTTGGGAATTGGAGGCTTGTTTACTGAGAGTTTGTGTGAATGTGCGACGTTGTCTGTGTACGAGTGGATGAGTGCGGCGTGGGTGCTGTAAGTTAACACAGCATGTGTCCAAACTTTATAAATCTTGTGTTTCCCACGCACTTTTGTGTTTGCATCAATATGAGCTGATATGTTGATATGTTGTGTATCATCATATGTATCATCACAGGTTTCAGCTGTGGAGTAACCTCGACATGTCGGGTCTCTTTGGTTCACAGATACAGCTGAGGCAGACGTGTTCCTGTATCCTGTCAAGACTGTCCCCCGTAAACACATCTGACTTTTACAAGGTAATCTTTTTTTGTGTTTAGTTGTTTGTTTTTGAAAAAGGTAGCTGCCTTTTCCATAAAATGTTCTCCTGCAGAGACGCGTCATTAGTAAAGGTACGTGAGACGTTTTTAACCAGGTTTTTATCTCAGGGAACATTTGGATGATCCCTCTGTGAAACTGAGAATGCAGAGTTGTAAGACAAGTGTTTATATATATATTTATCTTTTTTTTGTGGGTTTTTTTTTCTCTTTCTCTCTGGCTCAGTGTTCACACACTGTGACAGATTGAAACTGTAAAGCTGTGTTTGTGTTGGCTAGATGAAGAAACGCTCCTGCCCGGAGGGTTTATCAGGGAGAGAAAATATTGACCGCCAACAGTTGCACTTTGGTGGTGTTATTGCGTTTCACACTTGTGTGATACAGACAGCGGTTGCCAAGCACAACAATTGTAAACCCGCAGCCATATTGACATCCGCATCGCTCTTCTGTGTAGGGCAGCATATCCAGCTTATGGTGTTTGCTTTTTAGCTTATTTGACCAAAGTGCTTTTTTTTTTTTTTTTTTTTTTTTTTTGCAGACAAATAATATGAAAGTACTTTGAACAAGGTGAGAAGAAAAGAAAATAACTTAGTGTTTAGGTGAGATGCAAAAACCCAGAGGGGCCTGTAAACCTTCTGCTAAATTAAGACTATAAAACACACAGTGACAAAACAGCAACAGGATTGTGTGTTTCGTGTGTTTTTGTGTCTGACTCTTTTTTTCAATATGCTGTTTTAATTGCTACCAACATTGTGCACACATTACCATTGTTTAATATATCTATATATTTACCTTTTTTTTTTCTTTTTACACCAAACAAGGATTTTTTTTTATATTAATTTAATCCAATTGACTGTAATTATACTTAAAGGAGGGAGATTTGTTTGATTTGTTTGTTGTTGTTGTTTTTGCTTAAAACTTTGTATTTTACAAACAAACATCATAACAGAAGCAGATGATAATGTTGTAAATCCATACATTCACATACATATACGACATATTGTATCAATATTGAACATATATTGATCATGATATTAATTTCTACCGTGTTTTCCAGTCCATTTGTGTTTCTATATATTTTGTGAATGCCTTTTTCTTCCAATGCCACCATAAATTGATGCTGGTCAAGGAAGTGTGTATCACAACTCGGCTGATCTGCTGTTGCTGTTTTGCTAACCTATAACAGTCTTATGTGGCGCACTCCACTGAATGAGATATTTGACATCCTGTTACGGCGGAGACTTGAATCAGCTTAAAATCAGGGATCAAGGTGATCCTCCACATTCTCATCTACTTCCATGGCATGCCAATGTAGGGGGGTTACATTAAAGATTCATGCAAACAGCTGTTTCTTCTACAGGACAGCATGGCACAAAGTAAGGCTATGCGCTTAGATTTCAAATCAGGGAAGCGTAGAGGAGTAAGGTTTGAAAGAACATCGCATACAGTCCAGACTCCTGCAAAACAAAAAACAAAACACAAGCTCGTGACTATTGTACATCAGCTGAGTGCGTTTGCGGGGCTCAAATTACACATACAACACCTTGACATTTGTCTAAATAAGCATGATTGCTGAATGTGTGAAGTACCACAATCATAGAACGCTTAAAAAAAGAAAGGCGCGCGTGCATTCAGGGTGACATTTGTGGGATATTTCACAGCAGATAAGGAGATAATATATATGCCAGTTCCCGACGGCCTGTGCAGCCATTGAATGCAGAGGCTTTATGTGTGTTAGGTATGTATTCACAGAGCGTAGCTGCCATTATTCTCTCTCCCTGATGTGCTCTCATACGCTCTGACTCTCCTGTTTACTCTTACGTCGGTTCTGTCTCATTTTCGCTGCCTCTCTCACGTATCCTGATACACTCTTTCCTCATTCGCTCTACTGTCAGGGGGGAGACTGAGGTATTGTCCAAAAGAAAGCTCCATTAAATATCGACATCAATGCTGCATTGAAATGGCTTAAACATACCGAATGCAGCTGAAAACAGGGCGTGTGCTATTATATTGGCCCTGCCCTAGAAGAATACAGTAAATGATGTTTAGGAGTGTATCATAATGGCATCTTCTCCTCCAATGAGACAGGCCATGACCTCCTCACTGGAGCCTTACAGTGACTATTTGAAATTGTAATGTGACAGGCTGATTGCCAATTTACAGCCCACACAAACAGCATTGCCCCCACCGAATCAAAGGACAGATCTGTAATGACAAACACAAACAATACAGCGAGCTCCAACTGACTGGTGTGTGTTGTTTTTCCTCGAAATTATACCCTCAATCACACCATCAGAGAAAAACATGATTGAAAACAGCGGTGGCTAAAATTGGAAAATAAAGCACGACGTCGCACCTCTCTCGAAGCTGCCCGCCGTGCTAAATAACGCAACGGCCAGTTATTCCTGCTGGATATGGCAGTAATAAGCAGATGACCCTCTTTAGAAATAACAGCTGCTGGTGTTTTTTTCCTAATGGCGAGTCTTCATCACTGCTCCTCGCTCCTCGTTCATCAGCAGCTGTTAGCCGTGTTTCTGCAGTCTCCCCTATGGCGCGCTATTTTTCATGAATTTCTTGAGTTTTTAATGTACAATTTCTGCACATCTTCTTTTGCAAACAACTTGATCAACGAGTCAGCTGATGGAGACATTTGGTCAGCTGGTTTTAAGCAAGAGATACTCAATATAAAGCCAGAAAAACATCCTGAATTGGTATATTTCGATTTTTCTGGGTGATGGTTGTTAAACCAGGTGTTTTTCTATCATCTGAATCGATGTTACCTTGAAATCTTAAATTACTTACCTTTTCTTCTATTCAGTCACTGAACAAGAAGACTTGTCAGAATATATTGATGCTTTTTCATTTTCTAATTCATTTGACAGCTTTTTTTCTTTTCAAACCAAACCTGCTTCCAAAAAATTAGGACGTTTTTTTTTTTTTCTTCTCATGCCTTCAAATATCCATTTCAGCTAATATACTTTTATGAAATATTGTCTACTGTCAGTCTGACACATAGACCCGAAGCGTCGGGTTTCTTGTGGACTTACAGTAACATTTTGCCCCAGTGTCAGAGAAGAGGAGAAGAGAAGCAGAGCGAAAGGAAGAAGACTATAAGCTTAATGTAGATCTGTCATCAGCTGGCTGCAGATCAAAAGAGCAGCATTGGCAGGCGGAGCACAGAATCTAGCGGAGCCTCCTCTCTATGCCAAGCTTTTCTGAGGTAGACAAGCACAGAGGGGCCTGGCTCCAGGCACAGAGAGTGTGTATATCTGCTTTCTATGTGTGTGTATTTGTGTGTGTTTTGGAGGCGGAGAGGTGTGGGCACATGCACAATGTCTCAAGGCAAGGATCTGGCACTTTGAAAATGTCACCAGAATCCCAGAAACAAAAAAAACCCAAAGAAATAAAGAAGAGAATGAAGAAGGTGTGATGAACAGACGCGTATGCTCTGGGAGGTTGTGGGATTTAGAGACCAAGGAAGCCAGAATAAAAAACGATGGCATAAAGACGGAGAGAAGCAGGCCTGCTTGAACGCACACCTCTGCAGCATCGTTGTACAACTGTTAAGTGGGTTCAAGGATATATCTAAATGGCAGCGTTCAGTGGTTTGTAACTGCCGTTCTTTCTGTTTACTTTTGATACTGATGGCTGAATATGTTACAAAACAGTGTGTGTGTGTTGTTTGGAGTCAGCCGAGCACAATTATTTACTGTGTCTACATTTACATTTGCTACTGTACTTCATTATGAGGTATATATTCAACATTTAATCATTAATTCGAGGCTATCACTCATCATCCAGAACCACATGCTGGTTCCTTATCTTATGTGCTTTTTAACTTTACATGTTGGTGACACATTTTTTCATTTTTTTTGTTATATAATACCCTCTGCAATATTAAGATGCTTCACTTTATTGTAAAACTAGACAGTCAACTCGGGAGGTCTTCAGTATCGATTGCTTTTCTCTTTTAAAGTCCTGATTATTGGAGCCTTGAGCTCTTCATCATGCATGTATTGTCTGTACTGTGTGTAAAATGTGTGTCAGGATGGACGCCCTTCTTCTCCTATTGCAAACTAAATCTACCTATGGGTACAGATAAAGTCATTTGAACCTGAACTCAGTCCAATCAATTTTGTGCGCTTGGGGTGAAATTTTATGCATAAGCTGAAGCACTTTTCGGTTGGTACTTTTTCCTGCTTGAGCAACTGATAAGATGTTCATGCTGATGCTGACTGTGATTCTCATAGCAGAACAAACCGAGCAAACGTATACAGACACTGTGGACGGAAAACAAAATTCCTGCTAATTTATTATACAACCAGGCATTTCTAAGTTACATAAAATCCATATACTATGCAGTACACGCGCTACATACTCAGTTTGACATCATCCGTTACTCCAAACACAGCCTCTGTCTTTGGAGGGCGGGAGGAGCTGAACCATCAGCTGATTTGGATCACGTGACAGGGGCGTCTACCCGACCGCCCCTCACGTGTGCATTAAGGGTGAACTGGACTCCCATCAGTGAGTTTTCTTGAACTCCCACCTCTAAATAAGTGTTTTTCTGCAGCCTGGGGACGTTGGAAACATTAGATATGTTCAAAGCTCCCATTGCAGAGGTAACAGCTTGGATCATGCTGACACGACTTCACTTCACAGGGTGTCTGAAGTGTTGCTGCTTCATATTGAAAGAATCCAGCTCTGGTTCATTTGGCTTTGGCATCTGATCAGAAGGCCTCCTTGCAGACACCATGGTAAGGTTTGCTGGGAAGACTTAAAATATGACAGTATGGCCTCAGAAGGCCTCAGGAAGGGCTCAAGGTGTGGCTAATGATGTCTAGACCACCTTAACTACTTTATGTAGCCTGCCATCACAACCCTCACTTGGATAAGTGGTAGAAAATCGATGGTTTGGTGGTTGAATGTCAGAAACAGAAAATGTAGCAGCACTGATGGCAAATGAATCAGACATGCAACCTTTAAAATTGTGTTTAAGATGCTTTTTTTTTTGTATAAGCTTGTTAAATTTAAACCTCTGAATCCTTCTGTATTGATTTTAAGTACATGGTTCTTACTTGTGTGCAATATGCACATAATAAACCATGTTTAGAGCTGCTCTGAAAACACAGATATGCAGGATAACAAAAAAAAAGAAGATCTTTAGGAAATTTACTGCAGCAGATATTAAAGTTGAAGTCCTCTGTCAACAATGTGAGAAGTACTCTATATCTATATCTCTGCAGCCCAAAGAGTTTCCAAGTTTTGTTAAGAAAGCTTTAATCTGTTTACACACTCGTGTTGTGGAGACTCGCTCCCCTTATGAGGACAAAAAGCAAGTCCCCATAATGTAAATCATTGGTTTTATTTGTTGATTGGTTTAAAGTTAAGGGTTATGTTAAGGTTTAGGGTAACGGTTAGGGTTTGAAATGCAGTGATTACGGTCATGATTAGGATAAGTCTCCAGGAAATGAATATAAGTTAATGTAATGTCCCCCGAAGAGATGGAAACCCAACAATATGTGTGTGTGTGTGTTTTCTATCCGAACTCAATGTCAAACCTATTTCCAAACCACTGATTCAGCTAGTTGTTGAGATATATAGTGGCGCTGCTAGTGCCAACCTTTAGAGATTACAGTGACATTAAAAGCTGCATATGGCGAGCTGGGAGACCCAACCACTGGGCACCTCATCTGATGCAAATGTCCTCTCTCACCTCTATCAGCAAAAGTAATTATGGCAAACCACTGTGACATCTCTGGCTGCGCAAGAGAGGGGAAGAGTACCTAGTATAGGTCATGGAAATACACCCATCTCACAGGGTAAGGAGGAGACAATTATCTTTTCATGCGGAGAGGCAGCATTGAAGGAGGAGCCCTCCACCCTCCAACCCCTCCGCCCCTCAAACTCAAGTATCTTTTGTGCCAGCAGCCTCAGGGGACAAGAAATTGACATTGCTGTTAGCATGCTCGGGGCTAAAGAGATGTAACAGTAGAGCTGCTACCGCCGTCTCTCTCGGCGAGCGGAGTTTCATTAATATGTCGGCAAACATGTGTTTGGTCTAGATTTTAATATGCTTTTTTTTTCCAGTCATTGCACAGATATGGAAATGACATGCATGTTGGCAGTGTCTCTGCTGTAGTAGTCATTGGATGTCAGTTGATTACATGCCTGAGCAGAACAAATATATGTAAATAGAGAGTTTCACTCACACACACACACACACACAACTCGACATAATAATAATATAATAGTAATAATTATTTGCTTTTTATCAGTTATTTTTGGCTGACTTCAGATTCATATTCTAACAGTTTTGTATTATCACATCTATTTTGTTTTTGTTTTTTACTAGTGATAAAAAACGTTTGTGTGATTTTGATTAGAAATTATTCGAACAAACAAATCATACATTTGTGAAATAAGCCGCCATCCCACCTGAATAGTTTTTAATACCTAGTTGGAAAAACAGAAAACCCATAGCACATACATTAATCAAACTCACGCACTCATGAATATTTTTTTTTCTCCTCTCTTTCTCGTTGCCACGTTTGCGTTGTTGCTTTTTGCTCCATCGTTTTTTACCTTTGCAGAGGGGTCCTGCAGACCTACAGCTGACCCTGCTGTTCAGAGTCAGTGGGCTGCGGTGGCCCAGAGCGGCTTATGCTAACCTGTAACCCCCCCTGGCAGTCGCTGCTGGCTTAGCTCTGCTGAACAAGTCAACTGGGCTTTGTGCCCGAAAGATTCGACCTGCACAAGTGTCATCTGGCCCTGTAGTGAGATCCCCTGCACCTCAAGGTGAGCCCCACCACATTATCCAACGCGCTCTTGAGACAAAAGAGCTAAGGTTGTCCCTTGCTCATAGACAATTACCAGTCAAGTGTGAACAGACGTTCTCATTCAGGTGAATATGAAGGTGTGTCCAGACTTCTGACTGATTTCATGTCACATATATCCACTTTCGTCTGTCCTCCTGTTTCATAAATAAATAAAGTCTTAACTTTCTAATCATCTTCTGCCTTCTTCGTATACATACATCCATCCTATCTTTTTTTTTTCCTGAATATTATTCCAAACTCCATTTTCAGTTTCTTATTTTGTGAAATGTTAAGTAAATGTCAGAGATACTTTCAGTTTATTTTGCCTAAAAGTAAAATAGAAGCTGTACTTTTATTCTAAAAAGTGTCACACTGACTGTCACGGAAAAGGAAATCATTGAAAAATCTGAATTATTGCCATAATCAGATTAGTATGCAGTTATTAGTGTGGATATGAATGTGTCTATAATGGATTACGTATTGTACATCTACTTTATCAGTGTCACATATTAATATAAATGAGTTTTCTCATATCCAGGTTATAAACAAAAAAAAGCTGCCATATTCATTTAGGATGTGTAGGTGGGGTGAGGGCAATCAGCGGGTCTGTGCAATTAGTAACTGTATTGAGGGAGGGAAAAGAATCACATTCATTATGTGAAAATATGGCCACCATGAAGGAGCCTCTTGAATTGTAATGAAGGAGGCCCCTTGATAACCATGAATTCACCAATTAAGGTTCTCATATAACATTCAAATTATGTGCATTTTAAGTTTTGCCACCGAAACACTCGTATTTTCCTTTTTTTTCTCGTTACAAGAAGCTTCACTGCTGGCAAATGAAAGAGTAATTAAGATAATTAAAGCTTTTGATGTTCCATATAATCCAATGCTCGTCAGTAGAGGGAAAATGCAAAGAGTTGTAATGACTTTCAAGGCTTTGTCCTCCTCTGGTCCCTCCCGTTAAAACAGCTCTCGTTGTCTTGAGTTTGAAAACGGTTAAATTGGATGCTTCGTTTGGCAGAATTAACGACTTTGTATCCTTCACATCGTCAATGTTTGTAGCTCTGAACATGTATTCAGAGGTGTCTGACTCCACTAAAGCTCAGCCATGATAAAGATGCATAGCGGCTATGTGCAGAGAGCAGGAGCTGCAAACCGCAGCTTTTACTGTGTGTTGCTTTCAGCTCTACATTTTGTCCCTGAAATGTCCTTATTTCCATTCCTACAAAAGTAGACTTTGAAACATGACAGCTATTTAAAAGCAAGACGAAATAATATCTTCTTGAGATCAACTAAATGCATGTGCCTGCATTATGTATGATGTATGTGTGAGAAAAAGAAAAAGGAAAGAGAGACAGAGAGAGACAGCAGAAAGAGGCTGTGAGAGCTCCCTGGCTGAGCTTTTATCATCCTTAAATGTACCAAAATGAGTCTTGGGGAAAAGGAAGCTGTGCGGCTTTTGAAGAATTAATAAGACTGTCTCATTTGGATGTGTCTAACGTCTCGGACAGGCTGTGGAAGCCCCAATTCCACACTTTCCTGACAGTGCCTTTGATGATCACTGATAACGTACAGCAACTCCCAGGGAGCGAAGCATCCAACAATGAGGGTAGAGTCAGTGGAGACCAGCTTCACTGATCCTGACTGAGCTTTATTATCTGGCCTCTCTCCAGCAAAGCAGTGCATTAGGTATTCCTGAGACAAAGCATGTGGGACATGAGTGTGTGCCCATTGTTCTCTTCTTCGCTGGTTTTCACACCTGTTAGGCGAAGACAGCGTCATATTCACCGGGGTCACATTTTTATTTTTATTTTCTGTTTTTTCCCAACATTTTTTAAGATGTGTTGCTAATATGTTGCTGTATTGTTAATCTAAGCTTTATTCTGATGTCATTGGTTGATTTTTTTAGCATATTTTGCAACACTATATTGATTTGAAGTCCCCCCTTTTTTTTTTTTTTGTTTCAAATCATAATTCACATCCGTTTTTTTGAGGTTTCCCACCTGCTATATCACACCTCTCTTTAGTGTCACATTACTGGAGAAGTACGAGTGATTAATGCTATTGTGATAAAAGCTGCCATCTAGAAAATGTGATGAAACCTGGTGAGTCAGAGGCTCAGGAATGGGCTTTAGAAAAAACAGAATAATTGGGCAGAGGTGATACAGACGCAGATATGTAACTATGAGCCTGTGCCAGGCAATTTTCTACTTGGCTTCTCATAACCTACAGGAAATGACAAAAAAGCACTGGCTGCCTTTGTTGAGGACAATTTTGCGATTATAGGGTAGATAACTACATTAATTTGAAAGTAGGCTCATCCGCCCTTTACGGGGCTACTTTGGCCAGCTCTTTTTGCACCAATGTCTCTCTCAAAAGTGTCCCACATCCTTTCTTCCTACATATATGGCACACCCATTACTGATTTCTGTCATTCGGGATGTAAATGATGGAGGACGTGGTGATTTCTTTAATGCAGTGATGCTATTGAGGCTTGTGTTTATCCGTATTCAGGTGCATCTAGTTATTAAATTCGACTGTATCTTATGTGTGACTGTGTGAATATATTCAATAAATGATGCACTATAATCATAAGCAAATGGAGAAAAAAACGTATAAGCTACGTGGAGTTGTTGTGTAAAGAAGAAAAAATCATTTCCTGTGATAAATTCATTTTCTTGATCTATGAATCTGCACAAGTTTCTTCCAAAAAACACTAATAAAAATGTTTTCCAAGGTCAATTAAAGCATCTGCAATCGATTTTTTGATGCAGTCAAGTTTGAAGCAATCATCTCTCATCTCTCGCAGAGAGAGAAAGCAAGAGCGATCTCCGCATATATTTCAATCTTACCTGAAACATACTTGTTACATCAAAACCGAAATTTGACAGGGAGCCCTGGGGAAAGGTAGCCTGTGACCCTGTTTTAATATGTTGCCTCAGGCAATTTCTCTGCTGCAATAACGTGCTCCCACTCAGTGACACCTGAGAAAACTGACATGAAGGCCGAGGAAATACACAATACACCAACAGGATGCCGTGAGACGTCTATAGGAGAAGGACAGCAGGTATAGAAAAGCCTTGAGAGACGGACAAGAACAAAAACATTTTAATTGTCTTCAAGACAAAGACTCCTTACTAAAGCTAAAAATATTCCCACTCATTGGTACTCTTACTCACTTATTTAATCACCTGCCATCCCATCTCGTGATAATAGGTTGACCAAAGCAACAGCGAAAGGACTGGATGATGTGAAACAGCAAGTAAAAAAAAGGGAAAATGCATGAGCAGGATATTGACATGAAAAGCAAAATTAGAATTGATTCGCCATCTTGCAGTAGCAGCGGTTGAATTCCTAATCCAACAGTCTTTGAGGAAATCTCTGTGGCAGAACCGGTCTCGTATTACTCTCACAGACAGGCCTGCAGTCTGCGGCAGATTGGAGGCTCTTGACAAGCATCAGGCTGTATTAAGATTCAACCCCTCCGTGACGCTAGCAGACCGCGCGCCTAACGGGATTCTTGTAAACAGGCGGCTCACCAGAGGGCATCTGAGTATTGAGCATTTAAAATGGATCCACTCAAAACACCGTGAAAATCTGTCCACATTTGCTCACAGCTTTGTTTTCTGCTCTGTCTAAATGTTTTGCAGCGTGCATTAAAATCGACTCAAAGTGAAGTCACTTGATGTAGGACAGAAGCATTGGGCCAGTTATTCAGCAGAAAGGTGTTTTTATTTATTTATTTTTTTTTTTATTTTAATTCCCTTTCCCCTACAGTGTTAATTGGACAGCAGGTCCACAACAGCATACAGAACTCCCACCATGGGAGCTTTAGTGCAAGGCTGCAAGGAGGCAATGAAATCTAAACTGAAGTGACACTTACTGACTGGGCTGAGGGGAAGGGAAAATGAGCTTTTCCTGGGGAAAGAGGAAACCTTTGAATAGGCAGATTGACAGGTTGAGCAGTCAGAGGAGATGGAAAGCACTTGTAGCTGCTTGGACGCGCTGAGGGGTCAGATGCCAAGGCTGGCGGCGGCTTTCTATGTGACATTCTTGTCAAACGTTTGGCAGTGGGATCTCTCACAACAAACACGGCGGGAAGTTGACGGCTAATCTAATTTCACCGGCCCCAATCATGTGCACCGCCTCGGTGGGGGTGGGGGGTGGGGGTGTTTTGCCTCGACAACATGTTAAAGGGTATGTAGACAGACGTCTCGGCTTCACCGTGCACTTGGTAGGGGTTTTACCAAAGGTGTATATAGGAAAAATGAAAAATCCACCTGTGATTTTATTTCTCACTGCAAGATTTGTAACAGAGAATCATCCACCAAGTGTAAATGTTGGACAAAAAAAAACAAAAAAAAAAAAACGTTACTGCTGCATGTGTAAATCCTCAACTGCGGCCTATATTTATATAGGTTGGTATCGTATGGAGCGTAGTAGCTAAATGGCAAAAAGTCATTTGTCACTCAGTTGTCAGAAATGGGTCACACCTGCCCTCGGGGGCAGGGCAGAGGAAGTACATAAACAAAGTAATTATGTTTTAGTTGACTTGATATTCCTGCTATTCCAGCAGACCAGAGGTCGTTTGATAAACAGCAACGAGACGTCTGACTCTGCCCCGCCAGCCTTCACTTTAAAATGAGCTGATAGCACAAATGGATACTGTCCTCATAATTCATAAAAAAAAAAAAAAAAACCTCCATTAGGTTATATTCTTGACAGGATGTGCCTTGAAATTGTTCCTTTGGCAATGCTCCAGCTGTTGAAAGCATATATTTCGAATATCTCTAAATATCACAACTCTCCGCTAGCTTTTTCCTCTTGTTGCCGTGTGCAGTTCAATGTCAAACACCTAATATTTAATCGAACAACAACAAACAGAAGCATAATGGAGGCAAGTAGGATATATTTCACTCTCACAGTTAATTAGTAACCTTCATCTTCCATTCAATATGTGATTACTTTATTTATTTCCTTCTTGTTTGCAAACACTGGAGAAGTATACGTCTATAACATATGTATTAAATGACTTTTGAAATTGAAAAAATGATTGCAGGGAGCTATTTTTTTCCTACCTACCGTACTTCCCATGCTGTTAGGGAAGATATAAGAATTAATATGCATAACTGATGTACTCACAAAATCCCAGATTGGCATTTTAATGTTTCCATTATCTGCTGAGGAAGAGACAGCTCCCACGTGCATCTGGTCCTGCTGACTCGCGTATTATCTACCAATGCTAAGACAAGGCGAAAAGCTAGAGGGGTAGAAAACAAAATCATGGAAAGTGCTTAATTAATAGATGAAACGATAAGTCAGTGCTTTGAGACTTTTCAGATGAAGAAACTCAAATTATTTTTTAATCAACTGCCGATACTCTGTGTGTAAGACTCTTTGCAACACTTTGCAACTTTTAGTAGTCATCTGGTGTTTCCATCCGATCCAAATCAAACGAGCGATTACGAAAGTGTGGGCTACAACCGAGGCATTTAACGGCATTTAATCTATTGAGCAATTAACCTTTGGTAAACCAATTATTATTAAGTACGTGATGACAAAAGTTAGGTCCTAGAGGAGCCATGTCCTGTTTTAATAGACGGTCTTATGCTCTATAAAAGATGGAAATGTGGAGCCATTTTCGTGCCCTATGAGCTTAGCTCCACTGAAACACTGCCAACTTGCTTCAGCCGTGAGTATTGATTAATTGGCACGGAGCATCCTCAGTGTCTGGCTTGGCGAGGAAATGGAGAACAACCGGATGAAAACGGATTCGTCGGGATGCAGACCGAGGTCCTCAGAAGGCCTCGGGACCCCTTTTCACCTGTAAGGTGTGAACCGGCTGCTCTGTTTTCCAGCTAGTGCCATCCTGTTGCCAACTTACATCAACCAAATCAAGTCCTGTATCTTCTTCTTCTTGACAGCTCACCATGCAACCAGTCTATTCGAGCAGTATTGTGTAAATATTTAATGAATTACCTGCCATTAGAGTGCACTTAGTCACCTGAATGACTTTGTAAATGACGTTGTTGATTTGACATTTGAGCATCATTTGTCATTTTAGTTGTGAGTCCAACAATCTGGACAATTCCCAGGCCGTTACATCCCTCATGGAACATGGAGTAGCTCAGCCATAAATTTATCACCGGCAATGCCATTACCTTTAGCTTGACGGCCCTCAAGCAAAGGCAGCGCAATAATAGAGAATAGATTTTATCCCGTATGGAGCTGAGGCTTGTGCTTTATTTCCTACTTCCAGCCTCCAAGATAAGGGATAAAATAAGGTGGCTACTGAAGTGTTATACCGACCTTAATGAAAGGTTTTAAACTGATACCGGCATTGACTCCGAAGGCTCGGGAGCATACCTGTATATATCAGATACTGTGTCATAAATGGAGATCAACAATCCTGTTAACTTTCCTTTACACAAACCTAAAGGAAAACCAAATAAAGCAAAGTTTTGACGAGTCTTATAATTACATTTCCCTTTGAGATCATAGATGATATATCACCTCAGCTGTTGAAAATGCTAAATCTTATGATAGTCTCCGGGCTACTCGCTGCATCTAGCAAAGATCTCAACTCAGATTACTGATTAACATTTTTTTCCTCTTTATATATATATATATAAAGTGGTGGCTGATTTTGATCCCCCACTGATTCGGCTCGTACATCGATAATGATAATGCAGACTGATCGATAACGCCACCCTGGGGACCACGTGGCAGAGTTCAGTGTCTACTTGAGATGCATTGTGTGTGTGAGATGTCTCATTTCCTGTGTACCACCGATGCTTTTGGTGACAGTATGAGCTGTTAATGAAAAAAATCAGTGGGGCTTGTCAACAGCTATCACAACCAAATGAGGTAGAAAGAAGGGTGGGAGGAGCAGACTTTATAAAACACACATTTCTCTTTTCACAAATATGAAGAAGAAGAATTAGCACATAGTCAACACCAGTAAGAAAATTCTACCAGAATCCTATCATTTTTCTACCAACCGAAATGATGACATCTATACCAGATTACGGCATATATTTTCATTATTTTTTTTATTATTTTTTGCACTCAAGATTTTAGGCCGGCTTGCTAAAAGGTTTTTAGACGTACGCCGTTTTAGACGACAGTAACAAACTGTTTATTATTTATGAAGAAAACCTTGCAGCAACATCTGGCCTGTTAACATTTCTCTTCTCTTGTTATCTCCATCTGCTTTTCTTACTCCTCGCCCCACCGTCTCAGCTGTATGTATTTCACACTGAAAATAATCTGATGGTGTATGTAGTCAGGAGAGGGGATGTTGTCCCCTTGGACAAACCCAAGACCACTCTCCTTGTCACACACTTCTACTGACTTTATTAGCGTAGACTCATTTGTTTCCTATTAATTATGCATTAATCTCAACCCACTAATGAAGGCAAGGTCAAGACACTGGAAAAGGATTCCAGGAGTGAATGTACCCAAAAGGATCAGGAGAATTTCAGGAGAATGAATGCTAAAATATTTCACATATTTGGTGACTGCTCGGTGCGTTCGAGTGCAGACATCAGGGAATGATGGGTGTGCTTGTTAAATGTTGCACAGAGCTACTGGGCTCACCCTCATCACTGTACCATTTCTTCCTTTCTTTCCTCTACCTCACACACTCAGTCTCTCTTGTCCTGAACTCAGCGCTGAGCCTTTTGCCGTCGAGCCCTAGCCTGGGAGCAGCATGACTCCCCTCTTCCCTACACCTCTACACCCTCATTATCAGCCACCATCTGCCTGACCTTAGCCTCACATCACTCCTTTCCACCTAGCAAGCCCATCAACACTCCCCTCTCACTCTCCACTGGCACCTTGGCTCACATGCCTGCCACAGCTGCCATTTCTCTCCGAGTTACACATTTGTCCTCTTCGGCCATGTTTCATGCTCTGTAATCCCTCTGTCTTGAGTACGTCTTACATGAACAAGCTGTGTGGAAGCCACTCCACCGGAAACACTGACCTCTAAAGTACTTTGGGTCAACACACTTGTGTTCTTTAGCCAAATACTGTGTGTGCAAATGTGTGCGTGTGTGTTTCGGAAATTGATCATCAAACAAAGATTTTGGTCTTTATTGTTTAAAGATAGTAGATCTTTGATTAATTTGGAGTACCTTGATTCATTATAGACAAAAAAAACCTCAAGTACTTCTTTCAAGAGAACATGAAAGTCAAATCTAGTCTTCTGAGTTTTCATCCTCTGCAGTGCCTGTAAGCCACAACTGACTGAACTTCTTGGTGTCAGGAGTATTGATGGCACAGCCAGTTTTGCTATCAGGCCTGTCTTTCTGTCTTCATGTTGTCTAAGACTTTGTCTGCCCAGAGAGCTTACAGGCAGAGCTGGGAGAGAATGGTGGGCTACAGCCACTCGTCTTGACAGATAAACAGGATTTTGTGTCTGGCAAGCCGAAGATTGTCAGCTCCAATCTCTTGAGAGAATTACAACCGGCAGTCAATGCTGGGACACTGGCTCAACAGACAAGAGCATCAGACCCTGTGTACTGATGAGTGGGAGATGCCGACTCCTTCATCACGATAGCACTGCATGGTTTATTCATGACTTGACAGAGCCACGGGTGCAGTTCAAGGTTCCAGGAACGCTGTTTTTTCAGTGGTGAAATGGCCTCTTTGTAAACATGCTACAAAAAGACAGAACAAACATATCACTGGGTTTGTGTTAAAAGCACAATAACAGTAGAACGGGTGAGCAAAGGCGTATGAGCGAAGACTTTTCACCTTTCATGTGAAGGTTGCCACTTTCCCGTTGCTACCCTTTGTGTCTACACCACAGTGGATTTGGAAAAACAATGGATTTAATTGCATAACTCGGCATCAACGTTTAACAAATAGCATTCACAGCTTGTGGGAGCCCAAGTCCAACTTTTGACCTTTATGCTCAAAAGGAGCCCCACAGGTCACGTTGTTGTCTTTGTTAAATGTCAGCAGTTAGTGTCTCAAAGCGATGCCGGCAGTTTGACGCATGTGTGCTGGATAAAAGCCACCTCTCTGCCATGGAGTACATCAACCAGGTTTTGTAAAATGGGACGGGTTCTCAGTGCTCTCTAAATCAATTGGAATGAGTTGGCTGCGAGGCCCCTTTGGCATTGAGCAGCATTACCCAGAGATAAGGGAGCTCAGACGTGACGAGCCATATTAACCAGCCAGCTTTCCTCCTGATTGGATCATTGCTGTGCTGCTCGCCTGCAGGAGGGAGCCCAGCGCCTAATTGAACAGTCTGCCTTTCTGTTGACAAGACTATAATTTCTACATATCACAGAGGAAAACACTTGTCTTGTTTTCCTGCGTGTGTGCAGAGGTTCTGATGAATATGGGCTAATTTCTCTTTTGGAGACAAGCCTCAATCAGATCAAAGACAGGGTTTGGTTCATGATAATTTACTGGAAGGAGAGGAGGGGTTTTTTTTAGGGGAGAGGGGGTTGTGTAATGAAGGTAGAGCGGTGGGTAGGGTTAAGTGGATCAATGTCCATTTCTTTAGCCTCCCCAAACCTCAGATGTTAATCTAATTCAACAGCTGTGTGGGTGGAGGAGGGTGCACAAAACAGAGAGAGAATGAATTACATCAGATGTCAAGGGGAACATGACTAAATAATTCAGTTACATAAGTGTGGAGTGACATTTATTGGATTGTGACTATTAATAGCAGGTTGGGCTGAAAGAAATGGTACCCTGATAGTTAATTTCACTGTAAATATGTATCCTGTACGACCTGAAAACATAAAATTTTATGCAAAAGAACAAAATGTCCTATATTTTTTTAGGCGCAGATGTCATTAACATGGAGACATTTTTAGTTTGCGACCCTCTTAAGATGAAGCCATGTCTACATGTGGCCCATCGTCAGAGGTTGTAGTGGATCAGCGGGTTATGAACAGGTTAAACAAAGAGGGATTTCTTTTTTTCCTGTTTTATTTTTATATATTATATTCATATCCATCAGAGCTTAAATGATTCAGCAGTACAGTAGTGCTTGTGTCTCACAACTCGTCAAATCTATCATACAACCTCTTGCAGGATCCCAGTCCCCAGGTTGGTTTAGGTAATCATCTCTCTTTGTTTCTAACACTTTGACTAATGCCTCTCTTTCTTCCGCATTACAATGCATTGTACTGGTGGTAAAAGACATACCGTATTTCCATTTCATTGCCATTGATTACAATTAAAACAATCAAGCGTGGCCAGGTGTCTCTTCTCATCAAACACAATTGTGTCGCTTTGCTTTTGCTTTTTCTCGCATCCCGCTGTTGTCAACCTGCTTCCTGCGTTTTGTGTTGCGATTTAATTCGCACAAAAAATTACCAACTGAGCGCATGTAAAAAAAAATAAAAAAATCACACAGACTGAATGAGCTATTCACACAAGAAATGAGCTTAACAGAAACATATGAGTGTATATTTGTGTGTATATATGAGCGAGAACATTCGGGGGGTTTACATCCTCGGAAAAGATTTGAGCTCTATTTTGAATAATGGAAACGATCTGGAAGACGCATTATTTGCTGTCATCTAGTCCCACCCTTCACAAAGATGTATGTTTGCACCCAGAAATCCTTGCTTTGTGGCTGTCAGAGTCAGGAAAACTATCAGCAGCATCAAACAACTGTGTCTAAAGCAATGTTTCAATATTTTTGTATGCTCTGGCTCCCGTATGGTGTGTTATATATTTCCTCCTTGAAGAGGCCACCATGCTTATTATTCTATTCTATTTCGAGAGACCCCCTGTTGCGCAGTGTGTACAGTGAAATGTAAGGGTTTCACCAAACGTCTGTGCCTACCGGGTCCAGCCTCACAGCAGCTGCGACTGATAAAGCGGATCGTCTCAACAAGAGGGAAAAAAAATAAATAAAAAAAAGCTCCCTCTCGACTCCCAACCCACAACTCCTGTCCTGTCCCCGAGGCGCAAACGTCCAACTCCTAAATGCCAACTCAGTCAGGAGTTATCGCCACTATTTCCCTAGTGAAAAATGTCAGATGGATGGTGATTTTCTGCTTTATGATTTCATAGGAGTGGTGACCGTACAGTGTGAGAGAGAGATACTCTGCCCCAGTTTGATAAGTGGGGCATAATAATGAAAATGTCTTTTTGAAAACTAAGGTAAAGCCTCGTTTCAGCTCTGGCAGGTCAGTTGAAACTGCAAAGGACAGTGTTTAGTAAACAGTTATAATCATCTTTTTCCCCCATATTTTTTATGCTCTTGATATTGTGTGTGCGTGAACTTAATGTCGTTGTATTTTCTAAAAGTACTATACGGCCTTTCTTGATAAATGACAACATCCATCGTGGACTGAACTGTGCTATTGTTCGTTTGAGGTGTTTTTCACAGCCAGTGAGACACAGAGCAGACCATGGCTCAGCGCCCATTGTCACTCTTCCTGAACACAAGGCAATAATCGCCCATGCGTCTCCAATCTGAGCCGAGAATAAAACAAGGTGAGAAAATGAGCAACATTGCAGGAGGGGGGAGGAGGAAATGTGAAAGGACGCTCAATGACACGCCCAACACATTCAGCACATCGCTGCACGCACACATTAATAAAATATATATATATATATAGTTGGAAAACTGTATATTTTTATGGACAAGTCAATTGACATAAGGCCAATAAAGACAACAACACACATGCTGATGGCCATATAGAGTAAAGTGGCCCAGGAGACTGTGGGTTAATGCATAATGTCAGTATAGAAGCTACTTAAAGCTGTTACAGTAAGATTTCACTGCCATTTGTCATATTTCCTTTCGAGGCATGAATGGAGCAGAGAGAAGAGGCTTACTGGATATTTTTAGACTCTCTTTGATGGCTTATTAGCTGGACTGAAACACTTTGACTCTCCTAAACCCAAATATAAATATACCACGATCATGGCAAAAGGATCACGGATGAATCACTGTTTGTGTGACTATCAGTGACAGAACAGAAATTAATAAAATAGATCATACGGGGGAAAAAACAACAACAACAACATCTCCTATCTCCATGTAAGACAGGACACATACGATTCTTTACTGTGTTATAGAAATGATATATTATTAAAAGCAGGGCTGCTCTACAGGGAGGCTTGAATGGAGATAATGGAGCTCTGGTCTAATTGATTAAATCATTAAACTAAACTCTTAAGTAATAGTGTAAATTGTGTCCCTTTACTAATAGCTTGTATAGTTTTCAATGATTTCTATTGTTATAGCATCCTTACATATAACAGTTTGTTTTAGGATGCTTCCAGTCTCTAACATGTAGAAATAGAAAACGAGACATAGGCTAGCAGTCAGACATAAGCCAAAGTATAATTTATGTTTCTGGTGCTAATGCTAATGCTAATGCCTCCTGTGCAGACACAGTGTTACATTAAACAATAGCGTTTCTGAGTAGAAAGTTATTTTTGTTTTATTTTTCTTACTTTTGATAGAAGCTACTTGTTTCCCGTGTTTGTGCCAAAGCTAGGATGAACATACCCTTCACGTCTCTCTTAATTATTCATTGACAGCACTTCACAGTCTCAAACTTAGACACCTGACGACTTCCTAGTATAAACACTGTGAGCTGCACGGGAATAAGTATTGAAAATAATTTCAGGAGAGACAGGAAAGTGTTTTCAGTTGAGATTCGATCTGACCGTAAACCCATTTCATTAACCTTTAAGCAAACTCAAAGACATCTTTGTGATTTGTATGACTATATTGCTCATGAATACTCAGTAAGACCCAGAAGACCTTTCGGACTATCTCTGTGTGTTCATTTTAATGTACGGTTTGCCCGGTACACTCTTATTACCTCTCGTTCTGAAAGTGTCCCCCTGAATATCAAACGTTGAGTGGAGATGACAGGTCAGACAGCGCAATATGTGGTGCTGAACCTCTCAGTATCATTGAATTAGATCTTCGCCTCACTGTTCCTCTATGTGCGGCAAACTTTGTGCACAGACAAAAGAAAGATACCTCTTAAACCTGCCGCCTGTCCGTCCTGCCTTTTCTGTCTGCGTGGCAGATGAAGATGCGACGCCTACTCTGCTAAACACAGATGCACATGGTCAGAAAACCGCCACATTAACGTCACGCGTAGTAGGAGTCATGAATATTTGACGAGAGCGGCTCAAAGCTCGGAGAACTTTAAGATCAACTCGCTGGTCGCCATGCATCTTTAATCGGGTCTGCCCCTCTTGTCCGACAGCGGGAAAAAGGATAACTGCTGGGACCCGGAGTTTGAGAAAGTAGCCGGCCCTCTTCACCTTGATGAATAAGTAAACACATTCAACCAGGCAGAGATGCCGTCGGCCGGTCTTTGAGTCGATAACAAGTAGATTTGTTTTCTTCTGAAAGCAGCGTTGTTTACAAAGTACCGATTACCCCTCAGATTTGATCCATTTCTCAACAGTTTCCACTAACACAACCTGGCTCTTAGTCCGACCAAATTCTATTTCCCTCCTTTCGATGGGTCCAAGCAACGGTCTCTGATTGGTGTATTTCATGGTGCAATAAAAAAGAAATTAGGTTGTGTCTGCACTGTGCCTCTGTTTATGAGGTTCTCATGAATATTTTCCATCTAAATTTGTGTCAGTTTTGGAGCGGCCTCTTCCTATGGAAACACGCTTGATTTTGTTGAATTACTGCGATGTGCAATGCATACATTTGAGATCGCTCAGATCGCTCAAGGTTGTTTTAAATAGGAAGCTGCTTAATGTTAATGCTGTTTTGTATAAACTCCCGAAAAACAAAATAGATGCGAATCCACAGACTTCCTGCAAATAACAATAACCTCTGTGTATGTGGGCTGTGCATCACAAGTTAAAAGGCTGCATTTTCTTTACATCAAACATTGATAAGTGGGTTTTTTTTTCCTCCACAAAATCCAATCCGTTCCATTGCCTGCATGTCATCAAACAAATAAACAATAATGTTTACCAAATGGCTTTGTTGTACAACATACTCTCTTATTAAAATGGCATCTCATTAGAAGCATTGAGCAGCCGTTTTACATGAGATTAATTGGGTTTTTTCTTTTTTTTTTTTTTGAAAGCACTTTCTCTTCATTATCATTCTGTCTTGCAAATGGATTCACTGCAAAAGCAATGCATATTCATTTTAGAGGAAGCTTGAAAATTGTTCGGAAATGAGCCAAAGGTGGAGCTGGGCTGGTGTGCTGACTTACACTGAATAATAAACACAAGAGTCTCTGCTCTGGAGGTGAAAGAGAATAGCTGTCTGTGGAATATATTTGGAGAGGAAGAAAAAAAAGCAGAACTCTCGCCTGCATTGTAGATATTGTACTTAAAGTATCATCAAAACGAATTGTTTAAATAGCAATTATAATTACAAACCTGTAAGTAGTACACATCCACACATATTCTGACTCTGACTGGGTCTACAGTATGTGTTCTTGTTTGTGCTGCCAGGTATATTCTTGGCTACCACTTTCACTCTAGTGGCATTAATAATGCACACAAACAAGCTTTTACTGGATTCTGATTTGCTATTTCAAGAGGTTGGAGGAAATGTGCATACTCTCTTGAAAGAGTGGTCGAGTTACGCTTTCATGAAATAAGTAAGGATGATACTTTTTCTCTTTTTTTTTTCTTTTCTTCTATTTTGTAAGAGCAATGCGTATATATTTCAACATCAGAGAAACTTGAGTTGGTTGAAAGCTTGCCTGAGGCTGAGAACCAAACAAAAAGTTTTCCTTTTGGAAAACTAGTTATGGACTTATTTACCTGGAGCAAGATGAAGAACTTCAAAAGCAAAGGGCATCTGACTTTTGTCAGCATCTCAAACTGACAGCAACAGATACACCTTACGAGTAATTGCATTCAATCATTATTCAAAGGAGACAGTCCCTTTGGCTATAAAATCCAAAAACAAAAGACATTATTTCACTGAGCTGTATAAGTATCAGATCAGGAAACGTTGCGCCCGTTCCTGGTAGCAGGAACAGTTTGCCTTCAACTTGACTCTAATTGAATTTCTGGAGGATTAAAAAGGAGGAATCTGACCCGGGAAATTAGCCAGTGTCATCTTTGTGGTGTCATTCTTCGTCTTTAACTCCGAGCATAAATGTCACTGAACAGTAAAACACTCGTTAATTAAAGTGTAATTGTGTTATAGTTGGGTTCAGTGCCTCATTTAGTTCTATCTGATTACACCAATAAACTACAACTACACAGTTTCAAATACAATTAACAGAAAAAAAAAAACCTGCACGGACACTGAAATCATTTGTGATAACTGTCAATCTCGGGTCTTTTACTTTTAGCCTTCGGGCAGTTTCACAGGAGACGATGGAGGTTAAAGGTACAATTACAGAGACGCTTGCCCCATAATACACCTGCAGGGGGTTGATAGAGTTCTCGATTGATTGCAGTAATTCAACAATTAAATGCTCTGTGTTTTGAGGCGAAACATTCAACATTATCCAAAATGTTGACACTTGTGTTCTCATTAGTTGTGGATAGAAGATAAGGAGCTCTGTAACTCACCTCTAACATCATTAAAAGGGTAAGGAACAGGATTTTTTCTTCTTTTACGAGGACCTGAGTGCCCATTTCTGTCATCGCAAATGCCACAGTGTTTTGCATATCCAAGGTTATAAAATAATAGGCTGTTGATGGAGAACTCAAGGTCTGAGCAATGACCACAGGAATTTGCTGAACACTCTGTAATGTTGCTGTGGCACAAACAGGGTCATTAAGGTTGAATAAGTACAGACTTATCCAGTCCCAGAGTAGCTAATTAATGTACACCATGTGCTCTTGGAGACTCATGGGAGGCCAGACACAACAAACAGCCAGGCAGGGTGTACAAAAAAAATAGGCCGCACTTTATCATTTTGTCTCGGCGGTGGAAAAAAATAATATATTTATATATTTGTATCAAATGATCAATATTAATGCGTTCTCAGCGTGTATCTGAGCTAATCTTCCTTACATACATTACAGCGCTATCAATGATTGTCTTGAAAGAGCCTTTTCATCCATGAAACGTTTGTTTTTGATTACCAAAGGAGAGGCTCAGCGAGCGCTGCCCAGTCAGGAGTATTGGAGATAAATGTCTTTTAGTGATTGGCTATTCCACACATCTCTCATCAAATATTCATGCTGGAGACTTGGGAGAATACCGAGGATGCAGGGATATAGGATATTCTCCCATCAGTATAGCGCTGGGATAGGTAGTCAATGTCTCAGCAGTGAGCTGCCTGCAGAAGAACTGGTGAGGCCGGCAGGAAACATGAGGCTTTTCCACTGAGGTATTGTGCTGTATATCTCAATTTCTACTCGTTCTACTTGTTCTCATGCCTTCTCATGGAAAGAAAATGATTGATGAGCTCTTTTGAACCTTTAAAGATTATTGATTTCAACTGTAAACACGAACCTGATCCACACTGAAAGGTTTAAACGCAAAGTAACGCAAGTTGGTTTCTATTTAAGATGTGTGCAATGTTGTTATTATATTATTATTAGGATTATTATTAGGATTAAAACTGATTTAGTTATATTTTGAAATAGAGTTGAGTTTGCACCAAATTAATTTATAGCAAGAAACTCAAAAATTCATTAATGAGACTTACTGTCACCCTACAAAAGTTGTTACGGCTAACATGTGACTCTAAAATACACAATATTATACACGGCACAAATATGTTTTATGAATCACAGCAATCAACTCAAAGTTTTACTCCTCTGATTTCCAAGTTATGGAGATAATGAATCGTTGCGTTTCCAATGATGCGACGGATTCTTGACTAAAATGAAGCAGGAGACTGTCCCTTTAAATTTTTACCTGAGCACTTTCAGCCGATTAAATGCAAAACCCAGCTGTGTGCGCTCACATTCAGCTCTTTGGCTGTCCACTCTATGCTTGATCAAAAAGCTCATTCCCTAAGAGCACTTCAATGTATGTGCTGTCATACTGGGTGAAACTGGGCCATCTTATTGTGTCTCCAGTCCTCATTTTAACACAGAGCCTTTTGAAAAGCCTGCCAGTAACCCCGTCCTCCTCTGCACTAAATGTGTAGGGAGGAGATAGTGCATTCTCATGTTATCTGCCACTGGCCTCTTGCCCCTTCAGCCATTTTCTCATTTCACAGATTTGACCAGGAGGTGACCTTGGCTTTTTAAGTGCTTTTAAGGCAGAGCCAAGTCTCCTCTTCCTTTTTCCTGTCTCACAAATGGAGACGGAGCGAGAGAAGGAGACAGAGAAAGGATTTCTTTCTGGCCTTTTCTTCAATGGCCATTTTTTTCTCTACTTTTTTTTTTCATCCTCTCTCATGCCCGTAGCCACTGTCCAGTTTTTGTTATTTTTTTATTATAGAGTAGACACGATGACAGGCTGTTGTCTGCTAATTCACTTGTGCTTTTAATGTAGAAAATGGCCTCAGGGGAGCAGCAGCATATGTTTATGACACATGACGTCAAGCACAGAGGGCAGTCGGGGAGTTTGAAGTCGGGGAGACACAGTCCATTAGCCGAATGTGATATAACAAAGAACTAATTGAATATCGTTGCCCTGGAGAATACTTCACGATATTCAAATACTAATCATCTTGTGTCTCAGACGTAGGTAATAATTTATATCACCGGCCGCGTCTTCATAACCTCACACAAGGGATGAGGGAAGAAATGGAGAGCATATGCACGCGTCTCTGCATGTGTACAGGCGTTGTACACATGTCGAGCGTGTTTTCTAGTGGAAATAAGCAGGCGGTATCACAGTCCTCCATCGCCATCTCCCCCAAGTGCACCTCTGGCAGAGCGCTAATCTGGGTCAAAGTGCTAACTGCTTAGAAGGGCCTGGGAGAGGCTCGCTCACGTATGAATCATTTCTCACGCCTCCCGTCCTCATTAAGCTCACCGCAGCTGGAACGGAGAAAGGCGTCCATATTTCCGTCTGACCTTAAACCTAAACATCCAGACAACGCTGTAAAAAAAACCCTGAAACTTCTCCACAATCTCTGTCACGTCGAGACTGTCAGCGAGTTCGAGAGCCTCTCAGCAGTCCTACAAGATGCGCTGAGTGCTGTGCCGCGCCGCCGCATCATCAGCACATTACGCTCTTTGATTGCACTCGGTTTGTTTCATGATAAACGCTGTCCTCGCTTTCATAACGGTGATGGAGTTAAGGACTAGCTGTCCACGGATGGCACGAGTCCATTCAAAGCTATAAAATATATGAGACCCTGTCTTCTCCAGCCAAGTAAATAGAAATCAGACAAGGGGATGAATATGGGCCGATCTGAGGAATCTCTTTACAATCACATTTCAATTACAGAGCGAATTGGATGATCTGGACGATTGTACTGCGGTGGAGAAAAGGCCACATCCATTTGTTCTGAGTGTTTTGATGCTTGATTGCTCTGAAGGTAGCATCAACGAGTGGCACCTGCTCAATATTTCATGATGAATGTACTCGAGTAGCTTGCCAGCGTTGCTCTGGAGAAGCTTTGTTGACGTCTCCAACTCGTCCTGGAAAGAGAACAGGGCAGCACTTTCCTCCTACTGTATGAGCTTATTAAGACACTGGAACCGTCCAGAACAGAAAAGGCTGTTTGGGTAGAAATATTCTTGTATTACAGAGCCCGACTTGGCTGAGACCATTTTTTTTTTTTTTTTTTTACACTCTTCTACACTGTTGCCTTATGGGAGAACAGCTGGAAGTGCCATTGTCACTGGACTGTCTGTTTCTCCCCCGAGGGCTATGGCGGTGGTAGCGGTTGGTGGTGATGGCGCACTTGGACAGTGTGTCCGTAGGGACCACATCACATTCAGCACACACACACACACAGTCCCCTCAACCACCACCTCCATCCAACACCTCCTCCTCCCATTAGAGTGAGTGAGCTCAAGCTGCTGACAGCGGTGACAGGCCCAGCGCAGGGAGGCGATACGGGGGAGGGGGGGTTGTGGTACATCTGTTCGGGTCCTTGGCCTCCGGAGTTTGATGCAGCCAGATTCAGAAAACTCGGCAGATTACAGGCAGAAAGAAAGAAAGAAAAAGAAAATATGAGTTTGTGTTGTTGCCTTTGGAAGATCACCTTTGTGAAGGTGACAGTTCAACCTATAAAACATGATTGGCTGTTTATGGGAATTACATGGTGACTCTAATTTACCACACCCTCATTCACGATTCATCCCACTGCATCCCAATAATTATGATTTCCGTGTTTCTATAAGGAGCGTGGACGCTAAGTCGCTGTAGATGTCAGATTGTTTTTGTCTGCCAGGCTTTAATAATGTAGTAATTGGTAAACTGTTTGACCAATTTGAATCATTAACAAAACAGCCTTTTAATAATAAAGACGTTTATTATTTCGCCCTGCATTCCCGGTTTTGTTATCAACAAAAGCCTCTGTTACTCTCTCAGCTCTTTATCAAGAAAGAAAATCCATTGAAAGTGGCTGAAGGCCTGACACAAAGCAACTGCTGAAACCCCGCAAATCTGCAGCTTAATTGATTATTTGTGCAGAGCCGTATATCTGCAAGGTGCAGGATACCCAGGGGAAATAATGTAAAACAGATAACAAGATGAAATGTGGGAGAATTGCTTTCTGCTGCCCGTTTTATTAATCTTTTCCTCTTTTCTTATTCACAATGAGTTTCCCGTCCAGGTTTTCCCATTACAGAAACGCGTCGTCACATTTTAAAAAAAAACGGTGTGGCCTAAATGGAAAGTTGAGGGTTGATTCGAGCCGGCGAGAGAAGTGTTTGTTAAGAGCTTATTTTGATTTCTGAATGACATATGGAGGGACCGTAATGCTGTATGTACCTGAAACTCCCGAGAGGAGGAGAACATTTTATTTTCAAATCTCATTTTCATTACTCTTCGTCTTTCTCAGTTCAGTTTTCCAGCAGCATTAAAATGAATGAATTCATTATGCTGATACTGTACACAAACATTTTTAGTTTGCAGGTATTACCCCTCAGCAGGCATCGTGACACTGGCTTCCCCTTTGTGGAAATGACTTTAAAGGAACAACCTTGGGCGGATGGGATGTGAAATTACTGTGGAGTAGTATAGAGTGGCACTCTGCTCGGTCCTATACCTTTTTTTCTGTCCATTTTCTCTGCTCTTTGCTCCCCTTTCACATAACACTCAACAAAAAAAAGAGGTATCGATGGCATGCAGGAAGACGCAGCAATCAAGTCATTACAAATGGAGAGAGAATGGAAGTCCTTTTGTTTTGTTTGTTTGTTTGTTTGTTTTTGGTGTGATATAGTTTTCTTGGCATTAGGTTGCACATCAGGGCAGACTGTAATTGCCTTCTCATCACTGGGGAGCGTCTTGTTTTCCATTTGAAGCCTGCCTCCGTCAGATTTCACCATTTGGGTTTTTGATGGGGGAGGTGTAGCAGGGGATAGGAAGACAATTCCTGGAACAGTCATCTTGTATGAGTTGCCAGAGAAGCATGGAGGGCATTGAGAATGAAGCCAGAAAAAAAAACCTTGCCAAGATATATATATATATTTATTTTTTTTTTCCAGGGGAAACAGTAGAAATAGGATATCACTAGCAAAACATGCACGAAAAGTAGGTCCTACTTTCTTTAAGATACTGTATCTAGTGCTGAAATGCTTAATCGATTAGTTTTTCGATTTGTTTCCTGCTTCCCGTTCTGCTTTTCTGTTTAATATCACGCTAATTAAATAAGATTTGTATTATTTTAACTTTTTAGCCAGGCAAATCAAACAGTTTCAAGATGTCATCTTGAGCTCCGGGGACTCTTGTGATGGGCATTTTTCATTCAACTCTGACATTTCAAAGACTTAATTATGACCTATTGAAAATAAAAAATAATCATTAGTTGCGTCCCTCGGGATATTACGCTCACGGAGGACGTGGGTGGATGTGTCTACCTCCAAAATGATCGTACGATCTTGTCGTTAGACCTTTCTTTTATGCTCATCTTGAGACTAGTAGCGCTTCACATAATTTTCCCAATTCCACTGTTTCTCGTTTTTACCCCCCCTCGTGTGCTCATCTTTCTGCACAGCAACATAGTAACCTTCAGCTTGCTGTGACGTCAAGGATTGATGGGCAGTAGATTTCCAGCTGAGAGCCATTTTCAAACCCCAAGGCACTAGCCATGGTGTGATACAACCAGGTGATAGTTTCCTTGGAGACTTTCTGCAGGGTTTCTGGGTGTATTTTTTTCCCCATCTTATCTCTTCTAGGAGCAACTGTAGTAACAGTCACAAAGAGTTCTGCCTCCTAGCCAGATGTGACGTTCGTTACAGACAAAAAAAAATGACAATAAATAGGAACATATATTGAATTTAAATCATCATTTCGCCATAAGAATTCAAATATAGAAATATTTGAATTTGTGAGGTCCTAATGGCTCGCTACACGCAGCGGTTTCGTTAGCACCAAGCTGCCTTTATGTCAATCTAATAGGATTTAACCTTTTACTAAGAGCACAGTTTTCAAAGAGTCGGGAACCGACTGTTGATATGAGTTAAGTGCAGAGCGCGCTGCTGGGCATAACGTGAGTAGAGAGGCGGTGTTGTGGTTTATTTGGTTCAGTTCACACACAGAGTGCATAATGGATATTTAACAGCCCCAGCCTGCTGGAAGTGTGCTGTGTACTGAAATGGTGCTGGGGACATCTGACAGAGTGTGTGACTGCCAGAATGACACACCCATTAAAACACACTTAGTCCATTTCACTGCTGCAATTCCACTCTGGATTCATGCCACAAGAATAAACACAACAACAACAACAACACACACACACACATACCTCCCTCTTGTTGATGGATGCTTGCAGTGAGAATTCGTCCTAACATCCATATACTGTATATAATTATGGCATATTCTGAGAACATATAGTGGGCTGTGGATGGGGGTGATGTTTTAGGTGTTAGCTGCTGTGCATCTCAGTCACAGTTAAATCTGGGGTAGGAGAAGTGAACATGTTTACCAGCTGCGCCTTTGGCAGAATAAGCATCTCATCCTCTTCCTGCTCTGAGCCCGTACTGAATTATTGAAGCTGGAGAGGCGCCTCACTCACTTTGTCTTCTATCATCAGGATAGACACCCAAGACTCAAATCTGAGAGATCAACTCTCAGCCAACATGAAGCAGAAAAAGTTGCTTAATTGCAGCTCTCTCCCCCCGCTGGATCATGCAAAAGAAATTCCATTTTGTTTTAATTGTAGGTCAGGCGTCTCTTGTTTGTGCAAAAGAGAAGAGTTGCTGGGAGTTTACGGTGCAGAAGATGACGCTGGTGCCGAGAAGCACATGATACCTGGTTTGTGATGTCAGGAGGACTCTCGTACATGTAGCTATCAGATGAGATTCCTCAACCCAGAAAGGTAATGATTCTTCTCATCATCGCGATGCGCTCCAGCAGAACTCTGCAATTTACCAGAGACATGCCGCGCACACGGCGGAGACAATGCAACATATTCTCCTCTAGTAGAATCTAGTGCTACAAAAATGGGCGGAAATACATACATGAATTTTTATGTCATGCACCCTGGTATATTCCTGACATTGCAAGATTTTTATCAATCAAGCTAGATTGTTTATAGTATTACAAATATAGTGAAAGGTTGTGGATGAAATACGTTATTAATTTATAAGTTTTCAGACTGCAGATGCTGCATTAATGTTATAGGTGGCAGCATCGTGTCACATTATAGGAAATATTCTCAGGTTGTATTTGGGAACTATTTTTACCGTCTTCAGTAATAGAAGATGTTGAATCCCACAGATTAGAGTTAACAGGTAATATTGGACATGTATATAGGCATATATATTTTCCGTGATGCGACAGATGCAGCAGTGTAATCTAACCTAACACGTTCATAAGAATTCAGAAGACATATTTCTTTATATTTATAATTCGTATAGTCAATGTAAAATTGTAGCCATCAACCACATGTAAAGCTGATCTTTTCAGGCATTATATGTAGTGTAGTTATTTGGTTCGAAATATTCGTAATTACTGATGATTGCCTCAAACCATACTGAGAACAGGCAACAGCAGATGGATACGTTAAATTCAGTTTCCAAGTGTGCACAAAGAGGTATTGACTACCCGAATCCCAGGTGAGACTGAGTCCTAGTGCGAGTGATCGATGTGTGTGTGGTCATTGAACTGAGCTTAGAGGTAGTTTGTATTCTATTAGGCATCTCGTGGGTTTTGCAGCAGTGGAACAAAAGCACATGCTGATGTCTAATTGCTGGCAAAGAAAAGACCAAACGGCATTGTTACATCTGTCGGCTGTGACTGCTGCTGCTGCCGTGTACAGGCTTTTTTTCTTCCTCGGTCTCTGTTCATACAGTTACTATGAGAAGTCACCAGCCACAGCCCTGATACATGATGCCTGATACATGCTCATGTTGTATGTGCTACGGCTTTTCATTGCTTTGTGATGTCTTTGTTTGGTCTGTGTTAGGGACAGAGATCCACCCTGCAGATGATTTAGTAACAAGTCAAAAGGGTGTTAATCAGTACAATAAAATCTACTATATGTATTTATTAGCTTCTGACCTTTGCCTCTGACAGCCTATATGGTGGACATAATATTATAAATATCTTTGCAACTTGCAAATATCACTTTTGGTGAGATGTTGTTGATACTGGAATAAGGAGAAGTGTACATTTTTAACTTTTTAACTAAGTTTACCTATAATTTACCTACATGGGGTGGGAATGAAAATGTACACGTGTTATATTTGTATGGCTCAAAAATGACCCTATAAAGCTGAGTCTGCACATCTCTGATTCTATAATACTGCTTGTAGAAATTTCTTGACAGACGCGTTCACCTCATGCTTTATTATACTTAAAAGCACACTGCAATCACCCTGCGTTATTTATGCAAACGTTTAATGGATCCAAGTGTCAAAATATGATATATGAAATGAAATATTCACAGGAAAGAACAATAAAAACATCAAACCAAAAAAATTGATTTCTATATATGTCTATTGTCAGGAATTGGAACAATATTGAATCAAACTTTTCTTCTACTAAAATCAGTCTCTGTATTATATTTGTAAAAAAAAAAATATATATATGATAAAACAAATAACGGACAAACAAAATAATTTTGAAACTATATCAGTCACACGAGTCCTTCATCAAAGATACTGGATATGTGCTGGTTTAAGCCTCTCAAATGTGAGGATAATGAAAAGATTAATAAATGATGAAAGCAATCGTTATTTGCACTGTTGAATGTAGATATCTTTCTTCTCATCTTATACCTTTTATCCTTTTTATCTTCTTCTTCTTCTTCTGTGGATTGCATATCTGAAATAAAATGAACTGCTCTGAAAATTGATTATGTATTTCCCGCTTCAGTGATGCAATCTGCAAAGAAGAAGAAGTCACATTTAAACAACAAGTCTGATAAGAGGAGACGGACCTTCAGATGTATTGAAATGCTCGCCATCGACCATAACAGCAGCTTTTATTACTAAACAACTAAACATACCAGTTGGGTGGGCATTGAACACATACATAATCATTATTATTAATGTTATTGGTACAGAAGCACGTTTGATTGACATCGGTAATCAATTGCTGAGCAGGTCAATAAGCTGCAGAGCCTTCAGTTTTTGTCTCGTGTGATTTGCTCTAGATCCCAGCGACAGCGTATACAGCATGAGGCTGGTGTGGAAATCCCTGGACAAGATGAGGTGTCTGAGGAAACGCTCCACGATCCCCTTCCTCGGCTTCCTCATCACCTTCCTCCTCTTCCTGAACCTCTACATTGAAGATGGCTACGTGCTGGTTAGTAAATCCTCTTCCGTATGTGAATTACATTATTAGAGAGATGAATGCATGTCTGAAAAAAAACATAATTGGCCAAATATACTTTTGAAACCAAAACGTGTTCCTGGATTTGTTCGCTCCACCCGTCTTGTCCCTTTTTATAATTGCTTGTTTTTAAAGGAAACACGTTTAATTTTTAATGTCATGGACCCAAGTTGTAATTATCCAGATGATTTATGTCTTATTCATGATGCCATCAAAACTTGTACATTACAGTACATTATCTGTGTTTGTTATTTAAATTATTAAGAGGCAGTTCACATTTTCAGCTCTCTGGTGCTTTTCTCGAGTCCATTTGCTCGGCTGTGCAAACTGCCTAGAGGGGTTTTAAGATTCCTACGGGTTAGCTTTAGCCACATCAAAACACATATTGTGTCACGTTTGCACAGGACGTACGACACAGAAGTCTTGGTTTTTTCCCTTATTTTGAATTATTCACTGTAGAAATTGAAGTTTCAAAGATGAGTTTCTTGTCCCTTTTCGACAGTGGCTATGACAGCTTGTACATGTTTGTTTCTCGTGTTGCTCATAATGTGAAGTAATCGTGTGTGTTTCTCATGTTGCATTGCAGGAAGAGGATAAAAGGCAGCTCAGGGAAACATCCGTCCATCCCCCGAGCTCGGAGCGATACGTTCACACCTTCAGAGACCTCAGTAATTTCTCTGGAACCATTAATGTCACGTATCGTTATCTCGCTGGAACCCCGCTGAACCGCAAGAGTAAGTTTAGGGTTTCTTTAAAGAAGAAGAGTTAAGACAAAATTGTGGACTGAGAACTAAAACTTAAAATCTGTGACGTTGAGCATTTATAGCACAGATATAAAATGCAACTACACCACAGAGACGTTTTTACCGTAAAACCAAACACGAGACAGAAGTCTTCTTAAGTATAACATGTTTTATTCAACCGAACGTTTATGTCTTTATTGCCTTCAGAGACTTTTTCAGCTACAGTGAAAACTGAGCTCTAATTCGTGGTCTGTGCCACAAAATATTTAACATACAGACATCGGTCATAAAAATATTATATATATATACTGTATATCTCACCATGAATATTCCTGAATAATAAATATAGTGATTATAATAACAAAATAATCCTAATTCATCTTTTTCTTCGTCGGTTGGTTGTGTTTTGGACAATAATGTTAAAATGTAAAATATTCTGCTTCTATTGCAAGTTCTCGATAACCACATTTGAGGAATCATTGCAAAATATTTATGTTTATGTATAGATATACATATATATACAAAATATTGGCCAATATATAGAGTTTTTTGCCTTTTAATATCGGTATAGAGCCCAAAAAACAGTATTAGTCAGGGTCTAATTTACGCTCTCGAAGTTTTCATTTAATCTCCATAACATATATTTAATATTAGTGTATTATTAAGCATTTCTGTTTACACTATGCTGAAATATTCGCTTTTATTCACAGAGTATCTTACCATTGGACTGTCATCAGTTAAGAGAAAAAGAGGGAACTACCTTCTGGAGACGATCAAATCCATCTTTGATCAGTCCAGTTACGAGGAACTGAAAGAGATTGTGGTTGTGGTCCATCTGGCAGACTTTGACCTGGTCTGGTGTGAGAACCTGGTGCAAGAAATCACCAGGAAGTTTGCCCACCACATCATAGCCGGACGCCTCCTGGTAATCCAGGCTCTGGAGGAATACTATCCATCCCTGGATGGGCTGAAAAGGAATTACAACGACCCAGAGGACAGAGTCCGTTTCCGCTCTAAGCAGAATGTAGACTACGCTTTCCTCCTCAACTTCTGCACAAACCTGTCTCACTTCTACATGATGTTAGAAGACGACGTCCGCTGCTCCAGGAACTTCCTGACGGCGCTGAAGAAGGTGATCACCTCCCGAGAAGGTTCCTACTGGGTGATGCTGGAGTTCTCCAAGCTGGGCTACATCGGGAAGCTGTACCACTCCAAAGACCTGCCACGCCTGGCTCATTTCCTCCTCATGTTCTACCAGGAAATGCCCTGCGACTGGCTCCTCATCCACTTCAGGGGTCTGCTGGCCCAGAAGGACGTGATCCGCTTCAAGCCCTCGCTGTTCCAGCACATGGGCTACTACTCCTCTTACAAAGGAGCAGAGAACAAGCTGAAGGACGACGACTTCGAGGAGGACTCCATAGACATTCCTGACAACCCTCCTGCCAGCCTTTACACAAACATCAACGTCTTTGAAAACTACGACGCCACCAAGGCTTACAGCACTGTGGACGAATACTTTTGGGGGAAGCCTCCTTCTACTGGAGACTTCTTTGTCATAGTCTTTAATAAATCTACCAAAATTAGTAAAATTAAGATTGCTACTGGTTCTGATGACCGACAGAATGATATTCTTCACCGCGGAGCTCTGGAAGTCGGAGAAAAACTAGTCGGGACTAAGAAAGGGAAGCAGTGTTCCTCCTACATCACATTAGGGGAGTTTAAAAACGGCAACATTGAGGTTCAAGATGTAAACCACAAGATTGCCTTTGACATTGAGTGTGTGCGTATTGTTGTGACAGCCAGTCAGAAAGAATGGATCATTATTAGAAGTATAAGTTTATGGACTACACAACCCCCCAACCAATGAGGACTATACACAAAGACTCTTAATATGTCATAGAGGCAAAGGTTTTTATTATTATTATTATTATTATTATTTACAAATGTATGTATTTCCAGGTTTATTTATTCATTTTGTATGTATTTATTGATACTCATTTTGATTGCCAAAATCAATCTATAGTTTTTTATATCTGGTAGTCGTAACCTTCATTCTTAGGGACTGTTCAACTGACCTCAGAGTATCCATGAAAGTGTCTCATAGGCTTTTATTCATTTTTACTTTTGATAGCCATCCCTAACGTAGAGATGAAAGATATTTCCATACTACCTTTTATTGACTTGAAGTAGTATTATATCATCATTGTAATACTGTTTAATAAGATTCTGGTTTCCCAATTAAAGAAGACGTCTGGCAATATATTGTCTTTTTTTTAATGTCACCAAATCCCATTAAAAGACCAAAAGCTAATTAACAAACAAAACAATGAATTTATCCTCCTAACCAGTGGAACATGAGCTCCGTTGTTGTCCAAACCACATGACACATCATTGAACCACACTGTTGACTAAGTGACATGTGCTTTAATTACATTACATTACTTAAATAAAATCCATGAACACAGTCCTGCAGCCGTAAATACTCACCAGAGCACCAAATGTCTGTCAAACCAAGGCTGGAAATGGGTCCAAAAAAAATATAATAATAATAATTGCACAATCTCCTAAAAAACTACAGTAACAGATTGTTTATTTGTGTTCTTTTCATGGGATTTAGTTGACAATGAGAAAAATACTGATATGATGCCAACATTATACTTAAATGTTAAGTTAAAATGAGGTTTATGGTACTTTATTTTTTGCCATATTGTGATATATATATAGTATTAATATATTTACGTCAGAAACTTTCTTTTTTTATTTGCCCATCCCTACATCGATGACATATTAGTAAGTTATTTTATAAATGATATGAAGAACCACTCATTATTTATGAATGTTTCTGAAGTGAGCAATGAAGACACATTTCACTCTCTGTACTACTGATTTAACTACTGTGTTGTTATTTTTTACCATAATTGAGCTTCTCTTGCTTCAGTGTAGCTCTGGGATTTCTCTGACAAAGCCTCCATTTGACCTTTAATTATTTCCCTCTTTGAAAACCCCACCAGGAAAGCATCAGAGGTCATTGTTGCCTTGAATATTCATCATGTCACACCTAACTTTTTCAGTTTCTAAATATTCTCTCCCACTTCAATCATCTTCTGCTGAGGCGGGTGTGTGACGAGGCTCAGCTCTTTTACTAGCACTGTATGTTCTGCCATGGGCTGCTGACAGGAGAACAATGTTTGGTTTCAGCCATCTTCTCCAAGAGCGGAGATTAGATTGCACAGTGAGGAATGGGCCAGGTCTGCTCTTAGCTCTCTCTTTTTTTTTTTTCCCACCACAGCACAATTTTCCCCTAGTAAATTGGTCTGTTTGCCTCACTCTCTACACCAGCAAAACAACATCTCCCCTGGAGCTATAGGATCTCAATTCGCTCTTTCTCCAACATTGCACTCTCACAACTACAGCGTTTCTGCTCCTGCATGGTTGCCTCTCTGTGGTCTTTGCTCTCAGTTCTTTGCTTTTTGGGGAAACTTGGATTTCTTTTTGCAAGAATTAATCCTCATCATCATCACCGTGATGCTCAAAGTAAATCAGAATCGTACTTTGAAAACAAACTCGTCATTTCCCGTGTTCATAGCGACTGATTAGTTTTCGTCGCGATGCCGTGAAGGAATCACTCAACAATGCAATAAAGAGGTAAATGTTTACATAACGCTGATGGTTTCTTGAGGAACATGAGGTGGGTAGTCATTAAGCATGCTGCGGCAGCTTTGTGAAGCTCTGTACCGTTGATGCGATAGCCACCTGTTCCATGTTTTCCCCCAAGATCTTGTTCAGTGTCACAGATCGAGACCTTTCACAGATTGGCTTGTACCGCCACCTCGAAATCATTCCTCAGCAAATCCCCCATGCGCCCATCTGAAATGAAATTAAAATGCCCACCACCTCACAATATGGCTTATTGTTTTTCCTCAGCATTTCCCTTGGAAATGTCGCTATTCATTTTAGTGAATGATTCTGTGACCTGCATGGATCAGCTCCTCGGAGGCGATCTTGTTTGAATGGATGACGCTCGGAAACACAAGCTACATTGTGCCGCGCATGTGTTTCTTCTTCATGATGCACACCGTGGTGCCAGTTCAGCCCAGTATTACCTGCTTATGAGCTATAAACACATGATGTCACCGTAGGGCAGTTAGCTGTTTTACAAGTGTAATGGATGGCTTTGATACGCCTCATGCCCAAGTAGAGCAACTGTCTTGTGAGGCTGATATTTCCTGAATGAGAAATTGCTGTCTGATCTGTATTTGAAATAAGATGCTAGCTGAAACTAGCTGCATGCTGCAGATTTATGGACACATTTACATCTTGGGGATAACAACAAAAGCTGTATAAATTCTTTAACTGGATGTCAGCAAACTGCTGCGCACAGCATTGACAGCCTGTTTGGAAACCACAACCCGTAGCGGGCCTCGAGTGAACGGCGCCCACAGGATCAGTTATACGTTCCAGTTAATACTTAAATAAAACAGTTTTTTTTTTACCCTCCTGTAGAGCATTCACAGCTATAAACGTCCGTCCTCGCCGTCTATTCGTCGAAGCATTAAACTCTTAGCTGATCTCCGTGAGAAAAAAGAGCAGAGGTTTGCAAATCACTTGCAGGCAGGTAACTGTGTAAGTTTGTTTAATTATATTGGCAGTGAGAGTCCAGCGCCCGGAGATCAGAGTAAATGATTGATGTGAATATGATGTGTGGGGTCCTGAGTTAGTTATTTGAAATGTGAGCTGTCTTCCAGTGGAGCATGTACAAAGTGCATGAACAAAAGCATTTTCAGTGGATAAAACAACTCCTTTTTTTTTTAACGTCGGGATCTTTGAATTCTTGTTTAGCTTCTTGCTAATGAAATTGTACTAGGTCTGTATGTAGAAGCCTACAGATATTACCTTACAACAGGTTCGGAGTTGACGTGTGCTGTATATTGTTAAGTGAAGCAAGTCTGTTAAGATGTTGTTTCTGTGTCTGTTTATTTATTTATTTATTTTTTATTATTTTCATCGTTCCCTAAATGGTACTGTATTGTAAGATGACATATATTTTTTTACCCGTATCATTTCAAATGTTGTATTGTATATATTGTATTTAAAATGAAATTAGATTAAAACGAATGAACGCCAACTTTGTGGTGCATTGACTGCTGAGACGGAGCTGTGTACACGAGAGAGAGAGAGAGAGAGAGAGCACAAAATATTGAATATGTGTCTGCAAATGTCGGGGCATGAATATTGGTTTAAATGCCTTTGAGGAAAACAGAACACTATTTACATGACCCTGAATCAAAATGTTGTCCTTCTGTCTTTGTCTTTGATTCAAGGTTAATAATACTTATTAATAAAATAAATAAAAAACAGAACGTACAGTTACGGCGTACATTTTAAATTAATAAAACAAGATAACTGACATTTGCAGTTCCTTGAAACTTGCAGCGAGAGCAAGCCTGTTTGACTCAGATCTCGCTGTAGCCAAAAGCAAAAAACATACATTATTCATTTCAATATTCATATGCTTTCTGCTTTTTTTTTTCAAGTGCATATTTAATGAAGGTGTGGGGATGATGCTTGAGGGGGATACTGTACTGTTCAAAGCTTCATGCTCTTTCTGTATTTGTCAAGAGGGGTCATATGTGTTCTTACAGACACCTGGGAACATGACTGACAAGGACAACAGACAAAAATGCATCTTGGAGGAAACAGCAGTGGAGTCAATAGTTTGTTCAGTGAAAGTTGCTGTATACTTTATGGTCTGTATAAAGGGACAAATGAGGGTTAGTTTGTTCAACCTGTTTTAATTATTTATTAATTATTGAATTGAATGATCACACATCATTTACATACTGTATATGCTGATATCAGGGTAACAGCTCATGCTAAAGAAGACGTAACTCAGTAGATAATTAAAATGCTTTGTGTCTAGTTCAAGTTCAAGATGCACACTGTGCAGTTTTTACATGCAGTAATTCCTCAGATAACAGTGCTGTGTTGTAATTGCGTCTCTACTTCCTGCCGCTATGCTAAAGTGAAGCCAAAATATCTCCTCTGGAGCCAGAGAGTAACTAATTACAAACAAACAACGGATCAGAAAATGAGCACCTGAACAAACATCGGTTTGACATAAAATGATCAAAACCGACTTTGGGAAAAAATAATTATTTGACATGTACTTTTGTTTTTTTTAGTTGGACTCATGTCCCATCCGCTAACATGGAAAAGGGAAGAACGCATGAACAAACCTTTGAAGCAATTAATGTAAAAACAAATGCATGGTTACAGGTTACAGGTTCAAATGAAGCAGAATTTGCCTTTAAGGCTCATAGCGTCCTGCCTACATGGTTCGTATACCTCCTACCTGGAACATTGACATCCTCCTCTTCATATACAGATATTTACTGTGCACCAAAAACCTGTGGATATACCAAGAAGTACCACGAGTAGATAAACCAATCACCTAAAACACAGCTAGGAAGTGCAGGCTGTGGACACAACATGACGACAGGAAATGTTTCCAGGAATGTCGGAAGCGCTGAGACAAGGGAAACATATCAGTCCCATCATCATTTCAGTGGCTTCAGATTATATAATGTAAAATAAAACTTGGTTTCATAAAGCCAGAAGATTTAGAGAACTCATAGAGAAGTGTATTAATTAAACAGATTGGGAGTTCACAGCGCCATGCTAATTTCTTTGCCAACTGGGTTTTTAATTGACCATTTGGCTTATTGTAATTTGCGGCAATGCTAATAGACTAACGAAGAGAGAAAAAAGAAAAAAAACATTAAAAAAAAACTTCAATGAAACTGCATAAAATCACATTTAATAGACATAATAAATAGTTTAGAAGTAATAAGCAAATATGACATGTTTGATAAAGGCTGTTTTTGATAATGGAGTCCTATGCTCTATTTAACACCCTGAGGCTTTCATAGTATCAACACCACTTCAGAGACCTTGAGCATTTTGTCACAGCTGTCCCCGCCTCTCTCTGTCTCCTGTCCTTCAAAGTCATCCAGAACTAAATGGAAGGTAAGCGTACATGACAGCTGGCTACCTGAGAAACCTCAGCTAATGCATGCTATGAAGGGGCCACGGCGGCAAGTAAAAAAACCAATATCCCACATAACAAGACCTGCACTGTGCACAGCAGGGGACATCAACCAATCAATTGCTGAGGTTGCCATAGTGCAGCCAGCACGTACCTACACAGGAGGGCGATCCCCACATGATACGAGGTTGATATGGATTGTGCGGATTTCCTCATTTGCCTTTTGATCTGTCCTGCTCGTGCCTCCGGGAATCTGCCTCTGTAGAGGGATTTCAACTCCGCCTCACATTCACTATCCGTTGATTAAGAAGCAGCAGCAATGTGCAAAGCAAATCAAAAGAACAATGGACACGGCCTGTTTGATTTGTTTTTCCTTTTCATTTTTGGGGGTTGGGGAGGGCTCTTCTGTAAACATGCAGGCACAATATGTTTCCAAGCACACACCAGTGCAGCATCAAAGCCTGTCAATAGCTTTTGATTAGTACATTTTGCACTGTGTGTTTCGTGGAGCGTTTGGAGCACAGAGCCACATGAGCCAGATGCAGCAGCCTGATGTGGGACTAAGCTGGGGAAATGTGGGGGTGATAAAAGGTACGTTGGAGAAGCTGAAAAGAAGTGGAGTGAACAGATGAATGGGTAAGTACGGGGATTTAAAAGTACTGAAGGTAAAGGGAAGCTGAAAGCAAGGAAACACACGAAAACAGGCGCAGGTGATGAATGACTGGTAATAACCTGGCTAGGAACCTGTGATTGTGTGTCTACCGGTGATGGAGGGGCCCCTCATAATCCAGGTGCTCCTGGGCTGATGAGCAGCCAGACGTGGTGGATACCGAGAGGCCGGAGCCAGCCTGCGCTGCTGGGTATTGAGCCAGTTTTAAGATGGGAAAGGAAAAGGATGTATTCTTATCTGCCAAATCTGGGATGAAAATGGCTGCAGGTGAGGATGAAAAAAAACAAAAAAACATCAAGCTTTCAATCATAGTTTGTTTCCGAATGGCAGCAACATTGAAACTGAGGAAAATGGAATCTGCACATGTGCAGAAATGGAAAAAAAAAAAGTATAACTGAAGGTCACAAGTTTAATTACATGGCTTAAGCCACTCTCGTGTTGCATAGATGATCCGTTGCAGTGGCGCAGACAACCTAAGAAATTCTTTTCATTTGCTGTCATGATATTGAACGTTGACAGTGAACCAGCCCAGCAGAACACAGTGTGCTTCACTTTAACTGCTCCCATGGCATTTACAGGGTCTTCATGAGGAGTGGAGATAAAAGGAACAGAGCTGCAGGCGCTGCTGGAGTCAGCTCCTGCCTCGGAGTGGATAGTCCCTCCGGCGAATGAGGGTTTAATCGTTCCCAATTGCTTCGCCTCACAAAGGTGTGACCCCCCCGCCCGTTTCCTCCTGTTACCACCAACACCCTCCCATCTGCCCGTCATTGTTGCCAATGAACAAATCTTGCCAGAGGGAGATATGCTGGTGCCTCTACCTTCAGCTCTCTGTAATGCTCTGGTCCCGTCCAACTGGGAACAGGGAAAGGAGCAATCAAAACAATTACCTAAGTCTCATTTTGTTCCATAGGAGACTTGTCTTGTGAATCTTCAGCCAGAAGGAAATATCTCATGTCTTGGGGGCTTTTTGTGGTACATCAAACAGGCAGCAGCTGTCACAACACAAGAAAAGCTTCAGTTGCATGTTGGTCGTATACCGGCAGGTTTATCACGTGGCTCTTTCATATAAAAATAAAAAAAAAAACGATGCACAACCAATTACCAAAAGAAAAAAAAAAGATAGAAAACAATGTGTGAAGCAAATGTTGTCACCTTGATACGCTCACACAGTTATCAGAGGACGTCCTCTCATCAAGAAGTGCTGAATGTAAAGTAATCTGGATCATTGTGTAGACAACAAAGCACATGTTTCACTGATACTACCTGTTAAAAAAAGAAAAAAAAAAGACATGTAGAAAAGCCTACCTTACAGTATAGTCAGCCAAACAGCTGGAAAACAAAGCAACGTCTTTGCAGATCAACAGAGTCTTGAGTCTGATGAGACAAAATGAGCTCACCATGATATGTAATATGTCCCCATAGCCCACTGTTTATATCTATCTATCCTCTACAGTAACTCTCAGACTCCCGGGCATGTCTCCCGAAATTATAAAAGCCTTAATTAAAGATTAATGTCAGGGTTTTTGCATGCGCTGCTTAGATAACTCATTTCCCAGGGCACATTGCTAAAAAACGCCCAGGCTGGACACCAGATTCTTCAACCCTCAGAACAAAAGACTTCAGCTCTCCGTCCAACACGATCCTTTCAGCTGAAGGACAAGCAATAACAGATCTGCTGCTGCCTTCGCGATGCCACCGCTGTGACTGGAACGGAGGGAGGTTGAGTCATTTTAATTATCACAGGCAGGCAAAGAAACACAATGAGCCAGTTGTAGGCCCAGCGCACCAACCTCCTCGTCCCTCCACTCCTCCCAACAATTACTGATCCTCGTCTTCTTCATGGAGACTGTTTATAATGTCAGGGCACGCCACAGAGCGCGGCATCTGTCTGTGGGAATCAAACTCATTATATATATGCCTCTCTACACAACGGAGGTGCAGATGCATGGCGTGTACATACAGGCAGAGCCATTTAATCATGTATATATATATATATATATGTGAGTATGTGTTTTGTTAGCAATTGGAAATAGATGAGATCTGACCACCTCCAGTGCGGTACCAGATCCTTCTTCCAGCATCACAACGCTGTGTTCAGTGACACATTGACCACGGAGACATCAGCATCCATGTTTACAATCATGATAATAAGGTCTGTCATGACAGAGGCTCGCAAAAGGTGTGATGGAGGATACTTTGACAGCGTGCAATTTAGCTCTTTCTGTACATCCCCCAGGTTACGATTCTGCAAATAACAAAATCTGAAAGATGGAAAACAAGCACACCCTGCTACATCCAGCAGGCTGTCCAGGCAAGTAGATAACAACTGCAAGGTTTCCAATGCAGTATATCGTCTCTATCTGATGATAACTGCTTTATTTACTGTATCATTGCAGGTGCTGTTACAGTGTAAGGAAATCTCTAGCCTGCAGTTTCAGTCATTGATTGAGTCGGGTATTTCCTTCTTGGTTAGCTGCTTTCTATGCAGGCAGGATTTGATTTTACCTCTTCAGGTGTCAACTGATGTTTTCAGTTGTTTCAACATTGACATTTATTAAAGAAAGAAGAGATTGTGTTTCATTAACTCAAATAATCAAGAGGGTTTATTGAAGACTGTGTTATCCCTGCACCCCATATCCAAGGGTCCTGAAAGCTATGCTGTATTACCTGATCTGGAGATCCTGTCTTCTAAGACCTCAAATTATTTCAATTATTTCAATATGCATATTCCTAAATTAATATTTGGAGTCAAATTTATCACACACGCAAATCTGTGTGCACAGAGAGTGGGAGAAATGGGAAGGTTACAGCGGCCCAAGTCCTGTAACGGGTTAATGTATTCATAAAATTCATAAAACTAAGATTTGCTGTCGTAACACGAGGGGGAAAAAATGTAAGATCTAATGTAAGAGACTGTTCTCCCAAGAAAAGCATTAGTTTTTTTTTGTTGGTATCAGCATTATAAAGAGTAATCAGACGCCTAAGATAGCAATTTATAACTTCGATTTTTGCAGTGGTGACGAACACCGATGTGATCAACAAGCGTCTCGAAGGGTTCAATCTCATTTTTGAGTCAAAACACCTCGAGTGAACTGAGTCTTAAGTCTCTTTTTTTGTTGTACTTTGTCTCTATCTGCCATCTAACTGTTAATATCAACGAGCAATTATTCAAAACTGACACGGCTTGTCCCTTCACTGCCATCGCTGAAGGCTTCGGTAGCGCTGCCCATATGTGAGGCCTAATTACTGTCTCAGCTAGCCCCTGCAACAAGGTCACATTTGTCATGCCACTGTCCCATCCACACAATCAGATTTCTCACAAAGGGAGCTAATCTCATTCCTTCACAAGTCATTATCTTGATCGGACTGGCTTTTTTACGCAATTTGCAACGCTGTCCAGATCAGAGAATGACTTTTTCTTTTTAGCAGGAGCGAAGACACTCATCAGCATCCCGCCGAGAAGTTTCAAACTGTCAGCCAACATCCACCAACTCTAAATTAGAGTTAAATTGAAGAGGCGTCCGGCTGGAGAAAGGCCAAGACAAGCAGGCCTGAGCATCGCTGCAGCGGCAGATGTCGATTAAGGCTTTTTTAATGGAGTTGAATTAATTCACGCAGGGTGTGATTTGTCCCGTGGATGCGGGATGAGGCGTACTAAATGCAAACTTTTTCAGGGTCACGGGAGTTGTTACACTGATAGACATCTGCTGAGACGCATCTTCTCTGATGATGAGATAAAGATGCGTTCCTCCAATGTGAGTTGTGTCCTTGTTTATGGCCCATTCAGCAAAGTGAAGGTCCTCAGCAAGTAAATAACTTCTCACAAACCTATTTTTTTTATTGTTATAGGAGTGTTTAGGAGATGTACGTGTTGCCTTCTAGTGCCGTAAGATACATGTTCAAACAGGTTGTTTTCCCCCCAAAGTCTGACACACATAAGACCAACTTTTTAATGAGTTTGATGTAGTTTGAAGCAGGCTATCTTGGCTCAGTTGTTGTCTATGGGATCCAATAATCATCATCTCGTAGGCGTCATAGGAACTGAGTGAAATTAAGGAAGTAAAAAAAGGATTAGCGGTTTCATTGCATAAAACAATTACTAAAAGCTGAAATCCAGAAGGAAAAATATTAAAAGTCATTTTGGTGGAAGAAAAAACAACTATTCTGGACACATATACTGATATTTACTTGCCTTTTTTTTCCACTTTTATCAACCAGTTTAGATTAGTTTAATACTCTACTGCCACCTGCTGGTACTGAGCGAGCATGGTTAGAGAGACAAGAATAGTCTCCTTTTCAGATGTTGAACATTTACCACAAAAAAAAGGGGGACAGGCACAAACTGTTCTTTCAACCACACACACCTTGATATGTGTTGAGACGACCTCCAATATTTGCTGCCGTGGGGGATCAGTCGTGCCAACTGTGATTCAGTCGTCCTTTTATTGTGGAGAGAAGCACAGTAGGGTTTTCATTTGTAGGAGTGAAAAAGGCAGATAGACATAACTCCCTGGACGGAGAATGAAACACAACAATCTCCGGCTGCTTTTGCCAACTTTCACGGTTGAGATTTTTTTTTTTTTAACTGTGCGAAGTTTTAAGTTTTCAAAGAGCTTTTCAAGTTTGTCAAATAGAAGTTATATATATATATATATATATATATATATATATATATATATATATATATATATATATATATGACTTGTGTTGCCTCTGGGTGGTTAACTGCAGGCTCTTAAATGAAAATATGATAACATATAATCATTCTTTTTATTTCTGTAATATTTTTTGTGAAATTACCTTTTTTTAAGTGCACCGAGAATCAACTACTTTTTTAAGGACGGTCGTCTCTTATGTATGAAATGAACTTAAAAACCTGCAAATATATATATTTAGAATTAGACTGTTGTTATATTTAACGTTCGGTTCGAGGAGGACTGTGGTTCATGCATTTAAAGGAATGAATATATTTGGATTTATCTCCGTATACTGTATGAACACTGTCATCACAACAATTACAATTACAATGACTGCATAAACTAGATCTACACATCTTCTACACAGTAAGTCAGAGCAGTTAAACAACACCGCCATCCGCTGCCTGTGATGGGCACATACACTGCTGGTGGTCATGACATGAGAGGAATAATGTGGAAGGTGTTTCACCAGCTTGTCCCCTAATACAAAGAAAAATATAATGTCATAAACAATGACTCATTTGGGAAGTGACGTTACTCGTTAGTATCTGGCATTTCTATCATCATTCGTGCCTGCTGGTGTATCACTTAAAGCTCCACTAGTGCAACCGTAACCGACAGCAATAGGATTGTTAGATAAGTAGGCTGCAGGGAGAGATGAACATACGGATACAATCAAAAAGGATGTAGTGTTTTAATTAAACATAGTCAAGCGTCCACCGAGGGACCTTTTACTTTCCTTTAAAGTAAACTGTTGGACCGCACCTGACTACTGGCTGACAGAGGAAATGTGAATATGATGCAGAACATGAAGCAGAATGCTGCTCATATAGAGATATTTATTTATATATTTTATTTCCTTTTCCTGCAGCTAACTTTCTGTGGAGAAACAAAATGAGTTGTTCAAAGCAGCTGTTGAGGCTCTTTGGCTGTCAGGTTTAAGAGCCGAACACCAAAGCACTTTGACTTGCAGATGAAAAACTGGCATTTATTAAGGGAAAGATTGTCATTCGCCTCAGATAAAGTCTGTTTTATCTTCTCGGTGTCCTTCAGCGCAGCACACTGACCGACTGGGTGGTTTATATTCAAGAAGAATCAAGAAATATCATTATTGCATCAGTTTCCACACATGACTGTACTTACAATAAATGGACCAGGCGGACGGACTGTTATCTACTTATTTGTGTGTTTGTTTTTTTGTTTTTTTGGACAATAACTGATTGTGCAGAAAACTTCATTGCAGGTTTTGGTCTTTTTATGGGATTTATAAAGTCTTACTGTAAAGTGGATAAGAAAGTGTAAAGAGGTTACAAGACAGTAAAGATCGTCACACTGGTTTTGTATCATGAATATTTTAATCATCCTGAAACAAAATAGACTCGGCGAGCAGTGAAGAAATAGAGTAAATAAATATTGTTTCTCAGAAATACACATTTTGCTTGATGCTCAGGTTTTTTATTTTCAGGACCTACACTTGAGAAAGGAGCAGATTACAGGCAGGCCTCATGGCTGGACATACAGTGGAAGGGTCTGACTGGAGAAAAACAACAACGGGAGAAAGAGAAAATATTGCAGCTACGAGAAGAGAAAGAGAGAGAGAGAGAGAGAGAGAGAAAAAAAAAACACAATCACGTCTTCACAGAAATGATATCCGGTCCCCTAAAACGTCACGTCGGCCTCAGAGATGGCTGTCAGTAAATTGTACTTCGTTTTAAGATGTAAGGCCTCCGGGACTTGGTGGTGTGCACCGCTTGCCTCTTCAGGATATAAGGTGATTTTCGTTTCAGTGGAGTGTCACTGTTCTCCTCTAAATATTCTAGAGAGTCGTGGAGTAGCTGTCAGGAGCAGAGAGAGAGAGAGAGAGACACGGCGGCGGGTCAGTGTCACAGGACGAGGAGGAAATGGCAAACAGAGTAATGGGGGGCTACGCCGGTGTGTAAACGAGTGTGTGTTTAATGCATGGTAAAATAAAACAAGTGCTGTATAAAAAAAAAAAAAGCTAAGGGTGAAATGAAAATGATAGAGGAAAGAGAAGACAGACGAGGAGGAGGGGTCAGAGAGAGATTTAATGAGGTGTGTTTACTGTGAGAGAGGATGCATGTGTGTGTGTGTGTGTGTGTGTGTGTGTGTGCGCGTGTGTGTCTCACCCTCTCCTCCCGGTTCTGCAGTGCTTGACAGATGTGTTGCAGGCTGTACAGCTCCTCCAGCAGCTGGATGCTCCCCTCTCTCAGCTCCCCGCCCGCCTCCTCCTCCTCGCCGCTCCACACCTCCTGCCGCAGGCTGCTCACCATCCTGCACAGGTTGGTGAGCGACGCGCGCCAGTAGGGGGCACTCTGCTTATTCTGTTTCATCTGTAACGGGGGAGTTTGAGGATTAGGTTTTAAATTGAATTCAGGAAGTGATTGGTTTTTTTTTGTTTTTTGATTTTTTTTTAAAACTCAAAGGTGCCAATAAATTAGATCCTCGTTGTGATTTGATTGAAGTTTCAATTATCGCTGTGAACTGAAAATTGAGTTCAGCTACAGAAGATCAACACATGCAGCTGTTTAACAACCTGATGCATGAAGAGCATGAAACATTTTCATCACATTTCTTTTCTTCTATTTCAAGTTATTGTTGTTGTTTGGTCATAAATATGTGACAAAAATGGTGTGAATTCAATGAAAAGTGCAATTTTATGCAATCTAACCGAGCAGCCCTGCTATAAATGGATCACTTGTGTGTCTTATTATCACGTTCACGTTTTTATCGTGATATTGATAGATGTTTTTTTTGCACTGCAGTGTCTCGTGATGTAAATTCAACAAACTAAAATGATTGTATTCCTCATATTTTACAGATGCAGCAGTAAAAAACATGGACATTTTCCTTTAAGAGTCACTGAAGATGTTGAATTTAACTCAACATCCAGAGTGATATTTCAGTCACATCGAACCTCATCCAGCTGCATCCTGTTGTCCTATAATATCGTTCGAGGACCCCTGTGTCTTCCACAGGGACCCTCTTGCGTGCTGGCGGGTGATGATGGAGAGATTTAGAGGGCGAAGGGAAGATTGTTGCCTCTGTCACATGTCAGACGCAGGTGTAATTTTTTGGTTTTGCCAGGAGGGAGACATGTAATAAAAGCTGTGGAGACACACAATGGACCAAACATACGACGCACATTTAAAAAATCATCAATGATTTCAGTGTTTTTCCTCTAGTTTAGAAGACATGTGTGGTTTTAACTGTGCTGGAAAGGTCACAGGTTTTTTGTAGCTTCATTAGGATCTTTTACCTTAATTTTAGTTAATCAATAACTTTAAGTAACTGAGATGCAATATCCTAACAGCCCCCAGTGAACCCGTGTTATTAACAGATCAGCCTCATTTCGGCCGAGTTGAAACTGAGTCACTTCTGCTCTGTTTCTTGAACGTTGCATGCAGCATTTTAGGATGCTTCCTTCTTATAAGCAACGTAGCTCATGATACATTGTAGGGAGTTCAAGGTTTAATGCTTACAGATGAAGCCTGGCTGCAGAATAATCTGCAGTAATCATGTTCAGTAGAAATATAAAGACATTGGACAAGCAGGTCAATCAATATAGTCGCGTGCGTTGTTAAGAAAGCTGCTGCAAGTATCTTCTACAATACTCCACTTTCCAGCTTCTCAAGCACTTTATCATTCATCTGGCAAGTTATTATTACAATCATCACCCCTGAGCAACCCCCGGGCATCAGCAGCAATGAATCACACAGCTGATTTGTCACTGTCACGTCTTCGCACAAGCGGCCACGGTTATTTATCACAGAGAGAGAGAGAGAGGTAAAAGATGTGTCATTATGATGCTGTCAGGTCCATCTGAATCCTATTAGGCTCGACCATCTGTCTCTTCGCGCCTCCAGTTCCACTTTCACTCACTTCATCCCTCAGATTTGCTCGGCCTTTGGGTGCACAGAGCCAGATAAATGTGATAAAGAATCTGAACGTTACAACTCAATAACTTCCTTCACTTCATCTGAAAGGATATCTGTGTCTGGGGCAACTGGAGTGTATTGATTATATTCATTTCTCCCCGCGCGTATTGGAAGTGAATAAAAAGACTTCAGTTCAGATTCAGTCCAAAACACATAGCGGGAATACAAATGGGACAAAAATAAAAAAAAAATAAAAAAAATAAAGGGTCTTATAATAAATTATTTATCTTCCGCTCAGCATGAACACAACAAAAAAGGTGAAGCGTGGATCCAGACTTCATGAAAGAACACCTGGGCAGCGTGTGTGTGTGTGTGTGTGTGTGTGAGCAAACAGTATCTAATGTCACAGGTACAAAAAGGAGCGCACTGTACCTTAGAAGTGAAGAGGCTGCTGAGTAGCTCCTCTTCTAGCGCTCGCTGCTCCTGGTTGACGTCTGTTGGTTGGAGGAGAGACAGGAATATATCTTTAAACCAAATCAAATCAGGGTTTAATTCAATCCGAAGCGATCGCTGCAGACGAAATGTCAATTAGATATGAAAGTAGAGGATGGATCAGCTGTCATTTAGACTCATCTCCTCTGTCAGCTGAGTTTAAGAGGAGTCAGCAACATTTATATAAATTAACCATAATGTGGAAAAAGACTAAAATGAGTTTTTTTCTTTGTTTGTATGTTTCTGAAGGCTAAAAATTATTTTTCTGCATGAAAGGATTCAAATTAGATGCATCTTAATTTTTCCATCTTATATGTTGATTTCTCATTGGACCAAAATATACTTTACAGGTCTGCTAAATATCTAAATATTCACAGACTGAGACTATTAAAGTTCTTTGTAGTCTAGATTAAGTAAAATTATACATAACCGTACCACATTTAGGAATAATTCAAAATATACATTATATTTTAGATGTAGCTTTTCTTATAAATATGGGCTCAAATGAGCGAAACCATGTTTAAATAAAGCATCACTGCATCGGCTCACCGAGGAAAACAGAGTTTATAGTAGTTTATAGGAGCTTGAAAGAAGTAAGAAGAATAAAATGAGTGTTTTAAGAGAAGAAATAAACTCATATATCATTTCATATCAATATATGTGTTAAAATACAACCTTTACCTGCAGCAAAAATCATTGTACATTTATTAAATACTTGATGTAGTAAAACGCCAGCAGCACCAAACTGTACCACTTGTTGCTGAATGCAACAGGTGCAGCAGCTGGACTTCTTTTACCTCATGAATAAAATCATAATAAGCATCTTTTCTCTCAAATATGTTGCTACTATTGTTCCATAAAAACGATGCATACATATAAAAACTCACTGCTTACCTGTACAAAATCCACCGCATGTGAAACACAGGAGAAGCAAACATGCAAACTGTGCCTGCATCTTGATGAGAGGACAAACACTGAAGAATACACCTGAGGAGGAATCTAGTCCATAAGGTTAAGGGTCAGATACAGAGAGGAATGTGTAGTGATGCTACTGCTTCCTCTTCTTCTTCCAGCTCCAAACAATGCTTCCTCTTCCTTACAGTTTTGTGGTTGGATGTGAAGTGCAGTGGGCTCCATTCCCTCAGTATATAAGAGCCAATGTGATGTCAGAGTCAGTCTCTCACCAGCCCCCCTACTCATCTCCACCCCCACTTTACCACCCACTATCACAGCCCCCTCAATCCACCCAGCTATCCATCCCTCTCTTCGTATAGTCCCTTCCCCTCCTGTCACTGTGTCATTGTTTTCTTCAGACGTCACTTTGGCATCACAGGGCAAAAGGTTTTTGCGTCAAGGTTTTGGGAGATTTGGTTATTTCACCCCGTAGATGCAAATAGTCTGAGGTTTGTTTTGCACTTGTCTCCCAGGGACGGGATGCAGGGCTGATGTGCAATTATACCTCTTTCCGGATCAACAGGTGATTGTCTGGAGAAAGAAATCATGCTGATAAGTAGTTAAAATCCGGAAATGTTACTTATTTTTTAAATTATTAAATAGAAGCAAATTAAAAGCACATTCTTGTCTAAAACAAACAGCCATGCTTGACATGACCTTAATCCATTAGTGGAGTCCAGTAAACCTTCGTTGTTCTTTTCTGTTGTTTTTCTTCTAGATTAACCATAAATATAATTTATACCTGCTGTTTGCACTAAAGGTCCAGATTTCTCTTTCAACTCCTGCAAAGGAAAAAAAAAAGGAAAAAAAAAAGGAAATGAAATGAAATGAGCAAATCCTTAAAGCTGCTCTAATCAATATTTTTCATATTAACAATCAATGAAATTAGTATACAGTGTAATATGAAAGCTGTCACTCACAGTGATGAACTCAGATGAGTGACTCAACCTACGGATATTTGAGTTTATTTTTCCAGTGGACGGAAACCTGAGTTTAAAGAAATCAATTAATTAATTAATTGAAATTTAGCTGTTGTATTGTATTTTGCAGTAGAAATATTTCATAGAAATAATAATAATAGTAGTTATAATAGTACTACTATGGAGTACCACAGGGCTCAATTTTAGATCCTCTTCATTTATATGATATGTCTAAAAGAAGTTATATTCAGTTTTGATAAAATTGACTTTGCTGTATTTTTAATCAAGTCTAAAAACAAACAAGGGATTATACAACATCCTTGTACATTAATATCACATTAGAGACGTTAAAGTTGCATTCCGTCTGTTTCAAGGCTCAGGTGTTGTTTAGCTTCACCATCAAAAGAATGACTCCCATAAATGTTATGAAGTTACATATTTATACATACATATAATACATTTAGCCATTTACTCTTTAAATAAAATTACTCTTTTTTGTCTTTGTAGGGACATATTTATAATAAACTAATTAGATATTGGAATTAATAATGCTAAATACAAAACAAAATGAACCTGACATCCCAACTGGCGACGCCACAAAGTGTAATAACATAAAAAGGCTGATACATGTAAACAGAAACAGACAATGATCTTTTAATAGCATTAACAGTACATAGAAATGTACTGAAATTTCAAGCATGAATAACAGTCAGACTGGAGTTAAAGCAGGCTACATTCCTTCCATGTCTGAATTTCATCTTCCAGCAGGCAGCAGAAAGCCACTTACTTGAACCCCAAGAGCTCGATTTTTCCTTCACATGTTCTGTTCTGCAGTTCACTGAGACACTAATCAGATTTTTTTTGAATAGTTTTCGCCTCTTTGTTGCACTTTTAGGTTGTACTTTTTGCCCAATGAAACAAGTGCAAAGTGTTTACCGCATGTAATGATTCTGTGTAATATTTATTTATTATTTTAATGCTTTTTATTTATTTATTTATTTATTTTTGGAACTGCCAAATTTATTCATAATCTTCTATCAAAATGTGCAACGTATTAATAGAATATTTGCATCTTTCTGATGTAGTAATATTACAGTATTATTTTATGGTGCATTTCTATTCTAAGTAATTTTTTTTTTAACGCAAAACTTGTACACATGTGCACTTTTGAAGTGCATGTGGCGCATTCAGTTGCAGTTACACAGGTTGCTCCTGCAGGTGAAAGAGGGCAGAGTTTCACCAGTAAATCTAAGTCGGTCTGTGTTTCAAAACACCTCCCATTGTTTTCCGTTTAGGGCGGACAGAGTTTCTGTTGGGACACCTCTCAACTTTTTTTTTTTTTTGGAAACACACAACACAAAGTGTCCGGCGTCCGTGCCATGCAGGGACTGTAACGCATTGTGGATTGTGGGTCTAATTTTTTTTTTTTTTTTGTTTGTGCATCTTTTGCGCTCCTGAGTCATGGCTCCGTTTGGAAAGAACTTCCTGAAAGCTCGACTGAAAAACAGGTAATTTGATGAGAAAACTTGTTGCGTGTGTAAGTAATTAAAAACTGCGGAGGAAGGGAGGGAAAATTACGCACAACGCAGAATGCGCAAAGAGTAAAGCAAAACTGTTAAAACATCCTTATTGACCTGCAACATTGGGAACATATAAATATACAACATCACTATTAACTACCACAGATCATAATATAATCATCCCAACGCAATATCCTTTGTTTTTTTAATAACCATCTAACACATTTACATTGTTTTAAACTAATATCAACCTACTTTAGCAAAAAGAGAAGTTTATTGAAAAGGTATAACTGTCAATATTAGAGGCAGGTAACTTTTAGCACATGTTTTCATCCATATATATCTATACGTGAGGAACAAATATGTCCTTGTATAGTTTTTTTTCTCTGAATCCTATGAAAGTGCATCAGTTTCCAGGAGCTCTGACCTTCTCTCTGCTCTGTAATTACTACAAAGTTGTTTAGTGTTTTTTTTTTGTGTGTGTGTCCATGTTTCATCTGGGACACTAGAGTCAAAGAAACATTTTAACTCCAGGTTGAAGTGGATCCTGTCATCAACACTTGTATAATGTGCTTCAGCAATTTCCCTAAGTGGCTCGCTTTGGCCTTTTGATGTGCCTCTGGCTGCAGCTGGGATCCAGCCACATGCTTTGAACACGGTGGGAACATTAGATTCAACATTTTTTTATTTGGATTCCTGGCTGCAGACGTCTGTTGTGACGAGTTGGTAAACAGAGTTATTTTTCTTTTAGATTATCTAGGTCATGACCCAATACATAGCAGGGAGCAGACAAGATTCACGTTGCCCAGAGCAGGATCACAAAAGTTTTAATTGTGGGTAATTAACTTTTTTTTTTTTTTTTTTTTATTAAGACTTTCATTTACTTGGATTAAGGTTTGGATAAAGTTCAGAAATAACACAGGCCTCTATAATAAATGACTGTAAAATGACAGCAGCAGCAGAATGGATGGATTTTCATATTATCACACTGATTTATTCCCTTTGTGAACTTCAAACAGTCTGATTGAAGCTGCCTCCAGTCAATGTTATTATTATTTTTTTTAATATTTCATCATGTTGTGTAGTTATCTCTATTGAGGCACCTGTAATTACCTCAAGTGTTTAGATCTGCAGATATGTCAAACGGTTGATTTCAGAGACTCGCTGGATGTTTGCCAACGAATGACAAGTTGAAGCCGATGTGGATTTACAGTCAGTAAAAAACATCAAAACTTTCCCTGAGACTTTTTTCCAAATACAACTTCAAATAGGGGTGGTGATGATAACATCTGACAACATGCATTGAACAGTATTTACCATTAAAGAGCAGCAGCGCGTCGTCAGGGGAGACGTGTGCGTCAAACTGGCGTCTTATAGTGAAACAACACTAAAAGGTTTTGAAATGAAACGGTTGCCAGACAGTGACATAAGTGACCGAAGCAAATGTAGTGACCACACACACACACACACATCTAGTTAAGCTTCCTCTGAGCCACAATGACAGAAGCGTTTTTGTTGTTTTTGCTTAACAAGAACCAGCAGGCAAACAGTAAAAACAGAATAGACAATTGTGCTGAAAGTGAGTAAGTCTATTAACACTCAGAAAGTCTTTATGTGGTGATTCATAGAGCTGCTGATGGGGGGGTGAAGAAGAAGAATAAGAGGGGTGGGTGGTTTCACAGAGGAAGGGGTGTGTTGTGTCTCTGCTCACAGATGCCTATCAGACTGGGGAGTCATCCCAGAGATCAACATATCCAGAGAGAAAAGTGATGTTATTTCCTTGACGATCCCTCATCCTCTCTCAGATAAGAGTGACAGGAAGCATCTCCGTCGTATACAACAGCTACTGGATTTTTTTTTTTTATTTGTGATTTTCTATATTTTAAGTTTAATTGATGAAGCGTTTCGTGTAAATTCAGAGCTTCGTGCTTCAAGCTTTTCTTTACTTGATCTGGAAACAATGCAAAGGTCACGTGTCTGAAATCTGATGTACAGTGTCCCACAGCACACAAACTTTCTTCATGCATAGTTACCGGAGGGAATTATCAGACAATGCAATGTTTCGAAGACGATGTTGTAGCCTCTTTTCAGATTGAAGAATCAAAAAAATATTTGATGGATTGACATTTGTCGATTACTCCATTGGTTTTCATGACAATCCCTCCAATATGTTCACCCCAAGATCACAACTTTAGTGCTAATTACTAGATATCACCATGGGAACATCAGCGTGTTGACATTAGCACATTGCTCAAAGCACTGTTGTCCCTAGTTAATCCTTATAGAGCCACTAGCATGTCTGGAGACTTTTATTCAATGCTGCAGCACCAATAACAAATTCCCATTTATCTCCTCTCTTGTATTGAGGTGGCAGCAGAAATCTTAAAGATATTTTATGATATGTGCAATAAAACCAAAATGAAACCAAATGCACTGTTCTTTCAGCTGTAAGAGCAACGTTTACTACCACAAACAAACTAATCAGAGTGTAATTGAAAGTTTAACTCCACTCCTGTTGACAGCAGTGGCTACAGGATATTAGCTGATAGGCTATCACAGCGTTGATCCTGCTGGAAATAATCAGCACCGGCTTATCACATCACTATCAGTCTGAAAAGACACGCTGAGACACAGGAGAGCTTTACCTCTGTCTTTTGTTTTGACTTGCTCTAATCAACAGCATGTTTTCCTCTGTGGCAACTTGTAGCTCGCAGATTTTATGACACGAGCGTAGTGCCCGTTTAAAACGTGCCTGTTCTGATTATTTTTCATATGCATCATATATATCATATACAGTGTGGTCTGAGACCACTGGAAAGTGGTTTAAATCCAGACAGACACTTCACCAGTGAGACCAAACAGAGGTTGAACCATAGAAGCAGTCTATTGGTTGATTCTGCTGCCAATCAAACATGCATGCACTCCTATTGGCTACTTGTACTGCCACTGTTGTCTCTCTGGGTATCTCAGCTTTTCAGTTCAAGCTGAGGTCAAGTTTCCGCTCATGTTTCTTGTGTTCAGTCAAGTGTGAAGTCTAACCCATCTCTGCACAGCATCCATCCTGCACAGAAACAACAACTTTATATTTTAATATTTCTATTAAGCTTTATCATCACGTAGTCTAAGTCCAAGTCTAAGGTTTGAGTTCATCATAATATCAGTGCCAAAGCTGTTGCCTATGAGGGCACCCTCATATGTTGCATCTATAACCGCTGCCTAATCACAAGCTATGAATATGAAATGGCACCCAAAGTGACGGCCCTTATGAGCGTATTAGCTATGATGCAATCAGCTCAATGATGCGTGCAGCGTTTGTGCTTGTCCTGGCAGAGAGTTGAGGCCATGCTGCACTTCTAGAGACTGATACTATTATTCTCATCAAAGTGTTTAGAAAATCATTATAAAACAAGAAGCAGATTTTAATAAAGGATTGGTCAAAATGATATAGGGTGAGCCATGCCCTATAAACCTACATTTCCCATAATGCATCCCTATAAGATCCCTTCTGTAAATGCCAACTGCTACACTTCCACTTCAGGATGACACATCACCCTTGTTTTAAAATTACCAACCATTAAAACCCATTGAAATGTGGATCACGGTGACCGGTCTGGAATCCATTTTTTCCCCTTCCTCCCTCTGTCCATTGAACTGTAGCGGCAGGATGTTGTCTGAGCGTTGGTGATTGTGGCCCAGGACAAATACAGGTGTTTCCCCGGCTTGCTGTACCCTCTTCCTGCACAGCTAAGGGCTTGGATGACCCCTCCTGAAACACCCATTTGCCTAGAGAGCGTGTTTATTCACCTGTATGCTCCGATATGACCACAGTTACATGTTCAGGCAGGCTGGCAGTAGTAAAGGAAATAGTTTATGAAATATTTAAAGCTGTTTATTACAGTTTTCCCTTCATCCTTCTATCTATTGCAGTGCAACCCTCACTGGCACATGAACCTTTGAACTAAACATGTTTTAATCAAAGCTGTTATATGTTTCAGTGTTGTTGTATTAGATTGCATTTTATTGTCCAGGTGTGGTCTTTACTGTGTCCACCCACGGCTTTTTTTTTTTCCCTCCCATGCCGCAACAGCGTTTGTGGGATTTCCTGAGTGGAAACTCTGAGCTCAAAGTCGTCATGGACGTTGTCTATAAATGCCGGAGGTGTGCTGGGTTTCTTTGGCCTGTGCATAGCTCAGGTATTTGTTTTGCCCAACTCTTCTCCGAGGGTCTCCATAAACATTAACCAGCTTCTTGCATTGTTGCATACGTATCGCATTCCTGAGGCCTTATTCACCGCCCAGTTTACACAATTCACTAGTTGTGTGTTTTCATACCATGTGGGAACCAAAAACACATCACTTTGTATAATCAGCAAACAGTGAGATACTTCAGCATTTAAGTTTCCCCCCTTTGAATCAAACTGAAGTACATCTCACTTACTTGTGTTTGCGTGCATGCTGGTTGTATCTGTATCATCTTTAGAGGATGTGTATTTTTTATCCAGCGTCCCTTGTGACGATCAGCGGTTAATGTGGGCTGCAGTCAACCAAGGTTATCTCCTCGGATAAAGACACAGCAAGTACAAGATGCAAGGTTCAGATCTGAAGCCATTACTGCGTACTACGGCGAGGAAGAACATCTTATTATAGCAGGGAGAACACAGATAGTATTTGATTTTATTTTTATTTCCTGTGAATATACAGTCGATAAGGCTTCTGTGTCCTTGAATGCACTTCTGTCTTTATTTTGAAATTAAATTTAAACGTAATTTTAACCTTTTGTTTAACGTCTGCTTATGTCAGATGATGAGCTCCAACTCATTAATGTAATAATACTACATTACTGTACTATAGATGTAATTTGACAGTAACTAGGATTAGAAGCACATTATTCTGATTTATTGCTGTTAATAGTTTAATGACGTATTGCCTGTTTGATTATGAAAACCAGCCTCTCATATGAATAATTATTCTCTGGTTTCTTAGAGATCAAACTGACTATAATTACAGGCGTATTATATGTCACTTTTGCTTTAAATATGAATAACTCGCTGAGGGGGAAAGTTGGCAGTTAGCTACAGCACACCAGAGTTAACCCAATCAGTCGCATCTCTAACATGTTATCTTTCATATAAATAATAACATGATTCATCACTCCTTATCTTGAAATCAAATTCAAACTTCTGACAATGTTATCTACTTATTTGATTACTCGTTCACGTTGTGGATGTCTGCATTGCCGGTCGGTGCCTATCATTTAATGACTGGGATATTACCGGTGGTCCATTAAGCATGTAAAAAATTGATATCATCAGCTCATCAGAGGTCAATTTTTGAACAAGTTTAACGGTCCAGACGATAAAATAACGAGGGCCGTGGGGTTAAATAGCTCAGAACTGAGCCGTTAAGTGATCAGCGTCTCTGATGAGTAAGACGATGAGTAACAGTCTAACAGGATCAACTCAGGAAGCACGAAATAAGCGAATGTACTTTTCTGCTCATTGACCTAAAGGGGAAACCGTCAAAATAAGATCTATTCAAGAAAAACATACGACGGAGAACAGTGAAAGCATGAGTGGGAGAGTGTTGTAGTTCAAACCGCAGCTCTGCTCTGTTTTCCTGCTATAGTGAAGCCTGTTAAACATGGTTTACTAAACTAAACATTGACTGGATATTATAATTTATGGTTACAAATTGTCAAAGATGTCCTGTTGGTTCAAGTCTGGCTGAGAATCCGGTCTGATATCATGAACAGGATGTTTAAGTTTCATCATTTAGCATGAGCCGATAGGTAATATATAAATATATATAACCATAAATCGACTTGGGAAAGTGAAAATAAAAGCCGGAAACTGTTTAATTTAATTTAATTCCAACCAATAGCTTTGTTTTTCTGTCTCTTTCCAAGGACCAAAGATGCTGAGCCCATACCGGGAAAAGAGGTTCAAGTCACCGTCTGCAACGAGGAGAAGGTCGTCTGCGGAGTAACGAAGCACACAACATGTGCAGATATGATTCAGGCCTTATTGGAGGATCATAGATCAGTCCCGGAGAACAAGCAGCTCCTGCATGGAGAACCCAAAGACTTCTGTCTCGTCGAACGCTGGAAGGGTTTTGAAAGAGCCTTGCCTCCTCTCACCAGAATCTTGAGGCTCTGGTATGCTTGGGGTGACCAGAGACCCTTCGTCCAGTTCATTCTAGTGAAAACCAGCGATTTTGTGCCTCAGGCCGCTAAGAAGGGTGGAAAGGGCACCAGGCCGAAGCGATGGGATCACGGTCGCAATCAGCATCCTCAGTCTCTGCCGGTAGAGAAGCAAAAACGCATGGTGAAGAAAGCTTTCCGGAAGCTGGAGAAACTTCACAAGGAGAGCCAGAGCTCTCCTGGCACCGAGGAGATCGATCGGATGGTGCAGATGATTCTGAACCAGGACCACACCATACGGGAACAGATTCAGCGTATGAGGGAGCTGGATTTGGAGATCGAGCAGTTTGAGGTGCAAGTGCAGAGAGAAGCGGAGACAGAGTGTGAGAGTTCGCTGGCTCAGGCGTGCGGCCTGAGTCTGGAAGAGTACAATGCGGAGCAGCTGCAGGAGTACCTGTACACTAGCGATGGAGTTGAACAGCTGGAGATGCAGGTTCAGAGGCACCAGGAGCTCATCCTCCACCTGTCTCGGGATATTGATACTGAGCTGAGGAGGGCCAAGTTCCCTCTGATCCCAGAGGATAATGAACAGGAAGGAGCTGTGGCTGCTTCCCGGAGTCTCTCCGAGACAAATGATTTGTGCTACACTGCCGAACTGGAGAGGATGCAGACGGAGCTGCAGCACAGCCTCTTCACCGGCATGTCTCTTCACAATCAAGCTGCAGAAATAGAAAAGCAGCTCAAGTACTATGATGCTACGCTGGTCTCCAAGGACCAGGAGTGCTGGCAGCTAGCTGCTCATCTTAGCTCACTGCAAATCGGGGACAGCGGGGAGGAGAAGTCCAGTCCTGTCCCTCTAAAAAGTGAGACTCAGTGCAACGTCTCACAGACAGTGAATCTCAAACACAGCCTGTCCCCTGTAGACATTACAGACACAGACTCAGACACTGGGATTAGCTCAACACACAGTCAGGATTCACTGTCACCGTGTCTCGACTTCCCTCCCCCACTGGACACAGACGTCTGAACAACCCAGTTGACTCTGCAATTTGTGCCTTTTCTCTCATCAAGATAAATCCCAGTTTTTAAACTTAAAACTTTTAAAAAACCATTTTCAAAAATAAAAGATGGATGTGTGAACCTAAATTAAGAAATCAGGTATATCTATATTAATATTATTTTCCATTTATCAAGTATATATATATTTTTTTTTTGTGTGTGTGTCATAAAAAAAAAAAAAAGACGTATCGCTTCCTGCTGAAATGTATTGATTATGGAATAGAGCTGCAACATGGGACACAGGTTTAAAATCATCATTATGTTTTGTTTTATCCACATGAAAAGAGTCAAACGATGGACATTTATTCTGAAATACAAAATACTTTGAGAACAAAAGTCACAACACACACGAAGCACAAACTGGAGCTACTGTACGTACGGTTTGCACCAACTGCAAAGACGACTTCCTGACGCACCAACAAATGTGTATCTTAGTTATATTTGGATAAAGGTGAATGTAATCTTCTTGCCGTTAGTAAAGTTCTCAAGCTATTTATGAAGCTGCACTTATTTGTACACACTTTATTATTGTCTATTAACAATGTTTTATATTAAAACAAACTCTCAACTACACTGTAAATATGCTTCTGAAAACTAGTGTAAATGTCCCAATGACACTTAGAGAGAGAAACGTATTTATCATGTAACTGTAAATTACAGATCTGATTTTTTTTTTTTTTATGTAATTATAGAAATTTCCCCTCTGAGGCAATGAACATATGCCGCATACTGTATGTAATCACATTCAGGAAAAAAAGAGCACAAGTATTTGTACTATATGTGAGTTCACCATGCTCAAAAACACGTTCAATGTACTTTTTAACCATAATAACTTTTTTTTTTCCATAATAAACACTGTAAATATCACACTTACTGATTTCTGGGAATTAATTCTTGTAATTATTATTTTTTATTTTGTCATTCACCTCTACAGGTTTACAGATGCACTATAATTTTATTTTGCCATAGTGGAAAAAAAAAATCACAATCTAACTGCCGTTATTGTTTTAATCAAATGTTTTTTTTTTCCTTTAAAATATAACTAATGTAGCCTACATATATTTTATTATATAATTCTGAGGGTGTTTTTCATAATTGTGAGAAAAAGAAAAAAAAACCAATTTTTGAAGTGATTTCCATAAAAATCATAACTTGGACAACACAACATAAGAGCATAAGTACCTGAGAGGCAAGTGCACATATTACAATATATTATCAGATGATAAACTAATGAATGTAAGCTAAAAGGGTGAAATACCAATAAGATGATTCAGAATGAGAAATATATTATGAATACTGTTGCAGAAAGTAATAAAAAAAATAAAAATAAAAAAGAGCTGTGATGTAGGAGCGTCAATGCTGCACAACAGAAGAAGAAAAAAAAACTACTTGAGGTGCCAAATACACAGAAATGAATTTTATGGATTCCTCGAAGCTCTGAGTCACCGGAGAGAAATGACACAGCTAACAGCTAACAGTGCAGCGCAGCATATAATCAGAGAAGATGGTGGCCAGGCAGGCATAAACAGCAGCGAGCACTCTCTTGTCAAGCTACTGCTGACAGACTACCACTTTGTACTCGGGGCAGAGTGGGGCTGTGCTGCTGGTGGAAAAGCAGAGGATATCTATTTCACACACACTAATTGCTTAACCCCTCCCTCACCGGCCTCTTCTTTTCCTGCCTCCTTCTCTGCTTCGAGCCACTGAAGTAACTCCACCAAGCATGAAAGGCCAGAGATTTTTTACAACGTGAATCATTTCGCACCGGTGCCTCACACTTGTTGGAGGAACGGAGGGTTTGTTTACCGAACTCGGAGCTTGTTCTGTTCTCACCGACAAGCGGGAACAAAAGCTGGAACAAAAAAGGGCCGTTGATGAGATTTATATTCGAATGCAAATGCAGAGCTGTTGGTGAAAAGTTTAACGCAAAGGAACGTGGAATAATCAAGCGTGTTGTTCTCTCCCAGAAACCTGATCTGAAGTTTAATTTTGATTAGTTTTTATTCAAATTTAATACCTATCTGGGGAGCAAGCACTCATGTTTTGTCCATGAACAAAGATTTGTCAGTATAATCTGGGTATTTTAAATAATCAGGTGAAAGCTGCTCTATATATATTTTTTTTTTCATATGTGCAAGTTGCTGTTTGAGGGAGCAGAGAAAGGTGAACAAAGCACAAGGTGTTCATTACCAACTCTTGGCAGATCGTAAAAGCTTCAAGCCCGGCATACATCAGTGTATCCCTGCAGCAGTGTGACTTCACTTCCTGGTTTCAGGGCTCAGGTGATGTTTACCCCCCCCCCCCCCCAACCCGCCCCGTGCAACACCTTGCATATCAGCAATTCAAAGACAGCCAGGTCTCAAGTGTGTTTTCCCAACAACAATAATTACATTGACCAAAATGACAATTAGCTCGACTGCAAACCCTCCAGTTACGGCGACTGGCCAGTTCGAGTAAACTATAATTTGTTATCAGCTGTGGTTCCAGCGCTGAGGATGAAGAGTGTGCTGAGATTACAGAAAAAACAATCAAAATAAACAACAAAAAATCAAAAAAAATTAAAGTGGAAACAAAAAACCATCAATGATCAAAACCACTTTGGAAATAAGAGAGAAGAAATGTTCATTCAGGAGGTCAATTGACATTGTCACAGTTTTATATGGAATCTGGGAACAGGCTTTTGTAATGACGTGCATTGCATAGTAATAACATGGTTTGCTTTGCACAAACAAATAACTACAGTTTGAATTTGTTCTTCCATTTAGTCTGTAATAGAGAAACAAAAGCAGAAAGAAACTCTTCAGTTTCTGGCTTCAGAAAAGCTCATTTACATTTTGACGAAATGAAAGAAAACGCGTATCGGAGACAGCGACGACATGTTCGCTATATAACCTGTTCATACCGTATATCACGGTATAACTTAGTTACATATTCACACGCTCTCTTATTCGGCAGTTAGCATTTATAAGACCTGGCTGTGAGTCTATTTAAACTCCTTATTATCTGTGACATTTGGATTTGGCAGCGTGACAGAGTCCATTTCTGTAGCGGAGACACTTCAGAAGACACTTTGGACTTGTTGTCACTTGTCATACGCGGATTTGCTTTGCGGCAGAAAAACACGTTACACGAGCCTTCAGACACTCCTGGAGGTTCAACCGAAAGACTTTTAGAGCTGATTGACTCTAACAGACTCACTATAAATAAACTATAAGACACTTTGATAAATTATAGTTCTTCTATTCGAGCTTTTTGCACCGAGTTTTAAAGGGAAGCAGTGAGTAGAGTCAGTCAAGGCCACGGCACATACAGCGTGTTTCATCTGGTTGGGCAGCTTTCAGCAACAATGAAGGACTCGATTGGCAATTAACACATTTTCAACACAGTAAATTAGCCTCCAGTTAGCATCATCCTGGACTATAAAATATCTTATCGATACTGAGAAGAAAGAATATGTTGTTTAGAAGCAATGTATAGCGTGTCCTTGGAAGAAAAAAACAAATAGATAATTAGTCGGTTGAAAGATGTCGTTTACTTAATGTTTATGCTCCCGGTCACATTTAACACCTGAGATTAAATTTCCCGACAAGTGGCTCCAATCCTTGAATATTATAAACATTCAAAGTCTGAAAAAAAAAGAAGCAATTCACAAGTGGAAGCGATGAGTGAAAAAAAGATTGATTATTTAATAAAAGTTGTACTGTTTTAGCTCCTTTTAATTGTGGCAACGCTGTAAATGAAAAAACATTCAGGCTGCATAAAAGGCTCAGCGGCGTCTTGATGTTTGAGGGTTCGACCTCAAATGAAACTGAAAAATAACAAGTCAGATGGGTCTCAAACAGCGCGGAAACATGTTGTGTTTTTCAGGTTAAACACTTGTGCATGTGCCAAAACCTGCACTGTGCTCCGTAGTGTTCCCATAACACACCCCATACTACGCAGAGTTTGATTATGCCAAAAAGCGAAAATCAATATTTCCACATCAACTAGTGTAACTTTCATCTTCCTACGTTTACCAAACTCAGAACGTGTCTTGAGCTTGTTAAAAAAAAAAAAAAAAAAAAAAACGGGAAACAGAAAGCATCAAAATTAGCTGTCACATTAAACAATATTCAAGCTGCGGCACAGCTTCGGTCCCATCAGCCAATCACAGAGTCACATTTGGATTCAAGTTTGGACGAGTCGCGACTCGTCAGAGTAGTTCAAGGGCCTTGGGCTTAATTGCTTCAATCAAAGCACATTTGGAGTGCCACCCCGTCCTAGAAGCATGAATCATTTGATGAAAGAGGCCACACAGCAATAAACGGCCCTTTCTGCCAGGTAACAAGAGCAAACACGGGGAAAGTGAGTCTGTGTGTGTGTAGCGAGTGGCTTAAACATGTTGGAAATCTGGGTTGTGTGGTTGCTTACATTATTGTACATAAAAATAATTGTGTTTCAAAATGAGTCCTTTATCTGCATGCACACACACACACACACACACACACACACACACACACGCTTGCTCGCTCTTTAATCAGCCTACTGCATTCCTCCCTGCCAGTAAACACATTTTATTTTGGCATGGAAGTTAATTTTCCTCTTTATTACGTAGAGCTGCTGTTCTGGCGGAGGCTGTTTGCTTTAATACAGGTGACTCAAACCCAGAGACGTTCAGTTTACTGTCTATCTCAAATCCAGCAAATCAATCGATCTACTGATTGATTAATCGACTAAACGTTGCAGCTTTGGCCACATATTAATATTCACATCCGGTGAAACTTTTACTCAGATTTATAAAGATGTTGGGAACAGAAATGTCCGACGCAATGACTCATTTCTACAGATGTTTATCGTCCAACGTCTCCTCCGAGGTTACGGAGGTTAACTATTATAGACGCCTTGACTTTTAAAGGCCACTCCGACTATTTACAGTAAGACATATAGCTGGCTTAAATGTAGGTGTTGACGTATCTCCCAGCCTCTCCATCACATTACACCCATGACTCATACAGGAAGTCTCCATAAGTAGGACCAGTGAAAACAGTCATGTAGTAGAAGGACTGTGTGGCAGCGAAGACGTTTTGTCGAGTCTGAGGAGGAAATATTTTAATTAAAACACGGGGATATGGAAATAAAAGACATTTGAAAGGGAAGAGAAAAACATGCTATCATGCTGCATTATGGGAATTGTAGGATTAAAGTGTTTTGGGAGTGTATCTCACACTCTGTGCTAGAAGTCGAGATATTTCTGACACTTTTTTTGGGTCAGTTTTGACTCCCAAACTTGTTTTTATCTGTCCTTGACCTTGTTGTAAGTTTTTGATTCTTTACACCTTTTTTTTATTTTTGCAAAAACATAGTTTCAACAAAAGTAAGTTGCAAAAGAAAATCTTGTGAAAAAGACTTAAGAAACTAATCAAAAACATTGCAGAAAAATAAAAAAACTATTCACACAGCAGTCCACATATTCCAGCTGCTTTCACGTCCCCACACAGGTTCTCTCTTCAAGTCCTTTTCACACACAGCAGACGACACGAAGATGAAGACGTTTGATGGTATTTGAGCGTTCCCACCGTTACCTCCCACCTCTCTCTGATTGCCCGAGTGTGGCGCTCTAAATAGCTACTTACGTAAACATGGAATAGATTTGTGTCTCTTCACAAAACCTGCCGCGTGACCTCTAGCCTCCTCAGCATTTCCTCTGTGCTTCTCTGCATCCTCGCCTTCATCCTCCAGGATCCCTGATTAGGCTCGTTTTTCATGTGGTTTATGCTTTTTTTCCCACAGTGTGTAATCAGTTAGTGAAGTTGTGACCTTGTGATGTTTAACTCACCGGGGTCGCCAAACCCATCACCTGTAGGAGCAGAAAGAAAATCATGAATATAGATTACACATAAAAAAAGCAAACACAAACTGTTGAATGTTTGTTTTCATGACTTAAATTCTGTATTTTAAATCGGATTGTGTCCTTTATAGAGAGCATAAACCCAGCGTGGATGTTACAGCAACACAATTAATAGCTCATATGAAAGCTGCTGCCATGAGACGACCCCAGTTTCTTATAAATTTGATTAAATTAGTGTTGGTTTTACATTATAGCGTCATTTTGGGAATGTGAAATGGAAGAGCCTCTGCAGTCAGGTTAATGTAGCTAATAAGATCACTGCAATGAGTCTGGTCTGGTGCTTGGACATTTCATATACAAATTAAGATTTCCTCTATATTGTACATAGTTTGACCCCTTCTTTAAAACTAAATGTACAACAAAGGTAAACTAAGAATGGCTCCTTTCATTTTCTTAGTTTCTTCCTGCAAACCAGTGACTGTTTTTTATCATCTGTTATTTGACTTAAGGGAGTTATTATGGGTACGTGGGTGAGGTCGTTGTGAAATGTGAGTATTGATAGTACTGAAAGTTGGCATCAAATCCTTTTTCAGATTCATAATTTTATCTTTTTATTCTTTAATTAGATATCACTTGAAAATTTGTCAGAGTACAATAGATTAATATTCTTTGTATGGCTGCTTGTATTAGACAAAAAAAAAGGTATTTGTTGAATAATGTTTATACATTTTCTAAAAGTAAGATCCCAGAAAAGGTAACGATTAGCACATGCAAAAAAAAAAAAAAAAAAAAGAAAAAGCTATAAATTTTCATCCTCAGTGGAGGTTTTACATTTTCCTCTCCTGAATACTTTCTAAATTCCCACAGCAACAGTCAGCATTACAAAAAAATAAAAATAAATAAATACTCAGAAATCAGATGCAACAAAAGGACAGAAAGAAAACATCTCGGGAGCAATCAAATCGTGCATAAAAACGCTGCGAGCATTGCTCGTCTTGAACGTAGCGACGTGGAGATTATTTCTCTCATGAGGAAGAAGACTTTGAAGAAAACTCTGGGCTCAGGGGAGGTTTGAAGTGGTAGACTACTGAGGACCGACGTGCTCTGTGTTAGATCTGCTGTCCCTTTGATGGTGGGCGAGAGGCTCTCTTGTTTCCTGTGCCATGTCGAGGCTAGATGACAGCACTAATCTAGACGCACTTCCCCTCCCCAGAGCTGGCACTTTGAAGACCCCGGTCTGTTTGTGAGATTAATATGATTTGGGGCAAATATCCTCAGAGGGGTCTTGTACATCGGTGCAAACACACCCGAACGTGAACGTGCACAAACATACATACATGTATATTACACACAATCATACACATGTACAGCATCCATTTACATGTACAGTACAAGCACACAGGAGAACACACACTCCTTTTAAACCTCAACCCACAGCCGCTTTGTTTTTTGACAACATGTTGCCATGGTAACTGAAAGCACACTTTCCTGCTTGGCAGTTGTCCTTAACCCTGTATTTTTTTTTTAAAAAAGTGAAACAACAGTTACCTTGTTTCCTGGAAAACTGACCGGAGCTACATTTTCTCCTTGTTCCCAGCTGTCAATCTAATTTTTTTAATTTTTTTTAATTTTTAATATATAGTATCGTTTATCATAATTAAGAATTAGGATGTGCTGGAATCTATCTTAACGTCATTTGAATAAACAATCAACACCGACTCAACCAGACTCTGCTTTTCTGTTTCTTTATCTTGACAGGCAGAGAGGCTGCATTGGATTTACAGCAGAGATTGACATTGTGTTGACTCTGACACAAAGAGCTGCATTCCTCTGGGTCTGGACATACAACATAGCAGGACCTGACCTGGCCTGGCCTGGCCTGGCCTGGCCTGGCCCGGCCCGGCCCTTGCTGGGGTCTCTTTCCAGTCGCTCCTGTGCACTCATGGGTTGAGGCTTCCTGTGATGTTTCCTGTCAAAAAGGGCTTTCAGGGAAATTATAGGCTTGTGGGAGTAAAACATACTAAATGAGTCGACAACAGACCTTGACTGAACAGTGTCTGCACATAGTCACTTATATGCTTTGTTATTGTCTAGAGATTTGCTCCATCTGTGGGAAAATGCAGTAAAAGTCAGAAAATACTCAACTTTTTAATTTACAACCAATTTAAAAAAAAAAAAAACCTTTCACTATTTTACCAAAGGTTGCTCACACTTAAGTGATAAATATAAGTAGAAATTGTGTTATGATAACGATAACGATGGTTAATGATAGTTATATGACAATATCTAACACCTGCTGCTAATTTTTCTACTATTTTTGATTGGATATTGTCCTGAATGCATCAGATTTGTGTGTCTGAGTGCTGAGTTTGCTGCTAAAAGTGCTAAAAAAGAAAACATTTAAACAAATCAGATCTGGAGGAGTTTTTTCTCAATGTTTTCCCTTGAGGCTGGTAGCAGCAGCACAGGAAGTCAGGGAAGTGGCGTGTTTGTGTTGAGAAAGACGTTAGTGTTCACAATGGAGCCTGGCTGTATGTTACTGTACGATGGGGACATTGTAAATCTGCCGTTTCAAGACACACCCCTTTACAAAGACACACACACACACACACACAGAGAGAGAGAGAGAGAGAGAAAGAGAGACATAGACACTAAAGTCTTTCTGTGAAACCATAGAAAACCCACAGAAATTGATAAGTGGTCGTGTTTTAGTTAAAGTGTTTTAAAACAGCGGGGCACTATTCTTTCTGCCTTTTCTGCATCACACACACACACACTCTGAATGGTCACAATAGCCTCAGCCTCTCGAGTGTCTAAAGGTGCGAGACTCATTTTCTGAGTGCATGACCCATCTTAAACTCGACTGTGAGGTGTAGGATGAATCCACCAGGGGTAAAATTTAATTTAGCTCACTCTATTGAAAGTATAAAGTGAAACTAATCCCACATTGACTTGGCTCTCAAAACATATTTCCCAAAATATTAGTTATGAGAATGTTTATAATAAAAAAACCAAAAAAACCTTGATTACCGGAGCTCAATTATCAGTGGGATGCAGCCAAAAAAGATCATCAACAACACAAACGGCTTTTAACTTGAAATGGATACAGGAAGTGGCAGCATTTGACCAACCAATCAGTTGTTTTTATTCATTTTTATACACTCCCTAGTTATTCTAATACAGCTCTGATAGACTTATAGCACAACATTTAATACTGATGACCACCACATATATATAATTCACAGGTTAAAACATCAGGTGGGCATTTCTGGGACTGTATTGGAGTGGTTATTTCTTATCTTACTGACAGGAAACAGTCTATGTAGGTGAACTTGTGTCAGACACTGCAGCTTTGACATGTGGCGTCCCCCAGGGATCGTTCCTCGGGCCTATTTTATTCTCCATATACATACTTCTACTGGGACAGATTATCAGTAGTAGATTATCAAGACCAATTTCCTGTTTGGTGTGGTTGCTGGGGTCTGGGGAGTGGCTCGTTGGGAAAGATGACTGCTCATCTATATATACGAGTGTTTGAGCAGTCAGTCTCTCTCTCCTCTCTAGGTGACTTGGTGTCGTTGGACTTTCTTTTTGTTTTCTTACACACAAGTCAAATATTTTACTGACCAAATCTTCAGAGTTCATCCTAACAAGTATTTGTAGTTTTTCAAACCATTGAAGAAAAGACTTTAATGCTGTTTTCCTAATAAGCTGTGGGCTTATACTGCAACATGCACTTTCATCTTTTTGAATGTGTGTCTATGTGAATGAACATAACCAGTAATTATTTAATGTTTGATTACATAAAAAAAGAACATTTATTTACAATTTCACAGGATGAAAAGTTTCGAAAATGAAAAAAAAGAAAAACTAAACAAAACTAAAAACTTTAATTATGATGAACGATTTGTTCATATTTTATTTTCATCCATCTGCTGGAAATAGACTGGATACACGTCAGCACAAATGATAATTACAGTAGGTCAACCAAATGTCCTGCGAGTTAAAAAAAGACTGCGCAGTTACGATTGTTTTCCTGATGACCTTTGACCTTTTGCATTCCTGATTTACATCCTCTGTCTCCTTTGCTGGCCTGTTTCCAGCTGCGGACACAATGATGGTTTGAGGGGAATTTACAGTAACTACATATCAACTATAAAAATAAAACACCATAAAATCGCATCACATTTATGACCACCTGTTTCAGTCAGACTTTTCCTGCAGGAAGCGTGTGAATTTTTTTCTTTGGCACAATGGGCTGAACATTAAAGAACAACGAGGAATTAAATTACCTCGGGGGAACAAGATGTTCACCTTTGAAAAGCTGGAAAACTGGAGATAAGCTGCTAAAGGTGGAGATTAAGTTTAAAGTACCAGGATAAGGTGAAGATTTAATGACCACAGTGTTTTCTTACCCAAAAATATATATTCTGTATATTCAAAAAAATTCAATAGAGCTTTTTTTGACAAAAACAGAATAAAACTTCTCAAAGTTATTACATTAAATTGGTGATTATTAAAGTGATTTTACAAAAAATAAGAAAAGTTTTTCACAATTCTTTTCAAGTCAAGAATACTTTTTGATCCTTTAAAGCAATTAAGGAGAAATTGTCATGATTGCTAAATGATTTTCACGACCTTAATGACCAAAAATCATTACTGCCCTCCTGGACAACTCTCTGCAGATGTGTGTGTGTGTGTGTGTGTGTGTGTGTGTGTGTGTGTGTGTGTGTTTTCTTTATTCAGTGATGTCCTCTGTGTCTCCATTATCTCTGACCATCATCGCATTAGCTCTCTCCAGGGAGACGTGGTATGTTGTAAACACCCCCGCCCACCCCCACCCGTCCCCGCCCACCCCCCCTGCAGGAACGATGACATCACCATCTTCCCTGTCCGTCCTTCCCCTCCGCTCCCTCTGACTTCAAACCTCTCGTCTTAATTATCACTTTGCTGAAGCCATTTGGCGGTGGAGATGAACACCCCCTGCAGACAGTAAACAAACAAGCGGGCTACTTTCATGAGGCATCACAAAAGTTGATTGCTTCATAAAATTACTTGTTGCCAACAGTAAATAGCAATTACTGCACCCATGGCTTTTTATCCCCTTCATATATATTTTTTATTAATGTGTCTGTGTATATATAAGTCTTGATGAGTAGTTTATTATTGACTCATACGTCATGCCAGAAACGTGTCAGGTATTGGTATTGACAAGTTGGATAAACAGAGCCGGAAAAGTGAGATAAACTAACAACGGTACCCAAAGCCAACTGTCCAGCAGATGAAAACACTTCCTCTGCCGGCCTGTATAGAAGACAAAGAAGGATTTTAAACATCGGACTGACAGTGCCAAACCCCCCTTTGACAGCAGAACAATATGAGCCAGCTGACTGTTGGTTGAACAATAGGTTTAAAACATAAACCCCTTTTTTCCTCATGCCAGAAAATCCCCTGAAACCTGTTTATCACAATGAAAGAGAGAAGAAGTAAAGCTGGAATGCAGTCGTCCACAATAAACAGAGAAAAGAGAAGGACTCGTAAATAAACTATTTAACCCCTTATATATATGAAGTTAAGAGATAACAGCCCTGCGTGCCGTCTAGTTCAACTAAACCAAAACCTGTTGGCTCTACGCCTGTGAAATCAAAGCACTAATAAAAACTGTCCGTTTGTTTTCACCCCTTCGCTCTCATTGTTTTTCGCTCTGCTTTCTTTGGCTTCGGAGTGCAGCCTGACGCGACCGCGCTTTGGGACATGATGTCAGGACGGACGTAGGGAGCACCTGTTGATTTACGCACGAAGGCAGGGAGCGAGCTGATAGGTTCACGACCCTCACTAGTCCTTGTGTGGAAGCATCTGGATACTGAGATGGTCCTGCGTGCGTACATACACGCTGCATGTCAACACCGTGGCGCAGTGAAGCACCTCTCTACTCTACAGTGTGGCCACATATGAGAGTGTGGCAACTGCAATCCTCCTTCAATGTATTTCACACACACACACACACACACCCTCAGTAATCAGAGGAAACTGGTTGCATAGGTGCTTTGATTCCAACAGGAAACACCCTCTATTGTTCTTCACTGGTAGCTAACCCACACCCACTGACTGGCCTCACATTAAAACATCATTTTTACGCCATCCTTCAGGGTCATTACAGGCTCCTGTGCTTTAATATAGCCTCCTTTTGTTCCCATTTACATTTCCATTTTAGGCAGTTAGTTGGTTCGCTGACGCTCAGCAGCAGCTTTGCAGAAACGCTGCAGGTACGAGACGAGAGGCTGTTAATGCAAACTGCTCTTTTCACTGCATATGTTTCAAATTGCAGGAAAAAAAAAAGCACGTGCAAATAACGTAACATAAATAACTCTGCATGCACGATACCAAAGCCCGAGCCTGGCTAGCATTCATTTTATTAAATCCACCTGTGCTTTTTTCCTGCAGGTTTATTCAGCTGCTGGTATTTGTGATATTTCAGGTGTAGGTTTTACCATCCTAAGCCTACCGTTCCTACCATTTAAACACCAGTGGTAGTTTTAAACATCACTTTATTTTTCTTTGCGTCCCGTCGGATCAGAACGTCACAGCAGATCTCTACACAGAGTAGGTGTAGCGTGGTGACACGTTGAGTACTTGCAGGCTTAGTTCCTGAGAAACAGCTTCTGCATAGCAACCGAGCTAGCCAAAAACACACAGCAGGGTTTATGGAGCAGTTTATAGATGACGCAGTGTGTTGTAGGTTAGATTTAGTCTTTTTGGGATGTTCTGCTCTCCCTTTTCCCTTCCCCTGCACAATGAGACATGTTATAACTGTACAGACTCATGTCAAAAATGTGCTTCAGTGGTTTGACCCTGAAAATCTCCCTCCAACCATCATCTCTTTCCAGGTTTTTCCCCATTATAAATTTAAAAGGTGGCTCCCTGATGTAAAAGCATCGAATGTATGTTTCCATTTACTTCCCAGTCTTATCTGTAAACACACTGATATACACCCCGAGCACATCCTCCAGTGGTCTGGCCAATCAGCTGCAGAGTGCCCACGCAGCCATCCATTCCCACACTACAAAAATCACATTCACATCCCATTGTTGAATATCTCTACATATACAGTAAGTGGGTGAGTACGCTTCATGCAGATTCTGCTGCTATAAAATCTTAACTCGACCGGAGGCGGCAGAAGATTTAAATAAGTGTGTTGGCAGACGGGTATCTTAACCCCTGAAGATACTGTTTTCTACTTTTTAGTCCTTAAAAAAAAAAAAAAAAAAAATGCATAATTTCTTCATTTTCCCCAAATTCACCACCGTATATTTGGTATCTTTGAAAACATTAAGAACAAATGAAGCTAACCATTAGCTTCTCAGTGATTCAAGGAAGGATAATGACATTTATAAGGTTTAAAATCTTTGAGTCGTGGGATAAAATGTGTCCGAGGAACGTCGACTGTTCGATACTGTAAGATGAGTTTCTGCTCCGGACTTATTAACTTATTAAGTTTCAGTGTTGTTGATTTGGTGAAAATATCATTTTTATACCAGAAAGTTACAAACTCCTGTTTCCTAATGTTCAAACATGAACAACGGTTCCCTTTAAAACAAACAACAAGATACTAGATAACAAGATACGGCTTTCACAAACTCACATCATCTTGTGTTTTGTTTGTGATATTTTGTAGAACAGAAAATTCGCAACATACTTTTTATACGATTGCCAGTTGACAAAAACTGGTCTTACAATAAATTATATTAAGAACCTGCAGAACCAAGTTTTAAGAAAAAAGGAGAACTAATTAATCCAGCAAAGTTCCTGAAAGGACTAAAAATAAAAAAATAAAAAAATAAAATAAAATAAAATAAAATAAAATAAAATAAAATAAAATAAAATATAAAAATAAAAAAATAAAATAAAATAAAAAATAAAAAATAAAAAATAAAAAATAAAAAATAAAAAATAAATATAAAAATAAAAATAAAAATAATAAAAATAAAAAATAAAAAATAAAAAATAAAAAATAAAAAATAAAAAATAAAAAATAAAATAAAAATAAAATAAAATAAAATAAAAGACCTGCAGTAAAAACTCACAAACTCACTGAATATTGGAAAACATTTGATTTAGTTTCCCCTTTAAAGCAGCTCTCTGGACTGCAGAGTTAGTTGCTCAAATATTAAGAAACTCCATAGAAACACATCCCCAACATGCCTGAAGGCCCCGCCCGGTGCCAGAGCAGGTCGTGTGATAGTTTTGTCTAAAGACGTCTCTGTTCCTAATCTCAGTGTGGCTGAAGAGTGTCTGGTATCTGGTTCAAGGCTGCGGCGTCTATGGGGGTGAAACAGAAGGTCTTGTTTTGACACTGTGGGACAGCGCGCTTTGTTCTTACTTATCTTCCCCCTTCTGTAGTGAAACCCCTGCATGCTGTTTCCCTGTGATGTCTGGGTGGAAGATAGCAGACCGTTAAAAACACATGTTCATCTGAGAGGGTCGCAGTGCCTTCCTTTGGTAGAGATTAGTAAAAACATGCTGCTCTCACACACACACACACACACACACGGACGGGTTATGATGATGAATGTGTTGCCACGAATACAGAACGATGGAAAGTTTCACATATAAAACAAAAGACGGCAGATTCGTCTTTGCAGGAACTGTTCTCGTATGTTTGCAGCCGTTTGTAGCTTCTATTAAGAGTATTTGCAGAAAGCTATTAGCCTGTTTAATAGTAAACTAATTCTGCTTGATCCATGAATTATGCAATCCTTATTCCCATTTTAAAGGCCAAAATGACGCAGTTGATATATAGTTTCATTCCTGAAATCGTCAAAACCATATGCACGTATCCATTACAGTTCATAGCATCCACTCCGTCTTATGAGCCTTCCCCACCATACAGTACCTGGGTGTATTGTTTCTCAGAGAGCCCATGTGATTTGCTGCGCAGAGCTCAAGATTATATTTCAGCCCGAGGCTTTGGAGCGGCCATACGTCTTGGGAGAGCGAGAATTGGCTCCACAGGGGGGGACGACCAAACAAGTAACCACCGACCGGTTCTCCTTCTAATCCTATTGAATGGCAGTAAGAGGTGAGAAACTCTATCGCACATAAAAAAAAAAAAAAAAGACAGAGGCCTCATTTTACACACTCTGCTCCAAGATCCCGGCTTCCCACAGCCCGTCCACAACAGGAATTAATGGATTTGTAGCTTTCTGCAACAACGCTCGGCCAAAACACCCTGAGATTTGCATGAGAGCCTTTAGTCAAAAAACACGGAGAGCACGACTTTGTACCCAATTTCCCTCAGCTGCACTGAACAAGGGATTAGTTCAACACACCACTTTTATAATGCGGTTTGATACTCACACCATCCACACATCACTTTTTAAGCTGTGTCCAATTTCATTACTACACACTAATCAATCACGATTTGAGCGTGCAGAGACAAATTAAATACGATAGTATGTTGAATTTGTTTGATTTGAGTGTGCTGTTAATAGAAATAACTGCTCACAGCTGCAAGAAATTACAACTAACTAACTACGGATGGTAGCGAGACGGCTCCGAGAACGCGGCAGAAGACGAGAGAATAAAGCTTAAATTAAATAAATAGAAGTGACATTTTGTGTTGTTTTTTTTTTTTTTTTTATTTAGTTGCCAGTAAAGGCTCATCTGGGCTTTGCAAGTAGAATATGTCTCGACGTGGAGGTTAAAACGAGGCTAAATGTTGAAAAGTTCTTAAACTCTCTCAAACTGGAGAAAATGACTCTTTGTTTTGTGCTACTCGGGGGAAAGCTCGATGCAGTGTGTCTTCATAACGCACGACTTCCTGGACTATCCGGGAGCTTATTACTTCCACCTTATTAGCAACCTGAGAAAGCGCATGCAGTTCTCGTACGAGTAAATTGATACTAAGTGGTGGGATTAACTTGGATGTTATAGTGACAAATTAGTCTCGGCTTTGTCTTTTATTCGTCTCCGTCCTTCTCCCCGATGATGATGATGATGATGATGAAGTCTGAGAAGACAGAAAACATGTCGGAGCTGGATGTGAGAATTTAAAAGCAAGTATAACGCACATGAAACACGGTGAACATGCGTCATGTGTCAGCTGGGAAACCGTCCACGCTGTAAAAAAATAAAAAATAAAAAAATGCATTTAAGAGTCATTTATCACTGATGTCAGCCGAAACCGAATTTCTTCACTCCTCTATTCCTCACGGCTGCTTTTTGGGCCTCTAAAGGTTAACCTCACTTATGACTGACATCATGAATATAAACTCTGCATCAGACTGTCTCTGTTTATGTCTGATCGATGTATTGTACACACATCTGTGGTCAGTGGGTGTCGGCTGCGCAGGTTGAAAGGCTGTAATTAGTTGTGTGTTTTCATGCTCTTTACGTTGTCTCAGACTCTCACAGGTTTTCTCTCAGCCAATGTTTTGCTCCTTGCTTTTTGGACAGTAAACTCTGTGCATGTTAAGCTAATCAATGCAGGTGTTTGTTTAAGCCTCAGTGCCAGTTTCAGGTATACACGAGTGCACATTTCTTTCAGCATTGACTGGAAGTTGTCCAAGCATTAAATCACTTCGGTCCTGACCTGCATCGTATTATTGTGCATCGTAGATCCGCAGCTGGTTGAATTTAGAAATTAAAGAGTTCATGCATGTCACATTTTTTACACTTCACAACAGCGCCGGCTCTGTCTGCGGATCACTTCGGTGAAATATTTAGTTTCCGCAGCTATCAGGTCTTCAGGTTATAGAAAGGTTTAAGCCTGCCGTGCAACCCGATACGAGCATTGTGTCTCTGAAACGGTGATATTTATTTGACCCGTTTTTCACAGCAGATATTTTGGTCGCAGCAGGAAAAGTTCAGGTCGAACTGATAACATTGAAGCCATACTGGACAATGATCATATACTCTCTATACCAGGGTCATACATTTAGGAAAACATAAAAGAGATTCAACATTATTAATGTTATAAATAAATTGCACCTGTGCTTTTTTCTACTTTGCTATGTCAATATGTACGCTGTGGTCTATTGTTGTCGCTACTGGTGTTGAACTCGGCCCTTATCAGCTAGAAATGAGGCCAATTAATGCATTATTATGAAATGTCCAAACTTATAAAAAAAATATGATAATATTTTGTACACAGACATGCATGAGTTGACAGCAAATTAAGTTTTTTTTATATATTTCATAACATCTAAATCACTGGTAAAGGTCATTGGATACATAAATAAAATATTCAAATATTGGCTGTTGTTTCTCCTTGTTTGCTGCCTTAGTTTGAGTTTTAAGTGTCTGACAAGAGTTTGAGGGGTTTTTTGGGGGTTTTTTTATGTAATATGATCTCGAATGCACGAATTTCTTAGATCAGATTTCAAGAATCGTTTCTTAAAATGAGAAGTTTCATCACTCCTCTCCTCTATACCGTAAACGTTGGATGTAATTGTTCATGACAGTTTGTCTCAGGCGAAACAACCTCGCTTCAGGCAAGGACTCACTCTGCTGAATTACTGCACACAGCTCACTTAAAAGGAACAATTCACCTTAAAAAACCGCTTGAAAAAAAGCAGCGATTTAGTGATGCAACCTGGGAATTTGACCTCACGTGACAAAGCGTGCAAGAAGTTCATCATTAATTTATTATCAAGCAGAATTCCTCCCTTAAGATTTGACAGTTTTGATGCTTAAATTCAGGTTAGCAACATCAATAGTGTTATTGGAGAATTTATTTTTGTGGATTTAAGGGAAGAATTGTAAGTTTTTAATGATCAAAGTCAAGATAAAGGCAACTTTTTCTGCGACGGAGCCAGAACCGAAGGTGAGTGTGTCTGTTATTAAAGCCTAAATATTTAGATAGACGTAACGAATGGAGGTTCTTCAACAAAGCGCTCCTAATCTCTGCTCGCAGGTTTCTGCCCGTCCAGTGAATCAGAGCAGGAATCAGGCAATGTGTTTAGACAGAAATTAGGTTAATTAAAGCACACAGATGTGCGTTATGCAAAGCGTTTCTACTAATTCATTTAATTGTCTGCTGTGTAGTAAAAGCAGGGGAGGAAACACTTTATGTGATTACCAGGTAATTTCCAGTGTGTGTGTGTGTGTGTGTGTGTGTGTGTGTGTGTGTGTCAAGACTGAAAGGTTGTTAATTCACTGTTTGGTTTCCGCCATCATTTCATATCCCCTACAGCCGTCTATGTCATACATGTTCACGTACGTGTTCTATGTCTCATACATGTTGAATCTACATACATCTATTAATCAGATTTACACTTTACACACAAAAATAAAACATCCCGTAAAGTCCAGTGAAGAGTCGATATGCAGCCTGAAGATATGCACACGTAACTGTTATGTGTGTTAAGTCAGACCACATATGAATGGATGAATGGATGAATGGATGAATGGACACATACATGATGTAACAGTGTCATGTCACGTGTAGTTTGACCTGCAGTGTTTCTGTATTTTTCTAAATGCTTCATATATGTTGTCAAACCGGTTCCGATCTTTCAACTCAACTTTAGCTGTGTTATACTTTTTTTTAACAAAGCAGGTTCTAGCTTTTTTTTAAATTAGTTTTAGTTTTTAAGCAGATTTTTTACAGTAGATGTTGTGCATGTTTTTACAGTCTCAGTACACACACACACACACACACACACACACACACACATATATCCGGCAGGTTTATAAAACAGCCTCCATAAATCTGTCACAGAGTGAAAGCGTTGCTGAAGTAGCTGCAACAATGGCCACATTTATATTTTACTTATACATTGAACCAAAGCTAACTGCTCCAGTGGGAGAAACCGCTAAATCTGCTGCTCTGCACAACAGCTCTGGAGGGAGTTCAATAAATATGAATTAAGCTAATAAAATAATTTCAGCCCATTAAAGTCATTTATCTTTCTGACTCTCCTGCTCTTATTAATCCAATCAATTGCCTAAAACAGCTGTGCATTGCAGTTTTTAAGGAAACTGGACTAGTTTCGGGACTATTTTCAATGGCGGATTCATACATATTTGGCGTGCAATGAGTTTTTTAAGGCAGCAGGAGGAGGTTTTAAATAGTAGAGAAGGCACAGAGGAGCTATAATATAAAGCTTTGGCTGCATAGACAATTCTTCAGATTTGAAGAATGAATGAATTTTCCTTCTTCAGACGCCGACTGTCCTTCTGGATTTGGAGGTGGCATCATAAATCTGCTGTTTGAAATGTAAACATATTCACATATTCAACTGCCACCATATAGCCTCTCAGGCCTCAAATTCTGTTAAAGTATATATGCGGATGTGGAGCTATAGGGAAAATATGGTTGAGATGTACCGTATGCATCATCTCCTGGAGCAGCCAGTTATCATTAGAGCAAAGATTTTATGAAGAAATGTCCCTTCCGTCACTGAGCTTTCAGTAAAAACTGATCACCACCAGCTGTCATCGAGACCATTAGAAACTACGAGCTGTTTGACACCGACACTGTGAACCTCACATTATCATCAATAGAAATGCAAATGTCCACAGAAAATAAACAGCATGGGACACAAAACCGAAATTACTTTCATTTTCACGCCTGTCAAAATTGTCACGGCGTGAAAAGCGTCAAAGTTGGACTTTTATTTTTTATATATATATATATAAGACATGTTAGCAGAACCCAGGATCTAAATACAACTCTGACACATCATCAGGTTGTAAGTGAACTCGATGAATCATTCATGTGCGATATTCACTTGTCTTCCAGCTTTTTAGCTTCAGAGGGGAAATATTAAAGTTAAAGTGTGTCTGATAAAGACTCATCCTGATCTGACTTTTTGAGTTTTCCACTCTGCTCGAGTCACGACAGAAACTCTCGACTGTGACTCATGTTCCCGGTGAACAAACCTGAATCTACGAATCATTACGAAGAATCAACGTGCAACAGTCCAGAATATATTACCACAGTGTTAAAAGTCCCTCAAGCATCAACTACACACACACACACACACAGAAAAACACTCAAACTACAGTACTTGTACTGCAATACTTTCAGGTTCCAGGTACTTGTACTTTATGTCAATATTTCAAATCTCATACTATGATATTACACTTTTTACTCCAATGTATTTACTTTACAGTTATAGTTACACGTTGCAGATTCAGACATTATATGCAAACAAATATCAGTTTTTAAAAAATGATGAATTTTATACAAGTACTGTATACTATTGTGTACTTTACTTTTGATATTTTTGGTATATTTCTTTTCTTTTTTTAATGCTTTGTGCTTTTATCTGGTCTCATTGATTATCAGAGTCATTACATCAGAGTCATATATGGGGCAAAACGTTGAATCTTGTCACACAAGCTTCAGTGTGAACAGTGTGTAGTCTGTGCAGTACTTCTGTTACTTTGTACCATCGAACTGAGGTACTTTCTGCAAGTCGTTACCTGAGGGGTCGTCCTCAGACAAGAAAGGAGCTTTTCAAGGATCACTGCAAAGCCACTCAGATCAAAAAAGGCAACACAATCACAGTAATTGTTCGATGCTTTGAGGGTATCAAACACGGTTCTCTTTTTCTTTTTTTTTTGAGCTTTGAATTCTCGACCTGCGTGACGCTGACGGATGCAGACGTTTATATTGTGCAGAGACGCTCCCCGATCTAAAGCAACAGGTTGAAAAACACACACATTAAGATTCTTTTCTTCTTTTAACGTCCATCCATTCCTGCATTTTTCTTGCATTTGACTTTGAGATAAATGCTATCACAGCATTAAAATGGTCAACATCGTACCTCAAGCGCTGTATCTCGGCTGCACTGTTTGTGTGCACGCCAGTTAAAGGTCCATTACTGCTCTCTGCAGTGTTGACAAACGACATCTAATCTCTCACTTCTCACTTGAGGTTTCTGGTAACACATCGAGCACCAGTTCCTGCATACCTCAGATTCCACACACCCTCAACGGTATTTACCTATGACCGTTTTCTTGGCTAAATATTATCTCATCTGTTATCTTTAACAGTGTTCATTGTCAGAAATGTAAACCGGCGCCTCCGTTTGCTTCGTCAGGAGTTCCTGGTAATGGAGGAATCATTGTTGGCTGCGTGAGGAGAATATTTCTTCCTGTTGAGATGTCATCGAGGACAACGTGTCCTTGTATTCACTGCGTATCTACTCATTACATCTGTATAAGAGCATTTAGTGCATTTTAAGGAGCTCGTTCATCCCGTCCTGTGGTAACGAAGCTCATTGCTTACAAACTGAAAAGCGGCTCTGAATGTGGCGGGAGAGCGTTTATACGCTCACCTCCTCCCCCCCCGGACCTTCTTACAGTTAAATCTATTTCAAGCCGTGGCCGCGGCATCAAACCCACGGGGCGCCTGGTGTGTGAATAACATTTCAGAGATGAGACGGTGAATATGTTTGACCTTTTACGAGGCGTACAGTGAAGGCCTCTGCCTCCTGAGCTCTCCTTATCTCCGAGTCGTATAATAGCCTATTGACTGCTGCCCCGTATCCGTCCTGCGGCTCCTCGTCCAACGGCTGCCGATGTCTTTTTCTCTCCGGGAGGACTTGTTGGTAAACTACATCACTAACGCTACTGGGATTAGAGGTTTATTTCCAACTGGGGGATGCAGAGCTTAAAGTGTATGCATTCAAACGGGGGTAAAATGGATCAATTCAGCAGTTTGTGCTGCTATTGAATTGAAGAATAACTGTTATTTAAACTTAATTTGCAACTTTTGGAAGAGAAATATCCGTCCTGCTCCTACAAATGATTTAAAAACACCTCCTTTGGTGTGATATGACATGTTTAACTAATGACTCATATGTTTTTGATCCATCTTCTCTTTGCTGCTCCTTTTTAAAAAATGCGATCCGCTCCGTAACACTGTAAAAAATACCACTCGAGTATATATTACACGTTTATCTTTAATTGTCTTTTAATTGGATGTGAGCTAGACCGAGCCAATCCGAGTTGCCTCGGGGGCAGCAGGAACATTTTACCCCATAAATACCCTGTAATTGCCTCATTCCCACAGGCTCAACTTTGCTCCTGCACTACAAAACGACTCGAAATGAACGGTTCGTGTGGGATTCAATACCTGTCTGTCATTTCTCAGACAGACACGTTACCTATAGAGTGCATACATCCACCGTTAGAGGATGAAATATCAAAGACCACAGCTCAAATGTTTTATCAGGAAACGTAAAAGCTGAGCAGCCTGTGAAGATTTCAACACCTCAAACCAAAAATGCACCAATAAACGAAAGGGAACCATTGCTGGGAATGAACCTGATACTCTTCAAACTATCCGGCATTTATACATAACTTATTTATGTAAAAAAAACGTATCATCTTTGTGTTAATGAATACAAGTTTGAAAGTAAAGGAAGAGCAACCCTGAAGCGTCACGGCTTCCTGGATTGTCTCCATCCATCCGCATGCTTTATAGTATTGCATCACTAATGATCAATAATGTCTCGACTGTATTGGAAGAGCTTCGCCAGTCGTCTGTGAATCTCATGTTGAATCTTAATGCGCTGCTTTCTGCTGGTGCGGGTCCAAAAGCAGAGGAGACTCCTCTAGAGACCAACGCTCACAGCTGAGGCCCAGCAGCCCGGTCTGGATCTGTGCATGTGAACGGATATGAGGCTTTACAGACGCTCGCTGTTTGAAATGATGATCCACCACAGTGTTTTCACAAAGGGAAGGAAAACGTAAAGGAAAATATGTGTGATGTGTGTAAATGTTCATAAAAGCTTCAATTGTTTTTACTATTATAAAGTCTCATATGTCTTTGAGGGCTGCAGCATTTCTTACTTATAAGAAAAATGCTGCAGAAAACCTGATCCTACTGTGTGAAGCGTTTTGTTCTGCAACGTGATAGGCCGCAGATGCAGGCTAAACATTGCAAATAAAGCATCCGTGGTTAAATGTAATATCGAATGTAGACTATTGTTGAGGTAAAAAAATCCTTCACTTCCAACTGCAGGAGAATCCATACGCAGTGCAGTCACGTTAGCATCCATATGGGACTCTGTTACAGACCACAATACCCACTGGGGGTGTTTCAGATAAAGGAAGTGTTGGATTAATATACTTCAGGCTTGTTCTCCACAGAGAGGAAAAGGACAACAAGTCCTCAAACGTTCATTTGTCATAAATGACAGCCGTTCCTTTTAACTGTAGATTTAAAATGATTGAAATACCTTAGTTGATGCATTTAATTAGCATTTTGTTCTTGCATTGAGGCTTACTGTTTATTCAGGTCCAAACAATATAAACAACCTGTGTAATCAATATCACTGGTATGATGCAGCCTTCATTACCTTCATCATCATTCCAGTTATTTTTACTCATCCTCAGTAATGCTTTCCTCCCTCTTCTTCTTCTTCTTTGTTCATCTGGGCTGAAAGATGCATTATGAATGAGCCACTCATCCACAAAATGCACATATATGATTCATCTTAACCTATTTTGCTTTATAGAAACGGAAAAGGCTATAAGAAGGTGCCAAAGTGATTCAGTCAATTAAATCACAGCATAAATGATAAACTCTGCACGGCTCCATCTGTCATTTCCCCACATCGGTTGGTCTTATGTAATCATGTGACATTTCTATACTCTTCACCGTTATATTAAAGAAGAAATTAGTCTTTCCTCAGTTTCTCCACAGTGAAGTCAGAGGTGCGATACGGTACGGTACGTACGATACGGTACGATACGGTACGGTACGATACGATACGGTACGATACGTGACCAACAGCAGCCTGAATCCAGAACACCTGCTTGCTGGACTCACTATGATTGGTTCAAATATACCTGGTGTGCAGCCAAAACTGGGCCAAAGACAATCCATATCTGGCAGCCATATATATATATATATATATATATATATATATATATATATATACACACACTATAAGACACTATTGGTGTCTTTCTGAAGGAAAACTCCAGAAAGCTAGATTCTTTCTGTCTTTTCTCTAATAGTCCAGTTCAGACAAGTACAAGTACAAGACAACACTTTGACAATATCTGCACATGGCTACTAGTATGTGTCTGTTGAAAACAAATGGCAAACAATACTTTAAAACATTTGGTATTTTGAGCAACAGTGTTTTTACTTCCTGCATATTTATTGCTCTAAAAAAACAATCTACAGCTTAAATCAATTAACTTTAAAACTCTGGGTTAATTTATGCATTAATTTAACAGCTGTGCACAAATTCAATGACTGACTGGTTTCATCTCCATAGCAGCAGCTGAGGCTCATGGGTATTGTAGTATTTAGACTTGCATGCATTGCCAAAATGAAGAAAATAAAATAGTCCCTACTTCATATCTCCACTGAGTGCACATAGCTGGAAACTCATAAATCTGCGGTTAAGTTTTAAATGATCAACACCTTCATGCTGTGTTTTGCAAATCTGCAAAATGTGGTTGTAAACACTTAATTCATCATTAGACGGATGACTAGACAATTATATTAATGCATTGAAAAGTTGACAATGATGAGCAACACATAAATAAATCAGACTGTAGTCGACCCGACAGATGTACACAAGCCAAACCTCCTGCAGCCTGGCAGCACGCGTACAGTGTAAAATGTCAGACTGTGAGTGTCGTGCTTCACACGACGGGAAAGTCACACATTTAACAAGGCGACAGGATGAGGAGAACATGGTAGAGCTGGTTTTCTCCCCTGATGGACGAGTCACACCTTCTACACACCTAATCATCTCAGTAAGACTATCTCACAGTCCCAGAGTCCCGTAACCTTAATAAAATCATACATTTCATGGAGCAAATAATACAAACTCTTTTAAGTATTGATAGGATATTTATTGACCGGTGGTGCACGGCATGAAGAGCAGTTCTAGTACATCTCTACGTCATATATCACACTTTTGGCTCCGATTTGACATCAAAATATGTGCAGAGTCTCCTCTTAAATTCAATTATTAATTTAATTTGTGTCTTTGTGTCTCAGTGTTTAAAAACTGAAACTGTGAAAGTGTTTGAGGTTCGATTCCCCTAAACAGCTCCTCATAGTAAAGATGCTTCTATTTAAAGTGTAACACCGATACTGTATCCTCCGTTATCTGATGTGTAGCGTCACAAATATATATGTACGAAATAGTGTGAAATAACATATATTTAAAAACTATTTTTTTAGAAGAAAAGGCATTTTGTGACATATTTCAAATAAGTCAAATGGATTTTTGTGCCACTAGGGGGCAGCAGAACATTGACATATTATCATATATCATGATGAAACCTCTGCACACTGCATACTTATCTGAAAAATCAACATTAAGTGGCGTTTTTTTCCTCCTATGTACAGATTCTACATCTCTGAATACAAACATATCCTACTCAAAGTGTTGTCAGCGGTTAAACCTTGGAAGCGGGGCGACGTACATTACGACACTGATCAATAACACCTCCTGCCTTTCACACCAGCACTCAGCCGTCGCTGCCACTCTTCCTCGTCTCAGAGGGGTTTGGCTATGAAGTGCATTCATCTTCCCTTTTATGCTTTGCCTCTGCAGACTAAGTGGCCCATCGTAATGCCAGCTCTCTGCCATCTTCCATCTTCACTGATGAAAAAGTGAAAAGAGTGCAGCACTGAGTCCCACCTGGTGCCCCCGCTTCCCGCCCCCCTCCTCCTACCTCCCTCCCTCCTCCTCCTCCCCCCATTGTCTTTAAGTGGTTTTGGAGCCACTTGTGTTGTGCAACAGTCTGACAGCAGCCCTGTCATGTCCAGAACATGGCTCCATTTGGAAAATACTATTTATTTAATCTCTTAAATTCTTATTTTCACTCGTAGTTTTGTAGCTTTAGAGAAAGTGAAGTCAGACACGACACGGTTCCTGCTCGTTTCAAGTGTGTTATTTAAGATATATGATGGTGACTGTACGTTATTTAATGTCTTTCAAAGCAGGCGTCTACAATTATAAATGAAATTCAACATATTGTGTTATAACAGCACATTAATGCCTGTGGGGTTTTTAAACGAGATGCTCAATAACTACATATGGGTGTAACGTTCAGGTGCCTTTGCCCCTATAGTATATGATCATCTCTGGAAATGGACAACATCAAATCAAAAGGTTCCCTGCGGCTTCGATAGCGACGTCATCGACTCCATAACCTTTGAGAACACGTTCAGAAGTGTTAATTGTTAATTATCACCTTTGTTATGTGGGTGTTACACATGCAACATGTCAACAGAGCACGGACATACGTGTGTGCAGGGTTTGTGACTGTCGTGTGAACGTTCCTTTGAAACTGTGTCACATCTTAACCAGCAGATGGCGAAATTCGTCCTCAGTAGGAATTCATCATAAAGATATTATTGTGTTACACCTGCATATTGCACCTAATATGTTGATTCATTTTCAAAAGCAAAATGTGCTTTTAATCTGCTCGTATATTTATTGTAACAGAAAAAAAAGTCGAGTTCAAATCCTCATTAAAACCAAGAAAGTGTTTCACATCACTCCACGTCTCACATCTTCACGCCGGCTTCCTGTCTGACAAAGAAATGATTTTTTTTTTTTTTTAAATACTTCTGTTGGTTTATAAAGGACTGAATAGTTTAAAATACATTTCTGATCTTCTGTTATGAACCACTGAAACCTCTCAGGATATCTAGAAGAAAACTCCCAGAAAAAACACATATATATATTGTTTTTATTTTGTTTGGATGTCTTAAATGTTTTATACTGTCTTGCAGTTTTAATAAAGAACTTTTAGTGTTTTTATTTGACTTGTGTTTACATCTTCAGTAGAAAAGTTGGTTATCGTTGAGTTTTTCCTTTAACTGTATTGGTCTGATCTTCAACAGAAATACTCTGGCAGCTGTTTCTCTCCTTTCACAGCTCAGACTATTTCAGACTTATGTTGCCCTCTAGTGGTAAGAAAAGAAAAGAAAAGAAAAGACACACTGTCACTAAAATTAGTGGTATATGTTCATATCATGTTGACAACTGATAATAGAAATTTCTCATATTTGATGTAGAGTTCAGGTTTTATATAATATATATTCCACAGATTCAGTATATACAGTAGACAGTATGTAGCTTTCATAAAACTCCACATGTATATTATTATTATTATTATTATTATTATTACTACATGTATTTGTGGATCCATTTGTACATGTGTAATTGTGTCTGTAGTACAGTATAATCAAAATGATAAGTACTATATACTTTATACTAGCCCACCGCATACCGAATTACTTTTTATAATTGCAAATAAATACTAGTTGATTACAATGCACTTTAAGTTTATTCAGTATTCACCACTACTACTGTATTTATTTACATTATACTTACGCTGGTATTATCTGTTGTTAGGAGTATTTAAATAAAGCTTTGTAAAAGTATATTAAGTACGTTTTCACATGAGTATACATGCAGAATACTGCAATACTTTAAAGATACTGCATATACATGTACTTATTATATATAAGAGTATTTAAATACAACTTGACGATGGTTCAGGTGGATGTCATGTGACTGTCCACTGTCCACTCAATGTCCTCGATGTAGGTGCAAATCATGTGAGGGAATGTCGCCACCTGCTGGTGTAGGAACAAACTGCAGCTCACGTTCATAGATAACATATTTCACATGTACATGTACGGATCCACAGACGTGTAAATATCACTTTACGTGTATTTGTTGTGGTGAAGCTGTCAACACAACAAAAATTAAAAATACATGTGCGGGAATAGTGAAATATTTGTGTGTCGTGGTACACACGTGTGGGTTGTTTTTACAGCTACTAAAGTTTAATAAAAACTCCTGCAGGCGCTGAATTGATTTAAATAATGAATATAATGTATTATAAACAGATAATCATGATTATAAAGTAAATAAACTGGACTGTGTCACATTATCAAGTAGATTCATGCAGAGTCACCTCATTTATAGTATTATTATTATTATATTAATAACCTCAAGCCTTATAAACAATGTATTATCATTTTACCAGATTACACTGTATTCAAATACATATTCATACTTGTCTTTTTTTTTTTTTTGATGCACACATATGAACTATATTCCCATTATCTTATCTTAAAAAGGAGCAAATCTATGATTTACACAAACGTTTTCTTTATGAGTCAAGAAATCAGATTATGTCTCCATCCAAAGAGCTCGCTGCTCCTTTGGCTCGCGTGCATGTATATTTATGGCATATATATGAAGTACCTGGAGGTGTACTGTAAGACAAACACAGTCATGTCAGATATACGGGCCACTGCGGGGCTGCCGTGGAGCCGGGCTGCAGTTTGGTTTGGCTACGCGCAGTACGACCCCCCCCCCTCAGCTTTCATGTGGTGGAGACATTCATCTCTGTGGAGGCAACAGGATTACAGCTTGATGAATACTGTCTCTCTGTGGTCCCGTTTCTGCTGCTGAAAAATTCTGCTTTTTCATATCCCAGCCTGCTTTTTATGAAATTGTTCTTTGATGTTTTGTTCTCTTTAAGTGAATGTGGCACCTTTTAAAAAAAAAACAAAAAAAAAACGGTTTACTTCAGGACAAAAAGACGGTTGTGTTTGTGCACTTTTCAATGTTATAATAGTAATGACTTTAACTTTCTTGTTTACAAAAAAAAAATAATTAAAATCATTAATGTAAGTCCTACAGATCATCACAACATTATATATTATAAATTAATTGTAACAGTTATATGTTATGTTTGAGGCATTTTCTCCGGTTAAAATATTCTATAGAGTTGTAAACTTTACTTATAAAGTATTTAGGCGCAGTACAAGATGAACACAGGGAGTGACTGTTTCCAGCAGCAGCAGTAATGAGTAATCTGTTCCCATTATAACAGGACAGGGAGAGCTCACACTCCTAATCTTCTCCCCTCCACAGCTCCACCCTGCTGGGACTCTGAGGCTGAGACACCCAGCAGCATCCACACATCACCTCCGAACAGCACGAGACATTTAAATCTTTAAACACTGTCGACGGATGTCAAGAGACACGATGGCAGTTTTAGTGTCTTTCTCCTGGTAAAGTGCAGGAGTCTGCAATATGCAAAATGATGATGATGCGTTCAGGGACACTGTAGATTTGCCTCATTTGTCAAAAAAAAAAAAAGAAATGGACAATTACACTAATTACAGATGGATGGATGGATGGATAGATAGATAGATAGATAGAAAGATGCACTTTAAATGTTCTCATAATGTACATATAAATCATTTTAGATAAAAGTGTTTCAGAAGGAGGCATCAATTTTAATTTATGGATTGGGATTATTATCAAATTGAATTTGAAGTAGCAAATTTCAGGGCCTCAAACGCACCTCCTCCGTCTTTCCTATAAACACCAACCTGATCTTCTTCTGTTAGATACATAATCCTCCATCTACTCACCTCGTCTCCAGGATCTCAGCTCGTCGTCACCATTCAAATCCATCGCACCGATAACGAAACCAAACTTTTCAATGAACCTCACGGACACCTGTCGTACCCGCCGCTCCGTCCACACCTGTTTTCTTCCGGGTGACGTCATCGCGTACACCCTACAAACTCACCGGTACGTCAGAGCTCGCGGTAAAGGACTAGTACAACTAATTCATCCAGTTTAACGTCAGCAGAAAGTGCAGCCACAAAAGAAAGGACACAGATCAACAACCAGACCAAACAACACCAGAGCTTCAGACTCTAGTTCCTGTTCATATTCCACAAAATCACCCATCCTGGCACCTCTGCACAACCATCCTCATCCTTCATATGGAAAAAAGCTCCAGTCGGCCGCAAATGAGCCAAAGTCAGCTGACTGCCTGCTTAGTTAAAGTTAAAGTTAAAGAAGGATTCATGATTGGCTCATTGGCTCATCCTGGTCCCACCTTCTGCTTCAGCTCTCTTAATATCGCAGCCAGGAAATACTCCAGACAGAAACTCGTCGTCATCGATCTTTCAGCATCCAGTAATAGTTACTCTGACTCCGACTATGACTCGACCATTTTAACTGGAACAGGATCGCTTTCTTCTACGATGACCAACTGTTTCACCTGCACGACACCAACTTGTACACTGATGCTGCGCCTTTAGTCGGTTTTGGGGGGTTTCTACAATGGTAGATGGACCCCCGGAGTTAGTAAACAAATGCCAAGTCCTTTTAAAATCTACCCCATCATAGCAGACGCGATTCTGTGGGGCCGTGAATGGTCCTGCAGGTCCATTCTCATTCACTCAGATAATCTTGCAGTCATCAACATAATCAACAAAGGATGCTCCAACTCTTCGTCTATCACACCATTCATGGACCACCTCACATCCTTCAACCCTCAACCAGTACAGAAGGTTTGTTCCTCATGCAGATGCTCTTCCAACACCAGTTCCTGGCATTGACTCATATGAACCCCGCTCTAATACCTTCATCGTTGAATCCCAGACCTTTGTTCAATCTCGTCACCTTGTCGCTACTCATATCGCTCAAACATTAGAAGCCATGTTCCTGCTCGCTTTCTTACTTTTCCCACTTCGACTCTCACCGCCACGCTTGCATTTCAGACTTGTCTCAATTCTCAGACGACACCTCGTCTGCTACTTGAAGCAAACCAATCGTCCCGGTCCGCCCGCACCCGTCTTCTACTTCAGAGAACATTCACCCCTGAATTCCTTCGAGACATTGACAAATTACTTGTCGCTCCACCGCATCCCACATCAGTATCCCTGAACACCTCGTTCGACTCGATGGTCGTCGGTCCTCCCAAACATACCATCGCTACATTCCTTCAGACCTCAGATCAGCTCAATCACATCTCCTCAGGTAACTGAAGGTTTTACGGTGTCCGGCGAACGAGAGCGGCAGCAGACGACCTTCAGGCCTCCTCATAACACATCCAGTTGTTGTGCTAGTGAAACTGCACTACATCGTGTTACAGTCCTTTTCTGTTTTTAGTTTGATTTCAACCATTAAAACTATAATCATATAGGTATAATCAGGTATATTTGGCTCGAATAAAACTTCCCCTTTCCCACAGCGACTGAATGTGAATGTTTTCTGCCTAATGATTTATACTTTTCCTCTGAGCTTCAGGGAAAAAACAACAAGGGAAGATTTATGTGGACGTAATAAGGTGAGCGTGTGACGATGCTCGACGTCGGGGGAATGAGTCTGCTTTGAAGTCTCCGAGTTCATTTAATTCCCTGCACACAGTTAATTAATCAAGAGGATCTGTCGTTTGCAACATGTCTGTTTTGTCATTTTTATACCGTTTTACAAACCTGAACTCTGAGGTCACCTGACGAAGCTTTTCCAGCCTTTTCACGGAGAGGAAACTAAGATTGAGTCTAAAACAAGTTATGAAACTGTTTTATACACACTAAGACTAAAAAAAAAGCTTGATTTATTTTAACTTCTGTCTTTATTATAAGCACTTAAAGGCTAAAATCTTCTCTTTTGCTGCACGTTAACGGACTGACATGTTATCAGAGGCATCAGTCACATCAGTGTTGTTTGTTTGTTTGTTTGTTGTTGATTGTTGGCTGATTCCTGCCTGTGTAAACATCATTATCCTGCAGCATTATTCATGAGTGCAGCAGCTGTCAGAGCAACATGATGCTTTTCTACTGATTGATGACTCACAGTGTGTGTGTGTGTGTGTGTGTGTGTGTGTGTGTGTGTGTGTGTTAGTTAGTTTTAAATATTACTTGTATGCATTTGTGCTTCTGGTTTATTGCACTGTTTTCACAGTATTGAACACTAGTTTTTACTATTAGTGCCACACCCTTTTATTTGAATATTGGATATCATCTTGTTGAAAGTGACAGACACAGGACAGCGTTGCCACTGGCAACAGTTTTGGCGTTTTGCACCATCTGCTTCCTGCATCGTGTACTCTAATCGGTGCTGATCACAAATGAAAATAGGACAAAATAACGCTTCTCATGTTTTAAAAACGTTCTCCCTGACTTCCTCTTTGAACCGAGCACAACACGGCGCTTCGTCACCGTACATGACTTGATTTAAGAGAGATTCGTTCTCTGTTAAGTCACTAATGACTTAATAAAAAAAAAAAAAGATTCAAAATCAAACATAAAAAGTCACAAAAAAAGAAGGAAAATAACCACAGAACCAACCACACAGTTTGATTGAAATGTGCTTAATGACAAAAAGTCAAAGTTTAAAAAAAAAAGGAGGCTGTCACATGGTTACTAGTTTGATGACACTTGACCAATGAGTAGCCACCTCCTATGATGTCAGTCAAACCTTATTATGTACAGCAGGGAGATGACATCAATATATATACACAAAGACATACAATACAACACAAAGCACAAACAGACACACACTCATCTCTGGTAACTGGACACCTGCTCTGACTGACAGGCTGCAGTAGAGACTCCAGATTCAGTCCCACTTCTTCATAATTGGATTAGCGAGGCATCCTGCCGCGGGGCCTCTAATAGCCTCTTGTAAGCTGCCTCGGGCCTGTTGTGGACCATTTCCTTCCCCGCACTGAGAATAAGGGACCTCCTGAAAGGCATTTTTGGCTGTACACCCCTGATTCCTCAGAGCTGTTAGAGACTTGTAGATTCGGAGAGGCTTTGACAACAACGTCATGAACAACAGGACATGCTTAAGAAAAAAAAACAAAAGTGAGGTTAGACGGTTCGAGGACGCAGAACATGTCCTCCACTGACTTTCAAACCTGTTCCAGGAAATGAGAAATGAAAGGAAACATGTCCTGTCGACTAGCGCCATCGTCAGGTCAAAAAAAACGCTGGCATTTTTGTTCCCTTCATCACTTCTTGGATTTCTTTTAAAACACAGTGATGGACTAATATATATTTAATTTAAACGTGGATTAAAAGTGCCTATAGATTTCACAACATTTTGATATAACAAAGTTTGTTTCAAGCAAATATAAAAAAAACCAAAAAACAAACACCAGACTTTCCTTATAAGTAGAAAAATGCGGTTTCATAATAAAAGCCTGATTTATTATGAAGGCGTAGGGCACAGCGGTGCTGCAGCAGGCGGAGTAGAAGTGAAACATTAAAGCATGTAAATGGGTCACAAGTGGCTCCATGAAATGAAAATACAAGCCATGAAATGTGCATTATATGGTCCCTTATATGTCCAATACATATTTTGTAGAAAATTCTCAATAGTGATGAGAATTTTTAGGCATTCAAACTATAATTCAGTTTGGTTTCATAGCCGACAGATGAAGTTTTACTGGATTTTCTTTCAAAAGTGTTTTTTTTTTGTTTTGTTTGTTTTTTGTTTTGTATTTCAATAGATTACAAAACATTGTGCAACTTTTACTTGGTATACAGATGGGAGCAATAATAATAATCTTCAATATGAAAAAAGAAAAAGAAAACATGAGAGCTTTCATATAAATACTGTACGATGTGCGAAATTTAATCTTTTGTTTCTGCTTTTAACAACTAAGGAAAGTCTTACACGTGATAAAACGTCCTCTTTTTTTTTACCACTTAAGTGTGATTTATTTTAGATTTGTGTTTACAAGATAATCACATGGCTGTCCATGTCCATGCTATGTAACATAAACCTCCACTGACTAACATTTGTACTTCGCCATAGTCTGAAACCTTTAAAAAAAAAAAGAGAGAGAGAATTGGAATATCGCACAGGGGGCCAGAGAGAGGGCTTATGACAAATAACTACGCTCAACAGGAAAAAAAAAAAAAGGAAGGAAAAAGATGGAGTGATGGTGAGCTGGTCTATCCGTTCCTGAGGAGAAGAAGTAGAACATCAGTGTTGAGTGATTAGAATAACAACAGTGTGGATCTCTGCTGTGGAACATACGTGACCGCCAACTCTATTTTTCAGGAACGTTTGATCTGGCTCTATTTCTTCATGTCAACAGCTGTGTGTGTGTGTGTGTGAGAGAGAGAGAGTGTGTGTGTGAGTGTGTGTGTGTGTGTGTGTGTGTCCTCCCCCACGTGAGGTAGTGCGGGAAGTAGGGAGGCAGGGGAGGGAAGCTCTTATATTAATGGCTGTGGTTAACCTGGGAGGGTCAAACCCATTCGAGCTGTTGATGGATCTGGTCTGCAGAAGCTCTCTCTCTCTCTCTCTCTCTGTGTGTGTGTGTGTGTGTGCGTGTGTGTATTACACACACACGCACACTTATCCACATGTGTGTAGGCCTGCTTGTATGATCATCAGTCCTCCGGTTGTCTCGTCGCAGTGCGATGATCACCGCCCTGCAGAGAGATGATAAGATGGCATTTTAAAGGAGGAGCGTGATGGAAGAAAAGATGACAGATATGAAAGAGCAGACTGGAGTTTTTAGGTCCGTTTATCAGAGCTGCTCACTGGATGAGGCAAACCTCAGCGGGAAGAGCCGCACAACGTCAGAGTTTCGAGTTGGGGAGTTGACCGAGAATGAAAACACCATGTTACCATGTTATATGTGAGCTAACAGGGTAATCTACAGCATATCGTGTGATGTTGGGTGGTCTGCATGGATCACACGTATGACTCAAACGTTTCTGGGCTTCGGTTTGATTCAGTGTTGTTGCAGGTCTTCCAGAGGAATCCACGTTTGGCCCATCAGACACACGTCTTCACATGACAATAAAAACCCAAATGGTTTGCTTGTCACTGATTTCTAAATGACCCATGTAATAGTTAGAAAAACAACTGAAGCGAGATCAGAAAACGTCCACGTGAATCATATTACTGACAACAGCTGACACTGATTTGATTTAGGTAGCGTTCAATATGTGTCGACATTTCTTTTTTAAGTCATAAAAGTCCTCGTTGACATTGAGCTTTGATTTACTGTCATACTTTTACACCCACTGACCTATTTCAGTGCATTTATTAGAGGACATGCATGCAGTTGAGCCTCATTCTGACCTTTTGAACCCACGAAAAAGATGTTGTTAGATGCCAATAAACGAACAACAGTTTGCGTCTATTAAAACCAAGAAACACCTCAGCGCGACATCAGGGAACTGTTCCCACGAACACGTCGGGATCAAAGCCTCGGTGTTTACGATGCGTGCAGATACGACGTGGAATCTTTACTTATGAATGGCAGCAACCAGGAAGTAGACCAAAGGAAACACGTTTGTTTGTCGAACCGAAGCATCTGATACAAGTTAAGAGTTTTAATAGAATCAAGCCCACCGTTCGTATAGAGCCGAGTTTCCCTGAGACGCTACCCGCCGCCCGCCTGTGATCTCAGAGCAAAAACAAAAGGGTGACGTCAATGAGACAGACGAAGGCATGCTCCCAATTACATGACAGTGTGATACATTGAAGAACGAGGCCTGCGGGTTCGAGGATTAACATTTACTGTTGGGACCTGATGGAAAGTGCTACTATTAATGAGCTAACAGGACTGTTCCTCACATACACGGGTAGCGCAGTGCTGAAACAAAAGGTCAATTAATAAAAGAGATATACAAATAATCAATTAACAGATATAATCTTCTATAAAATAACACATCAAAACATTTGTTGTTTTTTTAGCTTCTCAACGTGATGATTTGCTGTATTTACTGGGTGTAAAATATATATATAAAATATATTTGTGTTTTAAACTGTTGGTCAAATTAAAAACAAGCAATATGAAGACAGTGGATATAGATTCATTAATAATAATTAAAATAATAATTAGTTTCAGCCATACAGCTGTAATATATTAAATAGTGTAATTGAAAACTGTTAATTCATACTTTTATGTTTAATATAATCTTTCCTGAATAAATGACATCGATAAATGATTTTAAAGGAAATGGCTGATATTAATCTATATTTATCTTATTGTCAATAATCTCAATACTTAAAACTTCCATAATCTGTCTGTGCTTCCTGTAAGAAGTCACAAATATATAGTTTGATTATTTTTAAAAAGGCTCCTTAATTTTCTACAACAAATATTACTCAACCAGGAGCATTTAGTGCATCTGTTGGGGATTATTTATTAATATAAATGAGTTTTTACAGCAGCAGGACCAATTAAACAGTGTGTGTGTTCAATATAATAATAAAGGAAGATGTCACAGATAATACTTGTTATGATTCATGTTGGTTTTGCTCTTTTCATCGCCAGCCTTATACCTTATAAAAAACAAACCAAAGTGCATTCATATCAGACTCGAGTGACATTCATTTATTATGATTTCACCAGATAAGTTTTCAGGACGCTGCCCGCGTCGTGTACCCGTGATACAAAACAGAGTGAGACGACAAAGATTACAGAGCTTTGCTGCAAAGCACACAAACACGTTAGTACATCGAGTCACTTTCTTTTTCTGCTCTGCTCAACTTCAGTCCTGAGCTGGAACGATGGAGGAAGATTAAAAAAACAACAAAAAAACAACAACAACAACAAATATTCACAGTGCTTAGAAATGCTGTAGTGGTTTGGGACCCGTCCGTCTGGATCCACGCTTACCTACAGTAGGATTGAATCCCACTAGAGTGTTTGGTTGTTCCTGTTTCACTTTCACTTCCGTTAAAAAAAGAAAACAACGACGACATAGAAAGATCTGGTCAAACCAGAGAGGACAAAAAACGCACTGGACATTACCCTGAAGCTCTGAGTGATACAGATGTATTGATGTATTGATGTATTGATGTATTGATGTATTGGTGTATTGCTTTGGTTGAGCTACCACACCCACCCACCTATTTCCAAACGTGATTGTCTCAGTGCTGAATGACAGAAACACAGCTGATTGTCTGTCACACAACATCATATTTAACATTTGTTGTTGCTAATATAAGCTAAGAGAATAAGTGGAGGATGACACATTTTCCATTTCTCTACTCTACCGAGACTCTTTTTTACTTGATCAAGTGTTTTAGAGTTTGAGGTGACGCAGATCTAAACAGCAGAGCGGTGTGATTGTGAGAATAAGTGACATCTAAGAAACTGTAGTTAGATCTGTGCTGTGAGTGAAAAAAAACAAACAGATTTTTCTACAATTACTTCAGACTCTGGGCAATCCACACACTGGAAATTTAAAATAATTTTCCATATATTATCCAGACTTTCCAGACATGCACAGGAACCTTGATCACATGGCCCAGGAGATGTTAGCCGTGTGCTCCTTGGCCTTCATGCGTAGGACGGCGATGCTGGACGAGCGCCTCTCAAACTCAGGCTTGGTCTCGAAGGCGTGGTGGCCGTTGGCGGCCGGCGTGAGGAGGGAGTCTGCGCTGAAGAAGTTGTTGAGGGAGACGTGGCCGAACTGGTTCTGTTGGTTGGGGAAGCCCACGTAGCCGTGGTCGGCGGCGCCGGCACCGGCGGCCGAGCGGGGGGAGTGTGAGTAGGAAGTGACGCAGGGAGGGGAGCCTCGGGGCAGCATGCAGGGGGACACCACAGAGCCGCCGGGAGAAGGGCTGGGCCACAGGTTGTTGGGGATCTGGTGGGTGAAAGAGGAGATTCATAAACTGGAATATACAACTTCATAACATTTCATAACCTTTTTTTTTTATGCTGGGCACCTGAAAAACATGCATTACCATGACAACCATTTTAATGATTTGAATATGTTTTCTTCTTTTGGTTTTAATATATTTAAAAAAAAAAATCATATATTTCATAAGGTGATGAAATGATAGTAAAAATACATAATAAACAAACAATGAGACATTTTGCAGCAAGTCCTCAAAGCACAAACTAAAAATACACAGAAATGTGGTTTTTATTCCTGTTTTCACACCAATACAATGTGTGTTTGTGCTCTGAGCATTGAAAACAAACAAACAAACAAACAAACAAACAGAAAGATGTCGTTCCATAAATGATAATTCATGTTAACATTGTTTCTAGAGAGTATTTTGTGTCTTATTTTTTAAGACCATCAGCTCCATTCAAGAGATTTTGATTTGAGTGGATCATCTCTTTATGGATAAACATCTCAAATGTCTGAATTCACGAATAAACCCAAAGACACCAGGAGGCGTTTTTTCTTTTTATCATTTCAAAGGAGTTTCTATATATTTGGACATATTTCTATTTATTAGACTGTCAGAGAGGAGACAGGACAGAGAGCAGACATGAAGCCATCTGGTCAGCACACAGTAAAAACACCACGTGAGCTGCAGAGAGCACGGCTGTGTTTTAACGTAAAGAAAATCTCCAGTGACAGATGAACTTCATTTAATTACTTCATTCACTCACCGAGACTTTAATCAAACCGAGAAGACGAGCCAGCGAAAGTACTGTAAGTGAAGACATTTGTGCCTGAAATGGACGTTTATAGGTTTTCTTCAATAATGTGTTTTAAACAAATAAATTCTCCATTAAATATAGACTGAAACTGTCTTTAGTATCTATTATAGTATTATTTACTCAACACCACCAACACATTGTGGTTTGGTAAAAAGTGAAAGTCTCCTTTGACAGATACTGTGGATGAACACAAGAATGTGGCTGCAGCGTGAGACTCAACCGGGTTTTTGGGGGTTTTTTTGTTGTTTTTTTGCCTTCTTGACAACATGTGCCATCGATAAGCAGGACCTTTTTAAAAAGCCAACAATCAAACAACAATCAAACAAATAAAAAAAACAAAACCCCTTTAAAAGCCACAAGAATGCAACCCGTGTCCGCTGTGTTTAAGCAGACAAAAGCACCAAAGAGGATCATCGATTTAATGACAGTAATCTGGATCAGAACCGGCGTGGCTGATATCCAACGCTCTCTATATCAGAAACATGTGTGAGGACAATGAGAGACAGTCCAACAGATTTCTGACCTGGTCTTATTCTCCTTTCCATACAACATATGAGATGTTTCATGGTTCTACCTCTGAGGAAGCAGCATTTTAAAAGGCCTCATCTCTTGTCTCCTCTCACCCCAGCTTGTATCTGACCTTTGTCCAAACTGCAAGATAAATGTTGGGCCAGCATGAAATCTGATATAAGGTCATTAATTCAGCGTTGACACCTCACAGTCTCTAATCAGTGGCTCTTATCTGAAGATGGGTTTAATAATAAGTGATTAATAGAGAAGCAGATATGAACGTTCATGTTCAGGTTTTAACAGATAGAAACCGTTAAAACTAAAACCAGACGTACCTGTGTGTAGCTGTCGGTCCTCGGTAACACCGACAGGTCGTAGGTGGCTGCAAAGTGGGTCTTGGCTTGTTGGATCTGTCCGTAGCGCTCTCTTTTCCTCCACTTCGCTCTTCTGTTCTGAAACCAAACCTATGATGCAAAAATAAAAGAGCAAATATAATAAAAGAAAAAATAATTAAATTTAGTTTTTATATTATTTTTTTTTAAATAAAAAATAAAAAATGTACATCTTAAGAAAACGTCCATCTGGTTAAAATTAAACATATATTTTTTAACAATTGTGCCAAATAAATGTAATTAGTCAACATATTTCTGTGGTGTTTTTATATGATGATATGCTTTACATAAAGCGGTATATTTCTCCTCCACCTCCCCCTATCTTTAATTTATAGCTTCTCCTGTCCACGTTACATTTCCTAATAAAGTTAATCCCATGATGAAGTGTACCTGCACTCTGGCCTCCGTTAACTCCGTCCTCATGGCCAGCTGTTCCCTCACATAAACATCTGGGTAGTGGGTCTTCTGAAACACTTTCTCCAGCTCCTCCAGCTGCGCGCTGGTGAAGGTGGTCCGGTGTCTCCTCTTCTTACTGCTGGACACGTTACTGTCACATTTGTCTCCCATGTCGTCCAAATCCGTTTTCTCTTGTCCGGTTGTGACCGGAGACGCCCGCAGAGTGCAACAACTGTCCATCGACCTGCCGAGGTCCGAGTGCAAAGTGTCGTCGTCCGTTTTTGGCGCACCGTAATTGGCTGGAGTGAAAAAAATAAAATTAAATACACAGTTATAGATGAATAATAATAATAATAATAATAATAAGGCATTTTACACTTGATGTGACATTTTATTAGAAGTGCATGATAAAGTCTAAAATATAGAAACGATGGAAATTAGTAGAACTCGAAGACAATTCATTAAAATGAATAAAATAAAATAAAATAAAAAAATACAAATATTCAACGAGTGAAAGTGAATGCAAGAAATCAAAGTTATGAAAAGAAAAAAAAAAAGTGAAAAAAAGTTCACACTCGCGCGTTTTTACGCACCGTGTTGGTCTCCGCAGGGCGAGGAGCGGTGTTCGCTGCTCTGATGCCCGAAGGCCTGCACACATTTCGGGGGAGACTTGCTGAAGTACTGCGCGCTGTCCAGACTCTCGATGACTTGATCCATGTAATAATCGCTGGCCTTCATCGTTTGGTTTTTCAAGGCAAACTTATCCTCCATGTACTCCATCATCTTAACCGAAATCCGCTCGCTTTAATCAACATTTAAAAAACAAAAACCCAAAACAAAAAAAACCCATAAAAAAACCGACTGATGAGCGCAGCGTTGCCTTGTAACGGAGTTAATTTGCTGCGTGTTGAAGGCAACAACGTCTTTATAGCCCCATAGATCCTCACAGAAACCCCCCTCCTCCTCCTCTCCTCTCTGGATATGAAGCAGCCAACTCCTCCCACACCCTGAACCCACAGCACCACCTCACAATCAAACCCGGTTCATTTACAACATGTTCACATATTCACGACGAGCCAATCACTGATCTGCAGCTACTAATGACATTTAACACGCGTCTCTGGTGGATCATTTATTTAACTAAAAAATAAAATAAAAAAATAAGTGACTTCAATTTATATTTAAATATAATTTTAAAAAATACTTTAATTTCATTCATTTCAGAAAATAATTTTTTATGCTTTTAGATTTTATGCCTTTAAAGGAAACTAACCAATAGATTTACAGTATATATATTTTCTTTATGCGTAATTTATGCGTAAAATGCGTCTATTTCAAGCCTATAAAGATTCAATATCAGCAATTAAATATGTTTTGAATTTGTCTAAGAACGATTTTATTTATTTATTTATTTAGACAAAAACAGGACGGAAATTTGTTTTGGTGTTTGCTTCGTTCAATAAGAATTTATGGCTTCAATTGTAGGTTTTTATTTTCCATTTTTAAGAAATTACAGTTAAGTTAGACAATACACTTATTAATTAGGCGCGTGCACGCCTGATCATATTTAAATTACATATATAATTAAAGATATTTATATAATTAAAGATATTTACATGTGAGGGCGACAGTCGTTATATAAAATGTACAGTTTCCATAATGATGTTGTTAACGGTCAACTATATGACTGATTTACATCTCGGCTCGTGAATCTGACGTCATATTTTGTCAAGATTAGTTTCTAAATTTTCAGATTTATTTTCTCAATCAAACATTTTAAAACAAGAAATGATTGATTGTGGATTTTTTTTTTTATTGTGCTTATTTTACTTATTTTATTGATGTTATTTATTTTATTTTATTGTAACTTAGAGATTAAAATAAAGATAAAAAAAAGGCAAAAATAAACAAACAGTAGATTGATAACTAGCTTTTGTGGAAAATATAACATGAATAACATCAATTTAGAATTAATATTTGTCAAATATTATAATATATAATAATATATAATACTGAAGTCCTGAAAATGAAGAAACGACTTTTACTTTCTTGAATTAAAGACCAAACATCCTGTTCATGCAGGAAAGTTGTTGAGAAAAGTTTCATTGAACCCAGCTGCCCTGAAGCAGACACACACACACACACACACACACACACACACACACACACACACACACAACAGGGAGTTTTAAAAAAAAGAACAGGAAGAGCTATTCTTCTATTTCTTCTTATTGGAGGAATTATGTTACCTCCACATCTCCACCCAGAGTCACACCACCTGCAATGCACACCATGTGTACAGCTTTGGTTCGCTGTGGGGTCAGTGGCAGTACCTGGGGCCGCACGGTGCCACCAGAGAAAAAATAAAAATAAATAAAGGTGCTCTCAAGTAGCAGGGGGGTGTCTTATTGGGCTTCTAAGATGACCCCGCGCGCCGGCTCACGCTGAGGAGAAAATGTGAAAAGTTCACTGCGGTTTCGGTGGACCTTCACTTGGAAATTCCTGCCACAATAGATGCTGCGTGGGTTTGTCAAGTTGGAGGGCTCGGTCACCTTTTTTTTAGGCCCATCAGTCAGACTTAATTCTTTAAGTGCTGCAGCCAATATGTCATGTGAGCCACCTGGAAAGAGCCACGGCTTCACTTTTTAATATTAACACGGGTTTGTTATAACGTTACGTAGCAGGCATCGTGGTCAAAATATGATTGAATTAACTAATTGTCATTTATTTCAGTCAAAAGGGCCAAAGCGTACCACTTCTGAAGGCAGGAGACATGACATCATGATGCCCAAAGCTACCCTTGGGTCTAATTCAATCTACTGAAATGTCTTCAAACTCTGGCTAGCCACGAAATACACAAACAACCAGAGTTTATTTTACCCCAAAAAACACACATTATGTGTAGCTCATGAATGTCATTATGAGTCTGCGGCTCATAAGGCTGAAATATGAAAAAGTGAAAGCAGCACATTCATGCTTTTAAGTTTGTTTTCGTTGTGTTTGTTTGTCTTTTAGTTTTTCCACTAGTCAGGCATTCCTGAGCGTTGACAAACTTCTGCTCCGAGTCATCTGGGTTCATGTCGACATGAACAACACAGGCCACCTATGACTGAAACACAGAGCAAACCAGCTGACACATGATAGCAGATCATATTGATACAAGGAAAAGGCTTATTTTAATAATTAGACAATTAGAAGAATAAGATTTTTCTTGTACGACCCCTTAAACATTTACAAAGTGCTTCAAATATAGTGAATATAAATATAGGAGTAACAAGGTGAACCCAATATCACCTTTAAATATATATATATATATATATATATATATATATATATATATATATATATACATACAGATTACAAATTTATAAACTGATGACCTCTTGGTGTTGGTTTTAATATTTTTAATTTAATCAAATAAAACATGTAAAGTACCTATAACAGTGCAAAGTACAAACAAGTCATTATAATATTTAACTTAAAAAACAGTCAATTTTCAATTTTTTTTATTTGTATAGCCTAATATCATAAATCTACGTGAGTCTGTACAGATATACAACATCTTCTGTCCTTAGATCCTCCAATCAAATACGGAAAACTCCCTAAAAAACCTGAAAGTACATTTGCCCCCTGATGAATACTAAAGTAACGTTTTTGTCTCAATAATAACAGACATTAATATAAAAAGCATTTATAAAGTATTGCTTATCCTAAAAAGTCGTATATCAACAGGATCTGCACATAAACATACATTTAATGATTTAATTCATCTATTTATCTAATTTTCTTATTTCATTTTTAGCTTTGGGTCTGACGCAGAAGAGTTTCTACTTGTGTGTGTTTATTCCTAAATATGGTTCATATTTATACGACAGCTTTCACCTTCTTTAGAGTTTATATACATTTCCTTTTTCTTAACTTTGGCTGAAATAAGACAAATACGTCAAAAGAGAAACAGAAGAATATAAGAACATATTTTCTGTCCCTTTTCCATTCTTCTTCATCAATATGATTTTTATACATTTTGAAATTATTTGACAATCTTTTACTATAATCCTAATTATTTTATTAGTCTTTTTATCACTTATTATTCACTCTAATAATAAGTTTAACCCCTTCAGCACACCTTCCTAAATCTTCAAATCAGCTCTGATCCTCCTACAACCACATTTCAGTTTGTAGCTTGAACACACATGTACTGTAGATTGTCTATTGTATACGTCTTCTCTGTTTTCTGCACTATGTGACCAAGAGAAACTTGTTCAACGTGGTTTGCATGTTTTAGCCACTACAACGACAGAGCAGCAGCTATTGGTTCCCATTCATTTCCATATGATATGATAATCCATCTCACTATCTCAGCTGCTTGAATTTTTTGGTCAAAATAACATCATTGTTGGTGAGCTAATGCAGCGCAGACAAGCATTACCACACAGTGATGTAACGTTGACAATAATTAACACAGGCCTGATGTTTGATGTGTGAAAGATTACAGACCTCAAGCATGTCATATTTCATAAGTCTGCTACTGGAAATAAATGTAAAACAATGACTGACTGTAAGCAAAACAATATCTGGAAATCTAAAACTGTGCAGCGTGGATTCAAAAACGTCACGAGACTTGTACAGCGTATAATGTTTAGTGAACTAAAGCTTGTTCAGGTCCTTTTAATGCACTTACAGGAAGCTCTCGGAGCTTCTCTGCCAGACTCCATTTGCTGACTTGAGGTCAGGCTGGCAGGGACGTTCTTCATCTTATCTTAATGTGTGGTGGAGCACTCATTTCACCAGGCGATGGATTTTGGATGTCTTACGTTACATGTAATTTAGCCATAACTCAAAAGTAAACAAATCTAATGAAGTCTGGTGGATGATGGTTTTTTTTAGCAATATAATTACAGCAGTTGTAGTGAAGAGCCAAATAATCAAATAAGATAGTGACAAAACGTGCATATACGTTACTTTTAGGTCACCTCCATCGTCATATTCTGACACCACAGCAGTGTGATGACAGAGAAACACCTCCCTTGGTGTCCCCCGATGGGGTTTGAAAAATATGTCTCCCCTTGAAGGGAGGGAAGTGCTCTTGGGTTTCACAACAGCCCCCAAGTGGGCAGGACCACCACATCTCTGGCATACGTGTACAGTCAAAACACACCCTCCAGACGTGCGTAAGTGAAAGATAGAAGGAAAATAAATAGACAGACATGCATTTCCTGCCAGGGAGCCACTCTCCAGCTCTGACTATTTGTTTTGACATTCATTAAGTTATCATTTCCAGGCGAAGGACCAGCTAGGAGCCTCAGAGCCTGAGGTTCAACTCCGGTAGGGCAGTGTTTGTGGACGGACGCCTCGGCTCTCCAGATTCAAATACACAGACAAGGCCGTTTTAATCCACGACTGAAAAGTAAAGAAAACATCGCTCTAATTCTACCACCAATGTTTGTGCTCAGCTCATAAAAGCAGTCGTGTCAAGCTAAATATAGCCACAGAACGGGGAAATTACACTTAAATTTCTGGGCTTGGTTAATGTTTAGTCCTACAAGAACACAGAAGAGATGGAAAAAATAAGCCTCTTCCCATATTTATAAACTATAATTCGAGTATTTTCATCAAAAGAGTGTAACAAGAGAAGTTCAACATGCTAAGCATCCTGAATGCACTGTTTCTCCGTTTCTCTACTCTCCATTAAAGGCAAAAAAAATCCCAAAAATATATCTTTAAAAAGATTAATAATAAATAAAAGGTCCTGGTTCTTGTTTCCAGCTATCATTTGCATATGAAGCATGTCAACTGCTGAAGGTTTCTTTTACTTCTTTCCGTGTGTTTTGGTGTTGGTTGGCTGCGATCGCGTTCAGGCAGTGATACTTGAGCTGAGTGAACATCATGGAAACGCCTGAAGATATTTGGGCTGGTCCGGGTCCTATTGCTCTTAATTCATTTTCAGGAGAGGGAACCCGAGTTTTCAGCTTTCTGTTTAAAAAGCACAGCTGCAGACGGGATTTAACTAAAGAAGAAGATTAAGCTTTATAGCTTAGGACATCACATTTGTGCTATTTTGATTTCAGCTATTTTCCCTAAATTGATTACAGATTATTGTGAGTATTATGTTGCAGGTAACATGAAGATGTGCTGGCTCAAAATAGATGCACAGGTATTGTAAAATACTGTATATCGTATTCTTATCAGGAGCAAAAATGTAATAAAAAATAAAATAAAATTTAAAAAAAAAACCCACTGTAATTGTGTCATGGTCAGGAAGAATGGTGTCTTAGCCGTACAGCAGAGTCTGTGTTTTACTTGTACACTTTGTCCCTCTTCTTTCCTCCTCCCCAGCCGCCACTCAACTGGACAGGGTTGTCTCGGAAAGAGATGCGTTCCTTTTTTGAAGGAGCAGACGTAGCTCGCTGAGGAGATGGAGCGGCTTTTCCTGGAGAAAGAACATCGAAGAAGGAGAAATTGAGCCATCCATCGTAGACTTGAAATGGGATTTGTGTTGTTTAAATCAAAGGGGGTCAAAGGGTGCGACATATTTTTAATGGACGGTCTTTTATCTGTCCAGCCATTTTTGAGGTTCTTAATAACATTGGTTATCAATAATCAATATCATAAAATAGGTTCCAAAATAAAATGTTGCTCAATCAGACATCAGTCAAAATGTTATGTTCAAAGTTATGTGTGTTGTATCTATATAGAAACATATAAAACTGGAGATTTTATATTAGAGTAAATTGAATATGTTTGAGACTGTGTTTCATGGTTGGACAAAACAAGCAATCTGAAGATGTCGGATGACATTTTGTGACATTTTTGTAGATTAAACAATTGGTTGATTGATTCCAAAAATGCACAGATTAATCAATCAACTAAAAATAATCTTTTGCAGCCGTAGAACGAAGCTTTAAAACAGTTATACGAAGCTTGTTGGATTTTTTATTGATTTATATTAAAAACAGGGACATGTCTTACTATAGGGGGTAATTTTAACTTTAGTTTAGTGTGTCTCTGATCAGTAAAGACTGAAGTGTGAGCAGATAACGTGTGTGTGTGTGTGTGTGTGTGTGTGTTTGTGTGCTTTGTCAGTCAGCAGCGTTGTGTGCCATATCAGCGGTCCTTCCATTTCACCTGGAGATCAGTACAAAGCTCTTCAAACACACAGAACAAAGGCAGTGCTTCGAGCGGGCATGATGCTTTCCACGTGTAGAGCCGAGGCCCTCGGTCTCCACGACCGCCCCACACAGGGAGCCAAACAGTGGGGAGGACTCTGGAGGAGGCGGAGGGGGGCCTGGGACGCATCACAGGTACTGACCCGGCCCCAAATATGTGCGCAGCTGGCTCACTGTATAGAGTATCCAGTCATACCTAATCGCACCTCTGTAGTTTTTGATTTAACTCGTGTCCGTGGTTTAACACAGCGCTGTTCCTCTCCTGGTGGTTTGTGTAATGTAGTTTAAAGATAGACCACAACAGTCTTTTGTGTTTATTTTAAGAAACTTTAAGTCGGCTTTGGTGGCTGAATTTAGTTTATTAAAGACTTTTGTTCAATGATCTGTTCTAAATCAAAAACAGAGCCCAAAACTTGACGCACATGTTGCTAATTTTAATGCAAGTTGTGCAGTCATGCTATTAAAACGTAAGGAGATAAACAAATGGCCGCGCATTTGACCCAACCGCTGTGACCAAACAAATTGTTTTCGATCATTTACTCCTATTAGGGTTGAACAGCGGACAAAATTGAGGAGCAGATATGCAACTTAAGTGGTTTCCTCTGCACGTGTAATGAAAATATTTTGTGAGCCTGGAAACGCATTTTATGGCACCGTCCCAGCAAGTGGTGGGTATCACATTGCAGTAGGTTATTGAGTAGGTTAGAGAGTATTCATGTAGTCTTTACTACTATAGCAAACTCAGTGAACCCTCCAACTTTAAACCTTCACTTTGATGTATGCATGTCACTTCAGAGGCAAAGGAAAGTTTTTGATAAATAAAGTTTGATTTGTCTTTTTTGTCACACTGATGTAGTCCGACTATCAAAAGATTTTAATTAAAGAAGCTACATTCATATTTTCACTAAAATAACCCGTTTCCTCTGATGTCATGATGTCATTTTGATGATGTACTACTGAGACATTCATATTTCAATTTGCCCGAGACAATTACGATAAGCAGTGAAGACAGAGAGGCTTTCTTTCTCTAAGCCGTACTCCTCAGGAGAACAACAGGCTGCCTACTTAGCACAACAACACTCACTTCTGCTGCTGCTGCTCCTGCTGCACCTCGTGGATATCATTTTAAAGTCATCATCAGAATCCAATTTGGCTTCGTTAACGGGGACAGGGCTCTCCTTTACTCGGATTCCTGAGCTTGTTTAAAGTGGTCATCTGCTGTCAGCTTGTCAGTAGCATCTTTGTCACTCAAACTCCTGAGCCCCGTGTCTCCTGACAGAAGGGCCAGTCATTCTTAGCTGAAAGGACTGATTTCTTTTTTTTTTTTCTCTCTGCCCGTTTCCTGTCAGAGGAAAAATTCACGGCACTCTGTCCCCGGCCCGACCTTGTGGCTCCCCTCCCCTCCCAAAGCAGCCTACTGGTGCACTCAGTCTGGGCTGAATAAGCACTGGACTTTATCCCTGGCTCGGCAAACTCAGGTCTGTATGACCCTAGACTGCATGTGTGCAAACACAGAAACATCTGTACACACATGTACTTAAAGGTTACACATATACAGACATAAGCGCGCGCTCACACACAAGCTTCTCTAATTTTATTAAAATCTATGATGTAGTAATAACTGTAGAAATATCTGACATACATACATGTATGCATACATGCATATACATACATACATACATACATGTATAGACTATATTGTATTATTATAGATACATGTATATATACACATGTATAGAGCTGGTACTGTGTTTACACTTTAAAATTTAATGTGAGTATTTTTAGATTACTCTTCAGTTTTAGTTGTTAAATTTCCAGCCATTGCAATAATTAATAAAACATAATCATGTTTGCATGTGTGTATAAAATAACTCCAAGAGTTTGGGGAGAACAAAGAGCAGATATTTATCTATATACTCTGATGAGTATATAGATAAATATAATATGTATATAAATAAACATAAACAATAAATGTCATTTTTTGTGAGTGAAAGTGAGTCAGTTTACTTCAGGTTTTGTTGAGTCCTATGTTTGAGAGGTTTTTCTTTTTCTTTTTTTTTTTCCAGGAACAGGGTGTGTAGAAAAACTGATGAGAAGTTCACATAAAAGACTCACTTGCATGACTCAAAGAGTTTCTTCGAGGATAATTGTTCTCTTTGCAAGGCTGAGCAGCTAAACTGTTGTTGGCCCACAATCCACTGGCATGATGTAGATGTTCTGTGTATCCTGGATCAGTCTGCACACACACACACACACACACACACACACACACGCGCAAATGAGGCCCAACGTGACACGTCTCATGCAAGCAGTCCAGCATTTTGAAAAACATTCAACAACCAGCAGCGTCTCTGCAGTTAGAACATATCTAAGAGGAAGGAGGAAGGGGGCGGCTCCCCTTTACCACTGATCCTAACTCAAACTGCTCTATAAGAGCACAAGGAGAGCTGCGGTTTTTGACTTCAAAGACCTCACGAGCATCATTATCATTCTCGGGTCCTGGCACGCTGCTCAGAAGTGACACTGGGATTTCTACAAGTGCAGTGAAGAAATTGCAGCCAGTTGATCCAATTGAAAGTGTCACTATGGAGCTCAGTCTCAGACTCCCCCCCCCCCCCTTTAGGAGCTGAGAAACAGGTTCCAGGAGAGGGAACCTACAGCACCTAGAACATGACTGGTGAATGTAAATATCGCATACCTCCACATACATGCAACTGCCTCCCCAGGAAAGATTGAAATCAAGATTCGCTGTCATTCTATGAAGTGAATGAACCGAAGAGGGAAAGAAGGAGGAGGCTGTACTCACCACAAGCTGCACTCTGCCTCCATTCAGAATATCTGAGCTGATCTCCGGTAAGAAATGCTCACTGAGGATAAGACCAAAAAAAAATACACGAACATATGGGTTATTAGTATTTCAAATCAACTTAGTACTTTCCTTTCTTCAATTACCTCTGACATATCATAAAATAAACATTTTCCATATTTGTTGGGAAGGTAGAGGGTAGCACAGTATAGCCTCAGCTCAACCTCTTCTTGTTTTATGGTAATACTTTGCCCCCTCTGCTTTAAACACAAACACACAAATCAGATCAGCACAGAAGATATCATTTTAGCACCTGAGAGATCAATTTTCCAGCTAATTAATAATAAAAAAAAATGATGCCTTTATTTCTACTCGTAGGCATATTTGTTTAAATAAAGAACAAACCTGGATGCTCTTAAACTCATCCACCACTGTAAGAAATGTTGAAAAAATGCTGGAAACAAAATGAAATGATTCAAACTGTTTATCCAAAATACCCATATTTTTTCACTCACTTCACCTTTAGTGGTCTCTAGCCATGCAGATACTGTGAGACGTGTGAGATGGCGCTCACAGCATTGAGAATTTTAATTTAGAAAGTAGATAAAAACCTAAATTATCTGCATATGTTATTAGAGGTAAATTGGAAGATTTTTTTGCATATGTTGTGACCTACGGTACGGTAATGCTCACCCCTCTGAGTCCCTGTCAGACTGAGCAGCCGCGGCGTGCAGCCACTCCTGAGCTCGTTCCTGCTTCGCTCGCTCCGTCTCCTCTGCTTGCTCAAGGCCCAGCTCAGCCTCACGAACTTCACTCGACAGAAAACATCAAATAAACGTCACATGCAATTATTTCTTTTTCACCTCCAACTCCTCTTGTCGGTTAAATGACATTCTTGATGACAATGGTAGTAAAGAAGTGAGTGTTGGGGGGAGAAGGTGGCATGTTTCTAGATTGACAGGAGATGTAATCAATGCTGCAGAGAAGTGTTAACAGTGTACAATCTTAACAAATAAACAGGTTATGGGCCTAATCTGTGGCAACGTTTGACATGTTTCACTGTAATTACAGCCTGCCAGGGAGATCTGTGGTCAAAGCTCCCAGTGTTTATGTTGGGCTCAAGGTGGTGTATTTGTTTGGTGGACTCAGGGGTATTGTTATAATACATTTCAAGTTGCTGAAAGATGCAACAATTGTATGGACTTGCGGTTCTCAGTAAAAATTGAATCACAGTAATGTTATATCAGTTTGTTAAAGAGAGAAATCTGAAAGACTTCTGATTTATTAACTATGTTGAAATCTAATAATAAGGTCGTAATTCAAAGTAAACGTTTACGTTGCGCTGACAGTAATGCTGCCATAGATGGGTGTAAACTGATAATGAATTTTGACAGCTCAATGCTGGAACTAATGATGCATTTATTTAAGCAATTTACTTGCTTTTGGTGAGCTGTAAAAAGGAGAGAAAAGCTTTTACAGTTTTCATGGGTTAATTGAGAAGCCCCACTAAAAATGTCAAGTGATGGATGCTTCCCCCCGGGGCAGCAAAGGGCAGGAAATGGCTACTCACACTTCCCAAAGCTGAAAATACAGAGAGACGAGGTACAGGCAGTCCAGAAAAATACTCATGTTCATTTTCATATACCGGTTATATCAGTGTATGAACCAACTGTGCTGCCTTGTACTGTTTGATCATGAACGCACATGATTGGTGTGTACACAGTGATACAAGATGAGCGGCCATGAAAAGAATTATGTTGGACTTCAGTAGCATGGAGACAATCTCCTTTCCCTTTTCCCCCTCTGAACCTTTCACTAAAGCCTCCTTCTGACCCCGAAACCTCCTGAATCCCCCTCCAGTACTCCTCCAGGATATCAGGAGGGGGCCTGTAGGAGTCACGCCTGTTAAGAGGGGCTCTTAAGCACATTAAGCAAGCTCTTCTCTACTGAAGAGAGGAGAATTTTGACTTAATATCAGAGAGTTGGGGAGTAGGATGGTGGAGGCTTTGGCCCACAACAAACCAGAACTAAAGGAGACATGATGGTGGCATTTTGAAGCCTCCTTCCTTTCAACCTCACTGCTGAAACAAACGACACAGGGTCAAACAACAGGAAATAAATACGAAATGAAATAGTGCCATGAATGACTTGAAGATCTAGTGTTGTTTTGTTATGATACCACTTTTAAGTCATTGCTGTGATCTGGACACAAAGTATTAGTAGGTCAAAGTTGAACCACAAACGCCAGCTGTAAAGATGTTTACAACGGACAGTTCAGGTAACTTAGTGCTGCACATTGTGTTCACTCTCGAAAGCTGAGCGAAAAAATCTTGCTGTCAGAGAGAGAAGCGAGATGCCATGAATTGTACATATGGGTATAATGATGCACATCTTGCAGTCTCTCCTTAAAGGCATTTACAGTGTTGCACTTGGTTGCACACAACAAAAAGCGATGAAAAGTAGAAGAAGAAGAAGAACGAAAGAAGACTGCTGGAGGGAGACACACCTCCACATGCAAGGTTGAAGTCAGATTGTCTATTTCAGAAAAAGTCTAAAATTGTTTACCATTAACTTTTGTTTTCAATAAGTATGACTCAGGATGTAAATAAACTACACTGACAAAACTATACTTTAATCATTTCAAGGACCTTGGGTCAACTACAGTGTCTCACTCAAGTGAATGGGAAAACCTTTGACTCTTTTTGTATGTAAAAACACTGTTAAAGGAAAATGTTAAAAGGCTGTGTAATTTTAAAGATGAAAAATACAAAACACCTAAACTAATGTTAGCACTTAAAGCCGTTTACCTTATTGTTTTTCTATTTTGTCTATATGCCATTTTGTTGTAAAATACAGCAAAGCATCATGAAAAGCTTTTAGTGAATCATGTATTCTCGGCATTCGCAGAGTGAAAGGAGAATTAGAGCGTGTCTGAAATTTGACGATCCTAAACTCAGAGTTTTTCGTTTGTCCTTGTGAGTGACTCAGACTGCTGCCGCACTGCACCATGGTTCTGCAAACATATACGACGAAGTGAGCTCCACTGCCCAAGGTAAATAGAAGCGCTGAGATTACAGGGGTGAAATTGAATGCATATGAATGGTGGTAAATAGTCTGACGTTAAGTTATTTTGGATGATAGATGATAAACAAGATGATTGTGTTTCAGCTGGACTTTGTAGATGACTTGAAGTGTGAAATTGAGTTAAGTGCTCGGGAGGCAGGAGTTCCAAGCTGAAATAAAAATATATACCCTTGTGTCCCTCTGACATGAGGACGGATGTTTGGTGGGGTTGGATCTCAGTTTGGATGGAAGAAGAAGGCTGGAAAAATGTGTGTGTGCCTGGGGGGGTTGAGTGGAAGGCAGTTGAAAGTAAGAGGAGAAACAAGGAGGAATGCTTGGAGGCGTACAACATCTTCAACATCTGCAGCACCCAGACACTTGACAATACAAATCATCTCCAAAATCGGATGTGTATTTCTGTAAAATGTTTTGCCTTTATAAAATGTCTTGTGGTTCTCCTCCATTCTCTCCTTCTCTCTCTCTCTCTCTCTCTCTCTCTCTGGGTATGTAAGCCGATACCCATTTCAAGTGGGTTACTCATGTCCAGCACATCCACACAAAGAGCCCGGATAAAATAAACACGCCGCGTCGGATATCTTGGAAAGAATCTGTCATGGGTTTGGGGCTAATCACCTCCAGAAGGGGCTTGACTCAAAGCCTGAAACGTTAGCCCCTGTCGGGGAGCGCTGGCTAGGCTGGGCCGGGCTGGCTACGCCCCGGGCGCTGGCGATGGATCCGGAGGAGGGGGTGCCTTCCACAGGTCAGGACCAGGGGCG